>JAMPIV010017634.1:37500-365000 GCA_024509875.1 Oreohelix idahoensis
CACTCACTCACTCACTCACTCACTCACTCACTCACTCACTCACTCACTCACTCACTCTCACACACACACACACGCGCACGCGCGCACACACACATACACGCACATTCACGGCCATAATCACACTTTCACTCTCCTTATTTACTAAAATAGAATAGCAATTTTTCCTAGTTTAATTGTCTTTCGTTTATCTTATAGTAAACAGCAAAGTCAAATGACTGGTTTGATGCTTCATCAGATGTGATGGCACCTGTCATTGAAGCTAAGCGCAGTGCTATGAATGAATACAAACGTTCACCGAGTGCCAGAACCCTACAGATCCTGAGGGCTACGAGAAGCAAAGTTCAACAAACTGCTCGACGCTGTGCAAATGACTACTGGCTCCAGCTCAGTGAGAGCATCCAGATCGCAGCGCAAACAGGCAACATTAGACAAATGTATGACGGTATAAAGAAAGCACTTGGCCCCCATAAAAGTAAGACGGCACCCCTAAAAACCATCAGCGGAGAGAAGCTAACCGATAAGGGTAAGCAGATGGAGAGGTGGGTCGAGCACTACTCTGAGCTTTACGCTAGAGACAATACCGTTACGCCTGCAGCCCTTGATGGTGTCAACAGTCTGCCAACTATGGAGGAGCTGGATGCCGAACCAACATTAGAGGAACTCAGCAAGGCCATTGATAGCTTGGCCTCTGGCAAAGCACCAGGCAGTGATGGGATTCCTCCTGATTTAATCAAATGCTGTAAGAGCACGCTATTACATCCCCTGCATAGGATGCTGTGCCAGTGCTGGGAAGAGACAACTATTCCTCAAGACATGCGAGATGCCAAGATTGTAACACTGTATAAAAATAAAGGAGACAGAAGTGATTGCAATAACTACAGAGGCATCTCTCTTCTTAGTATTGTTGGTAAGGTTTTTGCCAAAGTCATCTTAATGCGACTACACAAGTTAGCTGAGCGCATATATCCAGAGTCACAGTGTGGATTCCGAGCTGGCAGATCAACAACAGACATGATCTTCTCTCTCCGCCAGCTTCAGGAAAAATCAAGAGAGCAGAAAAGACCATTATATATCGCCTTTATAGACCTCACAAAAGCATTCGACCTAGTTAGTAGGGATGGACTCTTTAAAATCCTCCTGAAAATAGGCTGCCCTTCTAAAATGCTGGAAATGATAAAGTCATTCCATGACGGCATGAAGGGAACAGTCCAATATGCTGGAAGCACGTCACAGCCCTTTGATATACGAAGTGGCGTTTAACAAGGCTGTGTTCTGGCTCCGACCCTCTTCGGAATCTTCTTTGCCTTACTCTTGAAACATGCATTCAGAGATGCAACTGAAGGAATATGCCTTCACACTAGGTCAGATGGCCGTCTCTTTAATCTTTCAAGGCTGAAGGCAAAAACAAAAATCAGAAGGGTCACTATAAGAGACTTGTTGTTCGCTGATGATGCTGCAGTCGTCACTCAAAGCCAACAGGAGCTTCAGAGCTTGATGAATCGCTTCACTAAAGCATCAAGGACTTTGGCCTCACAATAAGTCTAAAGAAAACGAATGTGCTGAGTCAGGATGTGGGTGCTGCACCAGTTATCACTATCGATAACTATGAATTGGCAGTGGTGCACCACTTCACATACCTAGGGTCTACCATCAATGACAAACTCTCACTGGATACAGAAATCGACAGCCACATTGGCAAAGCTGCAGCTACTTTTGCCCGCCTCACATCGCGTGTTTTGGGAAACTCTAAACTCACAATGAAGACCAAAGCTGCGGTATATAATGCCTGCGTCACCAGCACACTCCTATATGGCAGCGAGACCTGGACGACCTATGCTAAGCAAGAAAGAAGGCTCAATACCTTCCATTTGCGGTGTCTACGCCGCATCCTCGGCATCTCGTGGAAAGATAAAGTGACAAATGTCGAGGTGTTGTCACGTGCTGGCCTTCAAAGTATGTATACGCTTCTTAGACAGCGCAGACTTCGCTGGCTTGGCCATGTTCGCCGCATGGAAGATGGTCGCATCCCAAAAGCGAAAGGAGCACCAGGAAAATAAGCAGCTGAGGGCTGTCACCTCAGGGGCGCATTCCCATAGTCAGTTATGACTGAAGGGGCTATTATTATTATTATTATTATTATCAGACAGGAGCAAGGAGAAAAGGGGGGGGGGGTGGCGGGAGAAGAGAAGGCACGCAAAGATTACGTTGTTTTGTTGTTACTGATTGCTTTCCCTGCTTTGCAGTGGTGGTCCAACAGTGACCAAAACTCAAGAGTAATCTAATCTTGGCGTCCAAGGTATCTACATGCGCGCAAGATTACTCTTGGCAGAGATGTAGATAGAAGGTTAATACTATTTCTACCTGAAGGGAGCCTTCACAAGATATTCCCAGAAGTCACGAACAATTATAAGGTATAGCTCTGTTTAGTGTAAATATATGTCTAAGTATTTATATATTTATTAAATATTCTGGCTCGTACGTTTGCTTTCATACATATAACTGAATCAACTATTATTGTTTAGTTTGAAAACAAGAGGTAACAAATTTAATAGTGAAATAGTCTTTAACAGGTTAAAATAAACATTGAAAGATTGGTGGAATTTTGATAGTTATGAATTTCTCATCATTGAGACGTAGGTGGAAATTTAACTTTATACTTAAAGTTTAACTAGAATTGTCTCTTTTTTTGCTGGTGCCTTTTAGTTAGCACTTAGCTTGTATGAGTGAGTCCTGCAGCTGTGGTTCATCAATTCTGTGATGATGAAAGCCTTCTCCACACTCTCTTCCACTGTCGGCTGTTATGGAGGACGCTTTTTTCTCACACTAGCTGGTTAGTACCACAAATTGTCTGATGGCTTGTAACCACGAACCCAAATAATGGGTATACACAATCTCCTGCACAGATTAGAATGGACACACAGCACTTAGGTTAGATTCTGTTCAAATAACTTTGGTCTGGGAAATTAGAGTTAATTCCTCTGACGGCGGGTGTCTCTGCGAAATCACTTGCTGGGAAAACTTGAGTTAAATTCCTCTTACGACTGGCACTGGGAAATTAGAGTTAATTCCTCTGACGACGAGTGTCTCTGCGAAACCACTACATGGGAAAACTTAAAGTTAAAGTCCTTTTATGACTGGTGAATCTGATTTCTAGGTTTCCAGACGTGTTATATTAAAGTCCTGGCCCCTTAAGTTTTCAGTCTTGTATTTAAATGGGCAGGTTTACTCTTAAGTTTTCAGAGTTGCCCAAATACGTTGAACTGTCACTTTAAGTATGGAATACTAAGTCCATTTTATCACTGGCTTCTTGGGAGTTGTTCGCTGTACAATGCGATCTCTCTGTGTGTTCTGTGTCTGGGATTTCACTACATTATATTGTACAGTTTCCAGTTAAAATCCAGCTGGGTTTCCGCTGAATGTTCCAATCAAATGCATTGTTGATTCTGGCGAAAAAATCGCTCTCTAGCACTAGAGGGATCGGTTTGTTTATCATTACTCATCCCACGCGTATTTGAAAAATATTTAATTTAATATACACGCGTGGCCTCTTACAACAGGTATGTCATATCGTTACATAAGACTTCCGGCCGCACCTCTATCACAATATTGTGACCATGTGTTCCTGGCGTAATGTCTTCCGCCCAGATGTCTACCCCGACAGATTATCTAACTATCGCCTGTATCTGCGTGCCTCCGCCAGACAGATGTCTGGTCAGACAGTGTTGTTTTCTTTCATCATACGCACAATACAAACTTGTGTCAACACGATCAGCAGTTTCTCACGGGGGTCACATGTTGGACCGACCCGTTTCCACAGGTGGTCAGACGGATTCAAAGCGATACGCGGGTGACCGGTCTGATGACTGGGTATTGTTACGGTAATACCACAGTTCACCTGGCAGAACGTAAATACGTCTGAGGAGTAGTAAACAATAAGATACGAATTACTCCCGTAGCAAATACTGCCATACAGGATTGGCGTGTTAGAGACTTCACCATGCTATGTCCAGCATAAAGAGTAAAATGTATGAAAGGGCAAAATGAAATGCAAAATAACAAGTGAATAATGAAGAAATATGAAGAAAAGAAGTTTACTGCTGAGGGCTGAAGATGTGAGACATCACACAAAAGGACAGGGACAGACATTTCGTCACATTTTTAAAACTCTCAGTCCAAACAGCCATCTGAGAATCGTTGTTAGACTTAAAAAAAAAAACAAGAAAGTAACAGTTTAGCGTCTCACGGCCAACCATATTTTAAGGCTTAAAGGCCTTGGACATTTTCCAGGTCGGTTAAAAAAGTATACTGTACCTGTTCTATTGGCTATAGCTTTATCTTTTAGGGTTGTCACGTAGGGTTTATATTCATTTAATTTCCTACATCTTCTTCCTATTCTTTCACCCGAATTCTCTCTTTTATTATCTCTGTATTTCCTTTTTCCTGTATATTTTTCATCCTTTCGTTTTTTGAGAATATTATTTTCATATAATTCGCAAACTTTACCTGTTTTCCTTTCTCTAAAACTGAGAATCACACCTGGGTGGTATTGCGTACATGTCAGTCGCGCTGGTCGGACGATAGGCGTGAATTTACAGCATTCGCTAGACATTCGTCTGAGGGTCTCTGGCCTGGGGCGTGAAAATTCACCCGAGGGACATGGAAAGTAGACAGAGAGTCTGCATTTCAGTAAACGCATGAGGTTTTTCGTCAGGAAAAACCCGGCTTAGCGTGAAAATCCACTCCGCACTGCAGACGGTGGTCTGAGATTTGCAACTCATGCAAGCCCTCGGCCACTGATGGCTGTTACGTCACGCGATAAGCGGACGAAGGTGTTATACGGACAGGGGAGACTATTTCGCTTGGCGAAATAAGTTTTGTAAACAAAAATAGTGCTTATGGGAAAGTCATTATTGAGTTACTTCCCTTGATAGTTGTGCCGTCTCTTTGATCGAACTCCGCGGGTGAGTCCAGTTTTCTGCGATTTATTCTTCGTTTGGGTAATAATAGATTGTTCTTGCTTCAGAATATCTATGGCCTGAATTTATGTGTATTGTTTGTCTGAGTAGGACGAGTCTGTCTTATATCTGTATATCTTTACATATCTAAGTCGAACTATATGTTCTGTTGTCTCTAGAGAGGTCAAAGGCTATTCGGCGGATGTGTCGCTAGAGTGTGGTGTGATTTGGCTTCGTCCCGATAGGGACTGTGTTTTCTATGTCGGCTTGTCGCCGGGAAAAAGTGATCTCAGTATTGGTGGGGAAAGTGATAGTCGTCTAGACCTATCGTGTATGCTTTACCCCAGTGTTTATTCGTATTGCCAAGGAATGGCATTTTCATATTTCTGATACCAAGGTAATAATAGACACTCTTATGAACTCTCGTACGAAGCCACCATTTTCGATAGGTACGATTTGAATGTCTAAGAGAATATATTTGACTCGATGAAAACGACTTCGATTCCTAGCAGCACTATATCCTGTAGATTGCAGTCAATTGTTCATGATCAAATCTACAGAGCAATGAAATGTTTTATGAATGACTAACTTTAGGACAGATTCATTATCTGTATCCAAACGTGAGTGACAGCTCACGAGTGAAGCCATCTTGGAACCAAAAACATGTAGTGACTTTCAAGAAGAGAAAAGGGGATGCCCGTATTATCGCTTGTTTAGTCCAGAGATCACTGCTACACACGAGAACCCGTTATTAGCGGTTCAATATTATTATATGGAAAAATATGTGCTGAACATTATGTTGAAGAATCGTCGCTAGACGAGATTAGGTTTAGAAGCCATCTGAAATATTGTTTATAAGCTGACGTGCTCAGTCAGTGAAGTCAGATGATATATATGTATGGGCGATACTGAGGGCTTGGCTACTGACAGTCCTTGATACTATTATTCCACATGAGTGCCCATGTAACATAACATTGCAAGACCAGTTATCCACTGTACCATGATGTATTATGCCAACCTGTGATTTGTCACTATCTGTGCTGTCGAGTGTGTACGTCCAATTAAACTTTAGAAAAGGTACACAGTCGTTGGTGTCGATGACTTCCAGTCATACATGAGTGTGAGAAAAGAACATTTGTCAACACCACGAACCCTTATTATCATTCGCACATTATACACTCAATCCATGTCTACACACCACTGCGTAGGTCAAGTTGACATTCCATACACTACAGTGGAGCAAACAACACCATAGAGATCTTATCAACTGATGATGATGTCTGCTTCCATCCACTTATATCTATCTTTTGGTGGATATCATTTACGGGAATAAAAAAAACCAACTTTATCAACCTTATCACTCTAGAATCGAGCCTCATGAATGGTGACGGAATACGCACGTTTTCCTAATTCATGAGGATTGCTGATTTTTAAATATAACTTACGTCACGGGAAGTTTAAATGATAAGCAAAGCTCTCTGCTTGCAAGTTTAAATGTAAGTTATAACCAGTACATATTCTGTTTATTATATTATATGTGTTATTTTTTCCTCCACACAGTGAAAGTTTTGGGGTGACCCTAACTTTACCAGCACCTAGTAGTAGTTTCCATACTTGTGAAGAAATAGACAGTCCTTATTTTGAACCACGTGGGTTTCTTAAGTACCACTGGTCTAAACAGTGCATATGCAACCCGAGTTAGCCAGAAATACTATATCCCAATAACGGGTTTTCAAAGACTGTAATGATAAATACTGGACCTTGGAGCCAGATCTTAATTTCTTCTAGAAAAAACTCTACGTAATCTTTCTGCCTGGTGGCGCGAAATACTTCAAGTATTAACTAACATTTCCCGACTATATATATATATATTTTGTGGACAAATTTGTGGTGTGACTAAAGTGAATCCTATACTGAGGGAAGGCACCGACCTGACATTCATCATTTCTAGAAACCTACGCTATTGACACTGTGCTCTGCTAACTCCCGCGCCTGGAATAACTGTTAGGTGACTTAATCAGACATTTGAACAAATTTGCACACCCAAGTAGTCGTTCCCGGAGACTCCGAGTTAAATACGTCTTTTGGAACTGGGGACTTCTTGGCAGAAGACTGCATTTTTTTGAGTCTGTGCGAAAATCTAAAATCAGTGTGTTCCAAGAGGCAGCGAGCAAAGTCATGAGTACCTGTATGAGAGGCCATGGCGGAATGAATGAGTGTACGCTGGTTTGAGTGATATTTTCACTATTATATCTTTGACACCCTGTTGCTGTCCTATTTGTTTTTTTCAATCTGCATAATTTGTTGCTAAGGCTAGAGTTCTTGTGTTTTTGTCTTAGGTTAAATCAGATTTTTTTCAAACTCTGTGCATATAATTACGAGATAAAACAAAGAAAACTCTTAGACATCAAACCCTATGTATCTGTGACTCTGGCGCCATCATCTGTTCTCTTAACGGGGCTGGGCTAAACCTAGAGTTAACACTATAAGGGGGCTATCATCCTTGCAACATTTCCTTGAATTTTTATGACTATGTGTATATGTATTCTCCTTGATGTACTTTCTTTGATGTTGTGAGCCGATTTTTTCCTGATATTAAAATCGCTCTTGAACTTAATAATAGTGTTTGGTCAGCTCGTTCTAGATAATATATATATCATTGTTATAGTTTTCCCACGTCTGTGTGTTTACCTGTCGTCACGTGTATGTGCGTGCCTGTGAGTGATAGAAATATACGTAATATGTATATTGGTGTAGTCTGTCTGACGCTGTAACAACTGTTGTAGAAGATAGGTGAGAGAGAGAAGAATTCTTTTCGCTTTCAGAGACAGCCACTATATCAAAATCTATCATCTCACGTGTGTGGAAATTCTATTACCTTTCACTAACTCTCACTGAGTCTATCACCTATTCAAACCTATTCAGAAGGGACCAAACCTAGTCTTAATTCTCCTATCGAAAATCTACGACAAGGGTTGTATGAATCACTAAAAAATTTGTTGTTTTTTTTAAGCTCTTTTATTTAAGATCAAATGCGCATTTTATATTTTGTCACCTTTCAAATCTGTGACGCTCGAAACCTCCACGTTAAACTCGTCGTGATGAAACTTTGTATGTTGCGTTTTTTCTTGGTACATTTTAGTCAGTTAAGTTTTGACCGGCGTTGAGCCAGCCAATTTGTAAAATAACTAAAATAATCATCAAAATTCACAATGTAAAGTAAGGTGGAAACAACTCCATTAATATAAAGATTTTAGTATAAGGGACATAATGAGCTTTGAATATAGATTGCCTATTGCATTTGAATGAAGGGGCGTACTTTGGGACAGCTTGGCAACGAAGAACATTCCATCACCTCTAATCCAAGAAGACGAAGATGGCTGTATAACGGTCCACGTATGTTTCAGCCTTGATTTGTGGATGCGCGTCATAGACAATGATTACTACCCACAATACGTTATGGCCTCGAAACTCAGCCCCTGTAGTCCCAGTTATGATGCCATGACTGCAGAATTGGAGAAGATCGGCTACCAAGACAAATATGGGAATACAAGGGTCAGGGATCCAGACCTTCAGGACGACCCAGAGTGCGCTGCAAGGACAACATCAGACAATCCCCGAAGGACCAAGAACTGGACTGGAGCCTGGCCCAAAAGATGACAGCTGATATGACAGCATGGCGCTCACCCTGGCTAACCTCTACGCCCCATAGCGAAAGGGGAACAACTAAGTAGGTAAGTAAGTATGAACGGGCGTCAACTGTTGAATGGTGATGTGCCGATTAAATCTGTGTGTTTCTTTAAACAATTATGCCAGCGAGTAATTTGTTTTAAACACAGTTCTGGCAATGACCAAATGTCTTGTGAGCTTTTAGGTGTTTAAACTTATTCAAGTATATTTTATTCAAAGATTGATTTTACTGGGCAGAAGTGACAAACGATTAGAACAACTAAAATTCAGTTATGACTTCAAATCATAAACAGTCAAGGATAAAACCAGTTATGACTTCAAATCATAAACAGTCAAGGATAAAACCAGTTATGACTTCAAATCATAAAACAGTCAAGGATAAAACCAGTTATGACTTCAAATCATAAAACAGTCAAGGATAAAACCAGTTATGACTTCAAATCATAAACAGTCAAGGATAAAACCAGTTATGACTTCAAATCATAAAACAGTCAAGGATAAAACCAGTTATGACTTCAAATCATAAAACAGTCAAGGATAAAACCAGTTATGACTTCAAATCATAAAACAGTCAAGGATAAAACCAGTTATGACTTCAAATCATAAACAGCCAAGGATAAAACCAGTTATGACTTCAAATCATAAACAGTCAAGGATAAAACCAGTTATGACTTCAAATCATAAAACAGTCAAGGATAAAACCAGTTATGACTTCAAATCATAAAACAGTCAAGGATAAAACCAGTTATGACTTCAAATCATAAAACAGTCAAGGATAAAACCAGTTATGACTTCAAATCATAAACAGTCAAGGATAAAACCAGTTATGACTTCAAATCATAAAACAGTCAAGGATAAAACCAGTTATGACTTCAAATCATAAAACAGTCAAGGATAAAACCAGTTATGACTTAAAATCATAAAACAGTCAAGGATAAAACCAGTACAGGGATCCTATTGTTTTATTATTTCCACAATACACTGTTTTGGTTTTGGTTTTAAGGACCATATTCATTGCACACGGACAACTCCATCAGTGCTCCGATCTCCTCCTTTAGATTAGAGGATCTCAGCACAGTGCGTGAACACCGTAGCACTGGCAAGGGTTCCAAATGTTTGTATACATGAATAATACATTCTATAAATAATTTTGTCACGGGTAGGTTTCCCTAAATTTTGCAAATTTTGCCAGAGTAATGGCAGGTCGGCCTACTCTTTACGATTTCCAACTGCAGATTGATTTCCAACGTGCGCAACGTGCACATGGGACCTCCTTTTTTCGCCATTATCCAAGAAGACTACGCATCCGATATCACTATCCAGTATGACGTTATTAGGACCCACTGGTACTAAAAAAAATCCATACAATATATTCACTGTACTGGGAACCGAACCTGGTACCTTTAGAATTAGAGGCGGACACCATACTTCATAGCCACTCCGACCCTCAAAATACACTGACAAACAGGAAACAAATGTTCCACACATTATATTAATAATAATAATAAATTCTTTAAGCGCCAAACACGGCGCATAAGGCAGAAATCAGTGCTCTCCAGGTTGTACGTTGTGACGCCACTCCTCTTAGCTCTTGCACATTGTTTAATCCCAACGTTCTTCCTTCTCTTATTATTGTTCTTCTGAGTGTTTCTTTTGGTCTTCCTTTTTTCCTCTTACCCCCAGCAACCCAAGTGAGTGCCTGCAATGGTATTCTGTTGTTTTGCATTCGTAGGACATGACCGATATATGACCATCGTCTTTTCCTTATATAGTTGGAGACATAATTCTGCCTAGAGTCTTCTCTTATTTGTCGATTAGTCTTGAATTCTTTCCAACTGATGTTCATGAGTTTTCTAAGACATTTGTTCTCGAATGTATTCAGCTTGTTCTCCAATGATTTTGTTATTTTCCAACTCTCACAGCCGTATGTTAACACTGAGATAACATTTGAATTAAACAGACGAAGCTTGGTATTAAAAAAAGGTAAAGGAACCCGTTACACGCCCATTGAGGCATATTGGGAATATGGTGTTAGGCCCATATTATCTTGACTGTCGGCACACGAGGGGTGATGTGGTCGGCATCACGCCGGCCGAAGCTTGGTATTACCTAGACTTAAAATGAATTACCAGTTATCATTAATTAGTAATCCGTCATACCGTTTACACATAAAATTTTTTTTTTAAATGAAAGACATGAAAAGTTACTGATTAATGGAAACTGGCCTTTCACATTATTTTATGCAATATAATTTATGGAACTTTTTTTTCGATTTTTGGTGTGTTTAGTAACTTTAATAAAAGTGAATCCGTAAAACATTTTTCTCTGCTTGTTCACTATCTATTGACACACTCTCAGTATAATACTGCATGTTTTTGTTTGTATAACTGTAAATATTTTCTAGTTGTACAACAATATGTCTCTTGGAACACAAGAAGTATAAATGGGAAAGAAGATGAGCTGGTGGAAGAGATGAGGAAAGCAAAACTAGAAATCCTGGCTATAAGGAGGCATCAAAGAAGAGTTAGCCACTCGAAAAGAAGCAGCTGGGAGACTTTTTCAGGCCATAAATCGAGGATTCCTCAGCAAGAGAGAGGTTGGTTAGAAAACGAAGATGGCTGTATACCGCTCCACCGATGTCCCAGTCTTGACATATGGATGCGAGTCATGGGCAATGACTACAACCCACAAAAGCCAGATCCAAACCTCAGAAATGAGGTATCTGAGGAAGGTGGTTGAAGTAACAACAAGAGACATGGTACGCAACCAGACGATACGTCAAGGTCTTAAATCCCACCCCCTGCAGACCCAAATAGAACAGTGCCAACTAAGATGGTTTGGCCATGTCTGCAGAATGGGAGAAGATCGGCTACCACGACACGCATGGGAAACAAAGAGCCAGGGATCCAGACCCCCAGGACGACCCAGAGTCCGCTGGGAGGACAACATTAGACAATCCTTGAAGGACCGAGGACTAGAATGGAACCAGGCCAGGAGGAAGACAGCCGATAGGATGGACTGGCGCTCTCTCTTCCAAACCTCTACACCTCACGGTAGAAGGGGAACGACTAAGAAAGTAAGGAAGGGTTTCCCTTCTTTATTTATTTAAATCAGATTAACTACCATATTTTAGACGTCAAAAATCTTTGCATACCATATTTTTCTCCATCCAGTGATTAAACCCACGACCTTGCGTCAAATTATTTATGTTAGCAATATTGCGTCCTCGTGTTTCGCTACTGCTCAGATGAATAGAGAAGAACACAATATAATGTATTCAATATATGTAAATTAGCTCAAGCTGATTTTCAGGTTTCAAATGGCGGAGTGCAGCCATAGCTTACGAGTATTATAACTATGTAACAGTAACGCCTTCAGCCGGTACACGCTATATAGCTGAATAAGTTTAAAAAGTGTTCCTTCATTCTTCAGACACCTGTTTTATTTTTCAGTGTAGCAAACAGCGGTGTCCTAAATATACGTATGAATACAAACACGTGTATCCACACAGATAAGCAATCAATGACTTGGCTGTTAAACATCTGAATGGGAGCTAACGCTTTATTTCCTTCATCATTTCTTATTTTCGTTCCCTTTGTAATACGGAGCCACCACGGCATCTGGTCTTCTGGAAGGATGGCTGGATCTTCTGGCAGGATGGCTGGATCTTCTGGCAGGATGGCTGGATCTTCTGGCAGGATGGCTGCATCTTCTGGCAGAATGGCTGGATCTTCTGGCAGGATGGCTGGATCTTCTGGCAGGATGGCTGGATCTTCTGGCAGGATGGCTGGATCTTCTGGCAGGATGGCTGGATCTTCTGGCAGGATGGCTGGATCTTCTGGCAGGATGGCTGGATCTTCTGGCAGGAT
Organism: Oreohelix idahoensis; assembly: GCA_024509875.1. NCBI lineage: Eukaryota > Metazoa > Mollusca > Gastropoda > Stylommatophora > Oreohelicidae > Oreohelix > Oreohelix idahoensis. The sequence continues at coordinate 50,015 of JAMPIV010017634.1, forward strand.
GGCTGTGCAAAAACATGCATGAGCTCTTAAAGTTTTAGTTTCTTCAGCAATTTCTTATAAATGATGAGGCTCCTAGTCTCATGTACAACCTCATATTAGTCGCCTGTTACGGCATGCATGTGGGAGAATAAGTTCTACTCTTTCTTTGCCTTTTTCTCAGAGGGCGCACTAGAAGCTAAACATGGCAAATGTTTTATTTACACATGATTTTTTTAGTTTGTCGTAGCCCCCTTTAGTTCAGCTGACTATGGGAATGCGGCCCTGAGGAGATAGCCCTCGGCTGTATTATTATCTTTATTTTTGGCCTGGTGTTCCTTTCGAAGTGTTCTTTTCTTTCTACTTGTTATGAAATCTTATTTTTGTCCAATCTGAGGTAGCGCCATAGGAAGCATCGCCACTTGGTGCGATCAGCAGTTTCATCCTCCCAGGCTGCTTGATTTGTGTCCAGTGCCTTCAGGTCTCTCTTACACACACACACATCTTTGAACCTCAGCTGTTGTCTTCAGGTCTCTCTTACACACACACATCTTTGAACCTCAGCTGTTGTCTTCAGGTCTCTCTTACACACACACACACATCTTTGAACCTCAGCTGTTGTCTTCAGGTCTCTCTTACACACTCACATCTTTGAACCTCAGCTATTGTCTTCAGGTCTCTCTTACACACACACATATCTGAACCTCAGCTGTTGCCTTCATGTCTCTCTTACACACACACATCTTTGAACCTCAGCTGTTGTCTTCAGGTCTCTCTTACACACACACATCTTTGAACCTCAGCTGTTGTCTTCAGGTCTCTCTTACACACACACATCTTTGAACCTCAGCTGTTGTCTTCGGGTCTCTCTTACACACACACACACATCTTTGAACCTCAACTGTCGTCTTCAGGTCTCTCTTACACACACACACATCTTTGAACCTCAGCTGTTGTCTTCAGGTCTCGCTTACACACATCTTTGAACCTCAGCTATGGTCGCCCGACTGTTCTTTTGCCAGTTGCCCGTAGAAACTATTTTTGGGAATGCAGCGGACGTGCCCAAACCAGCTTAATCTCCGCTGTCTAAGCAGAGTATGCTTGCTTTGAAGGTCAGCACCTGACAGCACCTCGACGACTGTCACTTTGTCCAACAATGAAATACCACAGATACGGTGTAGAAGGTGGAAGGTATTGAGCCTTCTTTCTTGGTTAGCGTAAGTTGTCCATGTCTCGCTGCCATATAAAAGCGTGCTGACATAAACAATTAATACGATATATTTAAGACGTGTCTTGTTTCACTGCACGTGATTATCAAAAATTATCCCATATCCACATAGTCAGCCATGGTCATTTATATATTCAGTCATGGTCAGATGTAGCTTACGACAGCTACTACACCGAGTATCAGATCCTGATGGTATAACGATATATGAAACACAAAATGTTTATAATCCCTTACCGCCATTCTCTCAAACAGGTAAACATGCAAGGTGTGAGTGCTTGATAAAAGGAAATGGTACAGGTAAACATGCAAGGTGTGAGTGCTTGACAAAAGTAAATGGTACAGGTAAAGGTAGTCCCTTAGCAGATACTGCCATAGGAGAGTGAGGTGTTAGAGTCTTCACTATACTACTGTCACGGGTTGCCTTCACTTAGCTCTGCAGTAGTGGTCCAACAGTGGCCAAAACTCAAGAGTAACTGATGTGGGTCTTCAAAGGTGTCTACCTTCGCACAAGATTACTCTTGGCAAAGTTGTAGGTAGAAGGATAATGGGTACTTGTGCGTTAATTCACCGGTTAAATCAAATTGTGGATATTTATTACCCAAACCGATCACCGTACTCTTTCTTGACTGAAAAAGTGTCATTGTCCTCTCCCCCCTCCCCGTTGCTTAGAATTTTTTTTAAAACACGCCTGCCGTTCGTAAGGTTGTAGTCACGTAGCACATTCTGCCGTAGGGGAGTGAAGTGTTATAGACTTCGATGTACTGGGTCCCAGCTTTATGAGGTGGGGTGGCCTGTTCCCTTCCTCGCTGCCGTTGCCTTCTCTAACTCAAGATCAGAGGCAGGTACCCTTTTACAGCTGGTTAGACTGATGCGTGACACCTGTTCCCTTCCTCGCTGCCGTTGCCTTCTCTAACTCAGGATCAGAGTCAGGTACCCTTTTACAGCTGGTTAGACTGATGCGTGACACCTGTTCCCTTCTTCGCTGCCGTTGCCTTCTCTAACTCAGGATCAGAGTCAGGTACCCATTTACAGCTGGTTAGACTGATGCGTGACACCTGTTCCCTTCCTCGCTGCCATTGCCTTCTCTAACTCAGGATCAGAGTCAGGTACCCATTTACAGCTGGTTATGGAGTGTTAGAGACTTCACCATACTAGGTCCAGCATCGAGAGATGGGGTCTACCTAGCTATAAATGGGTACTTAACTTTGAGTTAGGGAAGGAAAAGACAGCGAGGAAGGAAACTGGTCTCCCCACCTCTCGATGCTGGTCCTAGTATGGTGAAGTCTCTAACACTCCATAACCAGCTGTAAATGGGTACCTGACTCTGATCCTGAGTTAGAGAAGGCAACGGCAGCGAGGAAGGGAACATGTGTCACGCATCAGTCAAACCAGCTGTAAAAGGGTGCCTGACTCTGATCTTGAGTTAGAGAAGGCAACGGCAGCGATTTCCCTTGTTTCCTTTGTACCGTTAACTTGTAGAACTGATTCAATTCCGTTCTATTGGTTTATAAACTTTTTTTTAAAAATACGGGGAAGGGAGGGGGGGGGGGGTTGAGGGCGGGTCTGTCGTAAGCGTGTCAACTGTGAATGCAAGAGAAACGCTTTTTTTTTAACTTGCCTCCCAAATCCCAATGTGAAATCAACATTTTTCAGTCAAGAAAAAGTACGGTTCTCAGTTTTGGTAATAAATTTCCAGAATTTGATTTAACCGGTGAATAAACGCACAAGAACCGGATAATGATACTTCTACCTCAAGGGAGTTTCACAAGATATTCAGAAACGCGAGAACAGTGCTGCATGAGGCTGAGTAAATGTTAACTCTAGTGTCAACTTTTGTGAAGGATAGAGTTTTCTTATCATTTGTTAGCCCGTTCAAGCCCCCAGCAGAGTTAATTGAGCGAAATTCCTCGTATTATTATTGTATAGCTCTGTTTAAGTGTATTTAAGAAATTGTCTGAGACATACGGTTGTAGTACATTCAAAATGAGGAAATCAGCTTTAGATTTGCCTTTATACAAGTAACAAATTTAATAGTCAATTATGTTTTAACAGTTATAAAAATGGATAATTCCTTGTCGAAAAAGTTATCATCACTGTGTGATGTTATGGCGTTAAAAATAGCATAGATCACTTGGCAGCTTTTATGTTTCTACTTAGCTGCCAATGAGTTTGTCTGTTCTGCTCCAGCTGATGTTTGGTTCTTTGTAGATGGATGACTGGATCACACTCGGCACTGGTCAAGTTTGAAAGTTGTAGCACGTTCCAAGAAGTGTCAAAGAGTAACTACCAAGCTGGTCCCGCGTCTCTAAGACCCGTCTGATGATGGTGTCTTGCGTCGACTTCTGGCCACTTATACCCTTACTTGTTCCAGAGATAATACCCTCAGTTGGTACCACCGACTAGTGTCACAAAAGAAGAGAACAAATACCTTCTTGAGTATTGCGTTTTTTGACACACACTTATGTGTTCCCCTCTTCCTATTCTATCATCCCATCTATCTCAAAACTGTTACCCGCGCTGAGAATTATATTAATCCTATTGAGCGGAAAAAAACATTCATTACATTTAGGTTGAATAGATTTATATTTACCTTTACATTGGTTGAAAAGGTTGAAAACTTTCATTACTTTTAGAGTGAATATGTTTACATTTACATCTTCACTGGTTGAAAATGGTAATAATATAATAAGTATGTACATCATTCTCTCATTATTCCATCCCTGCTCCATATGGAACCTGGGACTGCCTGTGTTTTTAGTTCTCTATAAGAAACTCGCATAAAGCAGTCACCAGCCCTTGCAGTGGTGGTTCATGAAATCATCATTCTATATGCCGAGGTTGCCAGCCTCAAATGACATCCACTTAGCAATTTTCACATATTAATATTCACATGTCAATATATAGATATTATTTCACGTGTTAATAATGCAAAACATAGAATTATAGATATAGAATTACCCCAAATTGACTTTGGGATCACAGACTTTAGGCTCAGAGCTAGAGTTAAGGCAACTTGTTGAAGGTGCCTCTTACAAGTGTTCTGGGATTGTTACTTTATCAATAAGTTCCCACTTTGACTCCGTGTTTTAGATTCCTCAGATTCCGGTTTTCAGATTTTAATAATAGTAGAGTTTTCCTGAGCTTTTAAGTCCATAAGATGCTCAAACAAGTCCGGTCCGATAAATGAATTCTGATTCTATTCTTTACTCTGGCAGGTCTGGCTGTTTCCTCGACGAGGTGAATTTTCACAGTGCTATAACTTGCAAAAGTGTCAGGTTATATTGTAACTTTCGTCCCACGCACGTTGTTGTTTACTATTAGACCAGGCTCCAGTAAGAAATGTTGTTATGTTTACATCTCGAATGCTGGCCAATAGTTACAATCATGCGTGGTTTGATGGCGTCTATTAAAAAAATTTCCTCATAGGAAAATTCTGCACGTTATTGTAAAGGTCACGTCTTGCAAACACGGACGTGAAACCTCCGAATATTATCGTCAGTGATTACAAATAACTTCTTACTTTTATCTCATGTAATATCTTCGTAATAATTCTGCCGGTAGCTTATTACAACTTTTCCGCTCAGGTGTGTCCGACTGATAATTATCGCACCGTCATTGTGCAAACAACAATTCATCGTATTACCATCTGGGCTAAGACGTCACACTTGTTCCAGAGAAAGTACTCTCACTTGGTATCACCGACCCAAATCTGTGAGTTCACCAACAGACTACTGGCTCAGAGAAATAGCTAAGGCAACTTGTTAAAGATGCCTCTTACACGTGTTCTGGGGTATTGTTACTTTAAAATAAGTTTCCACTTTGACTCCGTGTTTTAGATTCCTCAGATTCGGTTTTTCCTTGCTAATAATTGTAGAGTTTTCCTGGGCTCTTAAGTCCTCAAGAGGCTCAAACAAGTAGAGTCCGATAAATGAATTCTGATTTTATTCTTAACTCTGGCAGGTCTGGTTGTTTTCTCGACGACGTGAATTTTCACAGTGCTATAAATTGCAAAAGTGTCAAGTTATATTACAACTTCCGTCCCATGTATGTGTTGTTTACTCTTAGACCAGGCTCCAATAAGAAATGTTGTTATGTTTACATCCCGAATGCCGGCCAATAGTTGCAATCATGCGTGGTTTCATGGCGTCTATTAAAAAAATGTCCTCATAGGAAAATTCTGCATGTTATTTAAAAGGTCATTTTCCGGAGAAGGAGTTGTTATATCCTTCGATTCGCGGTAATGATTGCATTACAACTCCCTACATTATCACAAATAATGTCCTTGTAACACTTCTGTCCGGAAGCTATTACAACATTCTGTCTTCCAAGTGCATGTCTGTAATATGTCCGCAGACGCGTAATTTATCTCCCCGTTCTTGTGCAAACACCGACCCTCGTTTAACCAGCTGGGCTGTGACTCTTCACGACAGTAATTAGTGAATCACAATAGCCTTATCAGCGCTAAATAAATTTGCTGTGCGTATGTCGAGTTAAACCGGCGCAGCTAAGGTTTGGTACACAAGAATTTTACCAACCAGACTGTCGGTCAATATTGTATCACCTGTCTATTCCCTCAGCAGGAATGATTAGGTAAACAGACAAGACGAATTATTATGGAGAAGAAGTGCAAACAATCACTCTAAATTAACAATATCGCCGGAGAGGAAAAGAGAGCGAACCCAATTATGTGACAACTAGGTCCAGCTTGGAGAGGTGGGGTGACCAATTCCCTTCCTAACTGCCTTTACCTTTTCAAATTTAAGAGCAGATTCAGGTATCCATTTACAGCTGGGTAAATTGGAGCGTGACGTCACTGTTTTTCGAACCCAGTACCTTTGCTGCGCGAGGTCAGCACTCTAACCACTCTACCTATTGGGCACTCTTGAAAAAATTACAGGGAATAATGTTGTATAATGCTAATACTTTAGTAGGCCTATACCAAACATGGCGGACTCATTACGCGACATGTCCTTCAAGCACAACTATCTTATGGAACTGCATATAATTTCTGACTTCTAAATAAATGGCTAGAACTTAATATCTTCACTTTGGTATTATTCCTACAAAACTGAGTCCATTCTACAACGTCCTCACATCTTATCTCTCTTTCTCAACCAAAAAATAATGCTTTCTTCCAGTTTTCTAATAAAACGCTACCAATATTCAACGGGTTTTATATTCCACCCTATTAACGTAAAAGATATTTATTCCATGACATTTTAATACGTAACGCTCAATTCATACATGTTAACGCAGCAAACTAGCATGCAAATTGAACCGCAAAACCATAACAACCTTACACACTCAATCTACGCTCGTAGCATACACCACAACGCCGATTACCTCCCTTATACATTGTCTCCCTTTCAAAAACAATACAAAACACTGGACGTAGTCCTGTTTTCTTAAAAAAAAAAAATGATTATGCTTACATTCTAAAACTGCAATAGTTTTTTTTTTTTTTTCATAATTTTACGACACTGTTACTGCCACAGGAGGAAACTATAACAGGGATCCGTGTCATCATCGGTGATCAGAAAGCTTAAGTTTAACATATCCAGGCGGCTGAGATCTGAGTCATTATAAGATGGCAGAGGTGCAAAGAGTATTACATAATAAACAGAATAACCCGAAGACCAGTGAGGAATAACATAGAGAATAAATGGCAGAACGGGAAGATTGCGACGAGGACTAATAGAATTTGGAAGAAGTTAGAAAACAAAGAGAAAATTCTGACAGTTAGCTAGAGGATGATAGACCTCACAAAATCAATCAATCTATCAATCAATCTATCTATCTATCTATCTATCTATCTATCTATCTATCTATCTATCTATGTACCCACATACCACTGTACTTTAGAAATGTGAATGTTTTCGTTTGCTTAAATGGGATGATGTATATGAGAATAAGCAGATATTACATACTTTTTTTTAACTGCTCTAAGACTTTTCCTGCCACAGAAGTGCGTAAGAAAGTGTTATTATTATTATTTCATTTTCTACCAAGAATGTATGGATATAAGCGAGAATGTGTTTATGTAATTTTTGTATTGATGATTGATGACACATTCAAAAATACAGATTAATTGTAGATGGTTTGACCGCATGATTGAGTGTCGGTATACAGAATTATTTATTTTTATTTATTGTTTTGTTTATTTTACTTTATTATTACTTTTTTTTCCCAATTACTAGCTTGTTTGTTTAAAAAAAAACCTACTCATTTTTTTATTATGATTGCTTACTGTAAATGAATGCTATGTTAACTTTATAATGTTGCATGCCTTTAGATTAATGCTTAAAGTAACATGTGGGAATGAAAGGATATAGTATGCAAGATAAATGAGAGTGGAAAGTGTGACAGACGAACTCAATGACCTGAAGTGACCCGGAAGTGTTGGAGGATATGGTACGACCCTTCGTAGCGACCCCTTGGATAACATCAGTGCCCCCGAATATTGTAACTTTTCGTCAAACGGGATTCTTCTTTTCACCTGGACTCATTAGCTATGCAACCGTTCCACAAAGAGGGCAAACACGTTTGCTGATTAATATGTGGACAGTTTATCTACCGTTCATTCTGGTCATCGCATTGATTTAAGGAGAGATTAAATCACGCCCATGGTCATTGTCACGTGATCGATAATTTATTTTACCATTTCGTTCCGTATGTTATTAACACTTTTAATGTTCTGTTTTCCTAGACATTTTGTATTCTTATTTTCTTTCATTTTCTCCTTCTCAAACCCTACCCGAGGTGTTTACGTTCTGGCTTTCAGTAGAAATCCCCCACTGGTCAGAAACGGTCAGCGTAGCGGTAATATTACATACACGCACCTGGTCCGTCCAGGGGAATTTCTCTGGTCGCTTTAAAACGTTTGATCACGAGCGGCTGGTACCCTTTGAGGCCTGGGTAACGAGTTTGATCTGTTTCAGGGGGAGATAAAACCCGCTGTTAGTCCTTTGTGGGTTTTTGCCCCTTAGAACGCATTGGTGATCATAATATTATGTCTATCGGGGGGAATCTTCTCGCGGTTGTTGTCTTTGATGCAGTCTCTAGAGAAACTTTTGTCTTACTCTCCGGATTACGTCTTTCGCCGAACATCTGTAGAAATATGCAGGCCGGGGGGAGCGTCCTTTGTAATCTATAAGAGTAGACGGGTTTAATAAGCCAACACACTCGTGATTATTCCTGGCCCGTAGATGACCATCATGAGATAAGGCAAACTTTAACACAGTACAAGAATGTGTTTGCCTATGTTCTAGTCATTTTTCGGGGTGAGTTGACATATCTTATTAATATATGACATATTCATGTTAGCTTTTACATATATCTGTTAGGAAAGTGACTTACTTCATTTTTGAGGACTTCTCCTAGTAATTTAGTTCAGTGATAATGTAGCGCTGTCTACGGCCTTAGTTAAGTGGTGCTTAAACTGTTACGGTTTATCATGGGTTAAATGTTAAACTTACAATAACAGATACTAGGCGTAGAATCAGTCCACAGATGCTTATCATGGGTTAAGAATAGGCTAAATTAACTGTCATTTCTGTAAGATAATGTCAGGTGTGGATTGTTTACTTAAAACTGAATAGTGAGATGCAGGCAATAATTCTGGATTATAGGAGATAGTCACTTATTCCTTTTTTGATAGATATTTCTAGTGGCAAGGGAGGATCATTTTATGCTTACTTGTGTGGCTAGGCACTAGTCTATAACTTTCACAGAAAGCAGTCACCAGGCATAGATATAATTATATCTTATGATTTAGCCACAACTGTATTATTATAGCAAGAACATTGCATTTTATATGTACTCATTTTGTGGAATATTAATATATTTCCCCAAGGGGACATACGATTTATTTGTGTAATGTCAAATGCTGTAATCTGTTTATGTAAATTCATTTAATGTTGTAAGATGAATAAGCATATTCATTTAACTGTAACTACAGGGTTAGGGTTCTTGTATGTTGAGATTGGGAGAAGAGGAGGAGATTTTGTTGTCAGAACATTTAATGACAGTTACAGGGTGTACAAAAGATATTAAGCCTATGCGGGCACATGCTATAAATGATAGAATGGAAGGAGCGGAGCATGACTAGGTTATAAAACATTAGATTGATTTTGTTGTTGCTTGAGGTAAAGGGTGTCTTTTTTGGGTCTCAGTTTCAGGGAGACCGAATCGCTAGAGCAGACTCCAGTCAGGCGAAGAACGTCATATTCTTTTCGATCTAGAGGGTTTCTGAATACCGCTAGTGTCACGAGTAGTCAAACCCCGTTCCTGAACCTAAACCCTTTTGTCAACGCCAAGTTACGCTCACGCAGTGCAACGAGCCAAAGCTAAATCTAGAATCATCAAATGCAGTAGTAGTTCTCTACTCGCCTATTGGATTACCAGTCAGAGCATTGCCGCTTCCAGAATATCAAAAACCGCCCAGCAGGTCTATAGCAGAATCGGATATCACCCGACTTTGTGTGCCTAAACGGGGCACTCAGCCCAAACCACAGCCAAACCAGTTTAAACAGGATTTACAGCCAAGCAAGCAATAGCGCCGGATAAGAACGCCTGGGACTCTTTGTCCTCAAGTGACTTCTTCTGGTGTATTTTCTGGATACTTAAAACCTCGCACGTATGAGCAGCAATCTATGAACAGAGTTCCAGCCCCCCTCACGCAAGTAGCGGTCACCAACGTATAGCACCTACAAGGAAAGTTGGGTATTTTACTTCATTCATCCTGAAGGATATTTATCTGTAAGACACTTTCTGGAGCTAGCACATTTGGTCCCACGAAAAGCGGACAGGCTGTCGCTCAGTTCGTTTATTTGGTCAGCAGGAGATAAACAGCGTCTTCCAGTGTTCCCTCGCGCAATTAGGGGTCACCAACGTTTAGCCCGACAAGGAAAGTTTTGTATTTCACTTCATTCACCTTGAAGGATATGTACGTGTAAGACACTTTCTGGAGCTAGCGCCTTTGGTCCCACGAAAGCGGACCCATTGTCGGACAGCTTAGTTATTTTCTCTGTGTTCTACAGGTTTTATGAGTGTTGGTGGTGTGTGTGTTTGTGGGTGTGTATTTGCATTATTGATGACTATTGATGAATATTTTGATTATTGATGTAATTTATGCTGTGTATGATGATATGCATTAATTCCATGCTTTTCTTCATTTAATAAAGTTTACACTTTTATTAATGCGCTGTTCCCAACCCTTTTCATCCATAATTAAACTTGTTTAGCTCTTTACTATAATCTCTATGTTTGATAAGAGAAAAGAGTGAGAGCAGGAGGTGCTTAGACAGTAAAAGTGAGTTGAGGCTTGGAGAGAGAGATCACTTTGATAAATCTTCTTCCAGGTTGTCTCAAGTCCATCTCCTATTTACACCTTTCTGTGTGTGTAATCTATAACTCTGTCAGTCCACTATCCCTTGTCGATTTCACTACTAATGTCCAACTCGACAAATACTCTACACTTTACTCAACCACGACAGTCATCTCTTGAGCAATCATATGCAGTATTTTCATTAACTTGGCCCAGAGGGGGCGGCGCCAGAATCAAACAGATAGTAGCGACCACGATCAAAGACACAGACTGGGGGATTTCAGGAAGACTAGCGCCACGATCAAAGACAGTAGTGGTCCCTGAAACGAGCGACGCAAGTCCCTGCAGGTATTTCGCATCTCGGTGTTAAACACAGAACCGATCGCAGCAGCGAGCGGAGATACGAAAACCAGGGGCGGCTTCTCTCTTTAGTCTGGCGGTCAGATCCCCAAAAGTGTCCTGAGATCTAAAAAGGTGTCAGAAATTCTCATGTCCCACTCATCTTACAATTAAGTTAGATATATACAGACCACGTAGAAATACACTTTATCACTCGTTGGCCAGACCTTGATAGAAGCACTAGCTACATTTGAAATCTTGCTAGATTATCCCATGGATTTTTATATATATTTACAGTGAATTCTATTTCTGTGCAAAACGAGTGATCGTAACCTTTGCAATCCCAGCAATAAAGAAATCCTCTTAAGAACTTCCAGACATATTGATGAAACATTTTTTAAAGTTAATCTTGTGGCGGTTCGATGCGACCTAGCTATCATAATTACATGAAAGAAAGCCTACCCAAGACTATTTAAAGAACAATCATCATATTAACATTACAAATCTGTAAGATAAACTGGAAGTTGAACCGTGCCAGTAGCGATACTTGATTTACTGCCCTACTGTGAGAGAGTACATATTTTCCTGAACTGTGACGGCTTAAGTTTTTCCTCACTGGATTAATAAACTTACTGGTCAGTTACTATCATCATGCATTGAAGGAATTTTACCATAGCGGAAGATTAAAGAGACCACTTCATTTTCACCCTTGTGTCGAACTGTGGCAGTGCCATCCTATATACTCATTTTAATATAATAAAACACAATAACTCTTAGGCTTCAAGTCCGGCGATAAGTGAGAATAGTTGCTATCAGCAAACCTCGCAACATCTGGGGCGGGACACGGAAGTACCAGACCTTTTCATAGTTCAAGAGTATAATTGCTGTTTATATAATTCTATTCTGACTAAGCAGTTGGATGATCTGGATTTTGCCGATGACTTGGCTCTTCTGTCCCATAGCCGTAATCAGATGCAGGACAAATTGAAAACACTCGATGAGAGGTCACAGCAATTGGGTCTGAAAATACACAGGGAAAAGACAAAAATAATGCGAATAAATGCAGGTAATGATAACAGGGTTGAACTTGAAGAAACACCAATACAAGATGTAGAATCATACACATATCTTGGCAGTAATATAGACAAAGTTGGAGGGACAGACAGCGATATCAAAATAAGAATACAAAAGGCAAGAGGAGCTTTCATTGCATTGGGAAACATATGGAGATCAAGAGAAATAGGATCCAACACGAAAATAAGAATCTTCAACTCAAATGTGAAGTCAGTCCTATTGTATGGCTCAGAGACATGGAGAACAACAAAGACAACAACCAAAAAGCTGCAGACTTTCATAAATGGGTGCTTGCATAGAATAGAGGGATTAAAATGGTATGACAAGGTTACCAACGTGGAACTGATGACAAGAACTAGACAAGTGCCAGTGGAACAAGAAATGAGAAGAAGACGATGGCGATGGATAGGACACACACTGAGGAAACCTGTTGATAGCATTACAAGACAGTCCTTGTTCTGGAACCCCCAGGGCAAGAGAGGCAGAGGAAGACCAAGAAGTACATGGAGAAGAGAGTTGGAAACAGAGGTGAAAATGATGAGGAGAACATGGAAAGAACTTGAGATGATGGCACGTGACAGGAGGACTTGGCATGTGTTTGTTGAAGGCCTATGCTCCTTTGGGAGTGGAGGGTTATGATATAATTCTATTGGAGTGTCTGATGCTGCAATCGGTAAGTGTGTGAATATATGAGTGTGGATCCTCACGCGCGTGTATGAATGACAGGAAATTTAATTTTTTTGTAACCATTTTGTTAACTTGCTTACCTGGTAATATATTTTTCTGTATACCCTGCATTGTTCCTTTAAGTGGGATAGTTGATAAACTCTGTTTAAAACCCCCCTCCTTTTCATTTAAAGTAAAGGGAAGAACAATTGGGAAGAACAGGATTCTTTCTACCACCCATACCTAATTTTGAAACACCTCTTTCAGAGTAATTAACTTCACTGTTAGGTTAACGTACCTACGTTCCTGATAACTATCTATCTTTGGACTGGGTTTATCTTTGTCTAATAAGCGGGACGGGCTTAGTCGATACCAATCTTCTTCACCCCCTCCCTACCTTGTTATTTGCATTTTTCTGTACTTATGATAATTCTTGCTGTAAACACATGATTATTGTAGTGATTGTTTTGTTTAACTTTAATAAACAACATAAACTTAATTGTTCCTGTGTTGGACTACCCAAAGCCCAAAATTTCCCCTATTTGTTTAAGATAGTTTGTATCCACGTCGTCTGTGTGTTTGAAGCATCAAATCGGTGTGAGCGCAGATGTGTGTCTGGAAACTGGCAAATAATTGTTTGACCATGAGAGCCTGAAGAATAGATTGAGAGAAACGATTTGTCGTAAATAAGTCTGTCTTTACTCTCCTCCAGCACTCTGTGAAGCAACTATTTACTCTCTACATTTCTATCACTGAGCTTTTCACCATCATTCTACACTCTAAACCGGACTACTATTTCTAAGACTCTTTCTCTCAAAATAAATTTACGACAGAAGGGCAGAATGTTAGACGGGCCTGCGCGCCCAATTCTTAACCCTTCGAAAATAAAGTTCGTTCGTTCGTTCTATCTATCTATCTATCTATCTATCTATCTATCTATCTATCTATCTATCTATCTATCTATCTATCTATCTATCTATCTATCTATCTATCTATCTATCTATCTATCTATCTATCTATCTATCTATCTATCTATCTATCCATCCATCCATCCATCCATCCATCCATCCATCCATCCGTCTGTCTGTCTGTCTGTCCGTCTTTCTATCCGTCTGTATAGCTGTAATTCACCGTCTAGTTGTCTATCTCTCTCTCTTTCGCTTTCCATTCCCCCCCCCCCCCCCTCCCTTTGGCGCATAAACTTACAAACAGTTCCTGTAAATATCAAAAACACTCTATCAACAACACAAAATCATCAATCCTGACAGTTTTGAAGAAGATACGGAGAACGAAAGAACGAACGAACTTTATTTTCAAAGGCTTAAGAATAGGGCACACAGGCCTGTCTGACATTCTCTGCCCTCGGATTCTCTGACTGTCGCATTCAGTGTCATTTATTTCTTGGACTAATAGTATTTGTTTAATGTGATTAAATATTAAGTTCATGTGAATGTATTAAATATAAATATTATATACTCGTATGGTATAATTTACTTGGGGAAAACTTTTCGCACAAAAAAATTACGCAAATTAAGTTTGAGAAGATAAGAAACACGGAGCTCTGAATAAAACGAAGCCCACTTCACATAAATGTCAATATACTTTGATCAAAATGTTCAAATATGTGGGAAGCTTGTTGACAGAGAATAGTATTGGCGGAGAAATAGAATTAAGACGTCGAAAAAGAAAGCGGTTAACGCAGTGGAGTACCAACCGGTTCCGTTGCCCAGGCACCGGAATATGAATGTGGAGAAATAAGAGACAAATATAATATTGATATCAAATCTTTTACAACAGAGTCAGACATAGGTACAGTTTAAAGCACACGAATAGAAGATCATAATATAGGAGCTAACACGCCAGGGTAAGGTCGCGAAAGTCACCAAAGCAGAAAGAAAACAGGCGAAGAAATGAGAAAGTTGGTGGGAGTAACTGCGTGCATGAGATATTCCCATAGAAACTAAAACAATGTGGATGTCTCTTCTAAGTGCAGCCGAATCAGCGACAATCACAAGCCTTCAACAGCGGAAAATCTAGCTACAAGACAAAGGAAGGTATGTAGAACACATTAAAGAAATCGGTAAAAACGTGGTATGACGATAGCCAAGGCAAAGGACCATGCACATTAACTAAAAAAAAAGAGCAAAATTTCTTCTCATGACGTTTAAGTGATAGTGTAAAAAAACGTATGTATGTTATATTATGTAAACGTTTTATTACATACATTTACTGTATATGTAGAATTCGGCAATTAAAAATGTTGGTATAATTCTGATAATTGTCAAATGTAAGCAGAATATGAGAAGCAGTTTTATTGTATACAACTACCAACGTAAAATCAAATCACTACTTCATAATAACAGAACAATTACGACAAGATCAAAAATTAAACAAATGAAATGACGTATTAACTCAGTCCTGACATTCCAAAATCCCATTCTTGTATCGTGTTTTGCGGTCAGGACGTCCGTTCTCATGTCAGTGGCTTCCTTTCGGCTTTCACCACTGACAGTCATATGAGTCTCAGACTCCGGCTGTCCGTCCCGCAGCAAAGTTTGTTCATTCGTTGTTGTTTCCGTAACTTCTTTTTTTTTTTTTTTTTACATAGACAGGGGTGTCAGCCCTATGCTAAAACCCCCAACCTGGAGGACCAGGGAGACTGCTTTAGTCTGTCCCCTGCCCGCGCAAACCTGTCCAGCTTGGTAGAACCTTCTAGGAGTAAAACTCCCGCTGGCATAGCTCTGGGGGTAATCAGGGTACACAAGCCGCCATACCTCGAGACGGGCAAACTAAAACAGGTCACGGCTGAAATGAGAAACTATAGGTTACACATTCTATGGATAAGCGAGAGCAGATGGACATGGGCAGGAAAAGTTAAAACCGCAACAGGAGAAACAGTACTTTACTCTGGAAGAGAGGATGGACAGCACAATGAAGGTGTAGCCATTATTCTACAGAAAGGAATAGAAAGAACATTACTGGAATGGAAACCCATCAACAACAGACTGATAAGATTAAGATTGAGAGGTAGATTCACCAATACTACAATAGTACAATGCTACGCACCAACGAATGACAGCGATGAAGAGGTCAATGATGAATTCTATCAACAACTGCAGAAAGAAATGGAAGACATACCTAGATATGATCTTATTATAGTAATGGGAGATCTCAATGCGAAAGTTGGTACACACAATACATATAATGAAAGAGTAAAGGGGAAATGCGGCAGCGGAACAGCAAACGAAAATGTGGAAAAATTAATAAGTTTCTGTAGCATTAACAACCTGGTCATTGGAGGAACACTTTTCCCACATAAAGAAATTCACAAATTAACATGGGAATCACCAAATGGTCGGGACAGAAACCAGATAGACCACATCATGATTAACGGTAGATGGAGACATGCATTACAAGATGCGAAGGCAAGAAGAGGTGCAGATGTGGGAAGTGATCACCATTTAGTAGTAGCAAAACTGAAAGTGAAACTAAGAAGGGCTGGACCAACTGTAACTACACAGAAAAGGTTTGACATCAGCAAATTGAAGGACCCCCTTACCAGAAAAGCTTTTGCGGCTGACATAAAGAAACGATATAAATTTGCCAAAAGTCAGGCAAAGACATTGACTGATGATATAAACCAGAAATTCAA
This sequence comes from Oreohelix idahoensis, assembly GCA_024509875.1. NCBI lineage: Eukaryota > Metazoa > Mollusca > Gastropoda > Stylommatophora > Oreohelicidae > Oreohelix > Oreohelix idahoensis. Next base: position 66,275 of record JAMPIV010017634.1, read on the forward strand.
CACCATTTCAACAATATATAAGGAAAGCAGCAAATCATGCTTGGGATTCCAGGAAAAGAAGAAGCAAGACTAGATAACACCAGAAACATTAAACACCATAACATTGAGAAAGGAAATGAAAAGAAAGAAACAGAAGCGAAGTCCCCCGGGTTAAAGCAACTATATAGTGAACCGTACAGTCAGCTGGACAAGGAAGTTAAACGCCAAACCCGAGCCAACAAAAGGAATTTCCTATACAATCTTGCAAGACAGGCAGAAGAGGCAGCACTGAGAAATGAACAAAGCACAGTATACAAAATAACTAAATTCATCAGTGGAAAACGAGGTGCAAACAATATTACATTAGTAAGAGATAAGCAAGGAAATCACATCACGACAGCAGAGGGACAGGAAACAAGATGGTCAGAGCACTTCAGAGAAACTCTGAACAAGGAACCACCAGAGACACAGTTGAATGTTCCTGAGGCTGAAAACGACCTAGATGTAAATACAGACATTCCACGAAAAGAAGAAATTATCACAGCAATCAAAGGGTTAAAGAACGGAAAAGCTCCTGGCCATGATAACTTAAATGCAGAGCTATTTAAGACAGACCCTGAGCTAGCAGCAGAACTATTAGAACCACTATTTGCACAAGCCTGGAAAACGGGGACAACACCATCAGAGTGAAACAAAGGAAAAATTGTCAAATTGCCTAAGAAGGGAGATCTTGCAGATAAGCAGTAGACCACAAACTGAGGAAAGAACAAGCAGGATTTAGAAAGAACAGAAGATGTGTAGATCATATATTTACCCTCAGGAACATTATAGAGCAGTGCTCAGAATGGCAAAGACAGCTGTACATTAATTTCGTTGATTTTGAAAAGGCTTTTGACAGTATACACAGGGACAGTTTATGGAAAATACTGAGGGCTTATGGAATTCCAAGCTGCATAGTGTCAATCATAAAAAGCCTTTATGCCAACTTTACGTGTAGTGTTGGGCAGAGCAACCTAACCTTTGAGGTGAAGACAGGAGTACGACAGGGATGCCCCTTATCAACAGGGACGGCCCTAGGAATTTTGCCGCCCCGTGCAATACCATACCTTGCCGCCCCAGCCCAACCTCAAATTAACGTTTGAAATGTTTAAAACCATTACGCTAAACAAGCTTCAACATTAATTTCATGACCATTAGCCTAATTTTAAATAGTACCATTAATAATAATGTATTGATAAATTGATGAAAATACTGTATAGTCATGAAATAAACCATTGACTTTATTAGAGACAATTATATGAAATAAATGTAGTTACATTACTTACATATAGGGGATGCTCTTCTCATGTGGAACGATGAACTGTTGAGTCACAAACACTTAACTATAGTATGTACATGTTATAGTTTTTAGCACTATTTTCACATTATTTGAATTAATATTGTTTTAAGTATGTAATGCTTAAAAAGACACTTTTCTTGCTTTCATATTTGCAAAAGCAGAAATAAGGTCTTACTTACTTAGTCGTTCCCCTTCTACCGTGAGGTGTAGAGGTTTGGAAGAGAGAGCGCCAGACTATCATATCGGCTGTCTTCCTCCTGGCCTGGTTCCATTCTAGTCCTCGGTCCTTCAAAGATTGTCTAATGTTGTCCTCCCAGCGGACTCTGGGTCGTCCTGGGGTCTGGATCCTTGGCTCTTTGTTTCCCATGCTTTTCGTGGTATCCGATCTTCTCCCATTCTGCAGACATGGCCAAACCATCTTAGTTGGGACTGTTCTACTTGGGTCTGCAGGGGGTGGGATTTAAGGCCTTGACGTATCGTCTGGTTGCGTACCATGTCTCTTCTTGTTACTTCAACCACCTTCCTCAGATACCTCATTTCTGAGGTTTGGATCTGGCTTTTGTGGGTTGTAGTCATTGCCCATGACTCGCATCCATATGTCAAGACTGGGGCATAGGTGGAGCGGTATACAGCCATCTTCGTTTTCTTATCAACCTCTCTCTTGCTGAGGAATCCTCGATTTATGGCCTGAAAAAGTCTCTCAGCTGCTAATAAGGTCTGCGTAGTCTAACTTTTGACCGATTTCATGTTCAATTGAAATCATGGCAAGTTCTTCCAATCTAGTTTCGGCCATTGTTGAGCGTAAATAAGTTTTAATAAGCTTCAGTTTTGAAAAACTACGCTCACCACTTGCTACCGTTACAGGCAAAGTTAGTAATATTCTTAAGGCTATAGCGACATTAGGAGCAATGTTATTTTCAATAATATAACGAAGAACTTCAATTGGCGGTGTATTTTCTGGTACTAATTTGGATACTACTTTCAGTTCATCACGAAGCTCAATGGCATCAATGTCTCTATTTTCTTGATGTATTAAAACGCCTTCTAGGTTTTTACATTTGTTTAAGAGCTCATTTGTCGTCTCAGATTTCAATTTAGGGATGTTATATAAAAAGGAAAAATGTGAACTGTGATGTTCCAATTGCTCGAATCTTTCTTCAATAGAATTAGTTGCAACATCAATAATAAAAAAGAAAAATTCAATTTTGAATTTAGTTTTGGGATCCAAAATAGGTTCATCTCTTGCATCATAGTTGTGTTGCTTTTTCTGCCAACGCACTCTAGTACATTCAAACGTTGGTATGAAATCAGGATCAACTTCAACTTTCTCAGCTAATGTTGTAGCATCAAGAAGAAAATTTTGAAATGATTCATCATTTCTGAGATTCTTAAGGCTTTGGAGAACATTTCTCAAAGTTGTTATGGCACTAGTCAATTCCATTTTTATGCTTTGCAACAGTTTACTAGCAACATTAATTTCGTTTAAAACATAGTGCCATATAACCAGACAACATAAAAATTTAAAATCTCTGAGTTTTAGGGCAAGGGTTTCAGCTTCATGTCTCGCCATTTTGTCTACTGACTCGTCATCAGCAATTTTTATAAATGCATCATACAATTCCTCAATATAATATCTTAAAGGACGAATGGCCTCGATTCTAGATTCCCAGCGAGTTGTATTTAGTGGCTTGGGCGTTAGAGTTGTAATATGTTTCTTAGGTGTTGACGCTGAGAAAAACACATACAATTTCTGAAACGTTTCAAAAAATAAAACCCCTTCTCTAGATGACATCGCGGCATCATTGACCACCAAGTTGAGAGAATGAAAACAGCAAGGGATACAAAAAGCTCTCGGGTTCAAGTCCCTAATACGTTGTTGAACTCCTGAATGTTTTCCTTTCATATTTGATCCATTGTCATACCCCTGGCCACGCATGTTTGCGATTGAAATATCCATGTCTGACAATTTTCTTAGAATGCATTCGGTTAACGCTGAGCCTATAGTGGCTTCTACAGCAATGAAACAAAGAAAATGCTCATGAATGTTGATATCATCTGGATTCGTATTAACAAATCTTACAATTAGTGTTAATTGTTCAATGTGACTTACATCGGGAGTACAGTCTGCAACTATGCAATAATATTTAGCTTTCTCCACCATAGAAATTATTTCTTTTTTTAATGGTTCCAGAGAGAAGAGCAATTAATTCATTTTGAATGTTTTTCCCAAAGTAATGTTGGGTCAATCCACGAGCTACTCTCATTAAATGTTCATACATAGCACTATCAAATCTGGCAATCAGTTCAACAAGCTTTAAAAAATTTCCATTGTTAGGGTCATATAATTTATCAGATGTTCCACAAAATGGCAAGCATTGTTGGCGTGGTTTTTTAGATTTTTCGTGTTCATTAAGATGCACATACAAATGACCCCAATCATTATAGCCATCAGTAGTGAGTGACATTTTATTACAGGAAAACAACTTCCAGCAGAAACAAAATATAGAATCTCTTTCTTTTGAATACACTAACCATGATCGATTAATATGTTCTCCATTGCTTAGCTCCCTAGTGTAAAAATTTAGTGAAAATTTCCGACTATTAGAGCTGCGCGGAAAAACGAACTCATTTTTTGGTCTCTCTGGCAGGCCTTTTTTTACGATTTCCAGTCTTTCGGTATCGCTTAAAGAAGGATTCCATCTTGCTGGATCAGTGTACCTCTCAAGTTCATCTCTTAAATCTCTGGAATTGGAAACGGTCAAATCAGAATCATTTTCGACATTGTTAGTAATATCTACGTTACTGGGGTCCGAGTTAGAAGTACTTGCCATGAGCTCAGAATAATTTGTTTCGGTACATTTGCTTATTTTCTTCTGTCTTACATCAGCTGTTTCAGTTTTTAGATATTTATGTAAAGCACTATGTTTTTGAATATCGCGTTCTTTTTCCAGTTTCCGTTTCCGATATTCGGCACCTGATAGTTTTTTTTCTTTTATCGGACATTATATCTTTTTGAATATTAAAACTGTTTTAATAAACCCCACAATAAAATGTATTATTTAGTAATAAATGGAGGCTGAAGCACTGTACTAATTCCCATAAAACGTTTAAAAAACTTATTTATCACTGTAACACATAGCACACTAACACTGAGCAAAATCAACTTCCTCGAATGCACACTCGAAAACAACTGAAACATTCGAGCCGCCAACATAGAACGGTCGATAAAAAAATAAATTCCTGATTCCCATGCCAAGTTAATTAATTCCCGTCTCTCGTTCAGCCATGCCGGAAGATTTATCGTGGCGGTCTTCAGTTGACCAGTGAACACGGAAATATAATCCTCTGGGAACCACTGGGGTTTCGACCAAGCGAATAAATTGTACTGACGTCCCTAAAGAAATACCTTTTAGTGCCTTTGTAGGAGAAGATAGCATTAGGATCGTATGGCAGAACTATTAGTGAAGACTTGAAAAACAGCTAAAGAACAGACCGCAGGTGCAAATATTTCGTAGAGAAAACAGACAAAATGTGAAGGAATAGAAAAGTAAGGAATTTTAAAATAATCTAGACGAAACCTTCGAACACTCCGTGACACCATCCACAGAGGGTTTATTTCAGGAGCCTTTCAGGTTATTCAGTCAAAATCCCGGTGGATGACACTCTTACAAATGCTCGCGCCCGGGCTTGAACCTTGAACACCTGATCGCTAACGCAGTGTGGTAACCATTACACCAGCGCGGCTCCCAGGCGGAATATTTAGGCGGGATTGTAAAAATAAGTAAAAATATTTTTTGCCGCCCCCCAAAGCTTGCCGCCCCGTGCAAATGCACGTGTTGCACCGTCGGTAGAGCCGGCCCTGCTTATCAACCACTCTATTTTTAACAGTCATAGACTGGGTGATGCGCCAGACAACAGAGGGCAGTCCAAGAGGAATAAGTTGGACTAAATTTTCTACATTGGAAGATCTGGGATATACAGATGACATTGCACTACTAGCACATTCACATCAACACATCCAGGAAAAAACGCATAGACTTAATAAGTATAACCAGCAGGTGGGCTTGAACATCAATTTAAAGAAGTCAGAGGTCATGACGTTCAATGTGAGCAACCCTGAGTCCATATCAATAAGGAATCAGCAACTGGTACAGACAGACACCTTCACATACCTAGGATGCATAGTAACACCAGACGACGGGGCAGACAAAGACATCAACATCAGAATGAATAAAGCAAGAACAGCCTTTTTTTTAGCCTAAACAACATCTGGAAGTCCTCTCAATACAGCACAAGCACAAAATTAAGATTATATCAGAGCTGTGTGCTTTCTGTGCTTCTCTATGGTGCGGAATGCTGGAGAGTTACAGAGAAGGAAATGTCGAAATTGTCCTCTTTTCACACAACATGCCTAAGAAAAATTCACCGAATCTTTTGGCCGAATACCATCACCAACCAAGATCTGCTTACTCGGAGCAAGCAAGAGGACATGCACACCATCATAGCTGGCAGACGCTGGAGCTGGATTGGCCATGCCCTCAGAAGAGACCCCGATGCCATCACAAGAACAGCTATGCTTTGGACTCCTGAAGGAAAACGAAAGAGAGGCCGACCAAAAACAACCTGGCGGAGTACTGTGGAGGCTGAGATGCAAAGAATGAACCAGAGTTGGGGCACTGTACGAAGGATGGACACTGATCGAGCAAAGTGGAATCAATTTGTTGTTGCCCTGCAAGACGCCACTAGGCGTGATGGCCACTGACTGCTTTGACGGTCGGCGGCTAAGGATCAAAGAAAGAAGAATTAACTCAGCCCATACTTCGGAAGGCCCAGAATGGATAGCTAAGGCATGAATGGAAAACATCCATAGGAGCCTCGAGTCTACAGGAACTGGTGTGGTCACGCAGGGATACTCGGCAGTGAGAAAGCTAACAGACTAGCTTGGAGAACGCCCATAGTGGAGACACTGGATATGGATAAGGGACAGATGCTAAGAACAAATGATAATCACGTGTTAGAGAACGACACTGTAATGGATAAATCAACAAGGCTAACATTGCTGAAATTAGGCATCAAACGTAAGACCAGCAGGAATGGGCGTATGAGAGCATCAGGCGTGTATACAACCAGCGCGCAACAGGAACAATTAGCATTCATACACTTGTACATTTGCTAAGGGAGGCTCAGCACCTATGGGATTACCCGGAGCACAGTGATGTCGATTCTGATGAACAATAACAATAACAATGCATTAACTCATAGTGATTAATATAGAATATTCCGTCTACTGACAGTTTAATTTCAGACGCTCTCTCTCTCTCTCTCTCTCTCTCTCTCTCTCTCTCTCTCTCTTTCTCTCTCTCAGTCTCTTACTTACTTAGTCGTTTCTCTTCTACCATGAGGTGTAGAAGTTTGGAAGGATGCTCTATAAACTAAAAGCAAATTGTCGTTTTGCAATCAGATCTTGTATTTTAGTTAAGCACTATTTAACATTAACTCTTTCTTTCCCCCAGAAATCTTAACGTTGATGTTTTACTACATATCAATCACTACACATCAGAAGAGTTAACAAGAACACACGATGTCTGTAGAAGATCTCCTAATTCACTTCCAATATGGCGACGAGGAAGAGAATTCTAGACAGGCCCGCCAGTTCTATATACCTGGAGAAGAAATGAAGGGAATTGTATCTTTGCACCTGCGGAATTCACAGAAAGTGAAAGGGCTGACCATACACTTCCTTGGAACAGCTACTGTGTCGTGGGAATCATCAACCAAAAAGAAAGTAAGTTGATGAAATATTTTTTGACTGAAGACTTACTTACAACAGTAAACGTGACGTAGAAATCCACAGCTAAAACAAAAAAAATATATATATATATATAAATATTTTAAACAAGCGCTTTTAATGCACTAAAAACCCAAATATAATTTTTCAAGTAGCTTGCAGTAAAAAAATGTAACACCAAATGGACAAAAGGCGTGGGGCGCTTAAGCGCTTATCATATATTTTATCCATAAGTGTCCAATGAAGTATAAAGCAGAAGTTAATTTCATGCAGAATCAGCGCCCGACGATCTTTGTCAATTTGATGTTACATTTTTTTACTGCAAGGTATAAACTCCTTGAAAAATTATTTTTGGGTTTTTAGTGCATTAAAAGCATGTGTTTAAAATATTTTTTTATATCTTTTCTTTTTGGTGTTAAAAAAATTATGACACACTATACTAAAACATAAACAATATTTTTACTTATTGTAAATCTGGTCTAAAATTTCTTAAGCGATCCATTTCGTTTAGAGCGTCAATATTACATGGCTTTGTGCCTGTTAATTTGGTGCAATCAATTTCTTTAATTTTAAGGCCATCTAGAGATCGAACTCGACTTTCCCTTGATTCATAATTTTATAATTTGGATTGTTTCCCTTGATTTAGCTAGACACTTGTTTGAGTACTGCCCTGTTTTACGCATAGAACAAAATAAAGCACACCGTGTACTTTTGAATTTTTAATTAACTTGATTATGGCGCCTGATTTGTTTACATTTCTTTACGAAAAACTTTATTTACTCATAATGTCATAATTACAATATTAAATTATTAAATAATTGACTGATTATTGTATTGTCATCGGGAATACACAACTATGCCAAGTTTCAGAGCTATTGCTCATCTGGAAGTGATCGAAAAATCAAATCGATTGCAAGATATGAAAGTGACATGAAAGCGACATACAAGTGATGTTAAATAAAAGCGTGTAAAAAAAGAAAGCAGCTGGTGAAATATATTCCTACCTTCTTTATATTTTTTTTCACAAATGTCATTATTACTAATTTCACCATTATAATTAATATATTTTCTTGTAGATATTTATTTAATTATTTTTGTTTTAGTTATTATTATTTATTTTGCTATTATTATTTTTTGCGTCACCCGCCGCGTCATACTAGCAGCTCCTTCTTTTTTTAAATGGTGTCTAGTTTTTCTCATGTGTCCTCGCGGCATTTCTGATTGGGATTTACCAGAGTGACAACAGAGATTGTCATTTACGGCATGGATTCATGGAGGCATATCTACAATCATCCTTATATGACCACCAGAGAAGCACAAAGCTATAATACACAGATGTGGAAGTGAACATCTGTATGTGAGGCTAATTACACCTTCATTGACTCTGGAAATGATCCACACACTTCCAGGAATTTCCCCTGTGATGAAACATGTGGCCAAAACTCAAGAGTATCTAATATAGGTCTTCAAAGGTGTCTACCTTCGCACAAGATTACACTTGGCAGAGTTGTAGTTAGCAGGATAATGATACTTCTATCTCAAGGTAGCGTTCACAAGATATTTTCAGAAGTCAAGAACAGTGCTGCTTAGGGCCGAGCACTATTAACTTATATCTGATCCGCAGACTTTTGTGAAGAAAGGGTTATGCAATGATTTATTTCAGCTCGTTCAAGCCTCCACCCTGATTTACTCGGTGGAATTCTTCTTATTCTGGTATAGCTCTATTTCGTAAAGTGACTGAGACAAACATGCAGTACATTCAAAATGATTAAATCGACGTTAAATTTGTATATTTACAAATAACAAATTTAATAATCACTTAGGTTTTAACAGGGTTTAAAGAATTGAATAATTATTTATCAGAAAATTATCATCACTGTGTGATGGAATGGTAGTTTGTAAAAAAGGTCACTTGGCAGCTTTTATGCGTTACTTAGCTGTCAGTGTCGGTTCTGCTCCTTGTGAAGTTTTGGTTCTTGCTAGATGTCACGGGATTGCCTCCTCTTGCTTTGCAGTTGCGGTCCACTAATGATCACCACGCAAGCGTATCTAAAAGTAGGTCGTCCAAGGTATCTATCTTCACGCAAGATTACTGTTGGCAAAGATGTAGATAGAAGATGAATGACTTTTCTACCTTAGGGGAGCCTTCACAAGATATTCCCAGAAGTCAAGAACAAAACGCTGCTTAAGGGCTGAACAAATTTGTTAACTTATTATCTGGTCCGTCGCCTTTTGTGAAGGGGTTATGATATGATTCTGGCTCGTCAAGCCGCCAGTTGGAATAATCCAACGAATGCCCTCTTATAATTAATGGCTATATATATATATATATATATATATATATATATATATATATATATATATATATATATATATATATATATATATATATATATATATATATATATATATATATATATATCAAGAAAAATTGGCTCATACGTTTCATTCATTCATAAGCCTCCACTCCCAAAGGAGCATAGGCCTTCAACAAACACATGCCAAGTCCTTCTGAAACGTGCCATCATCTCAAGTACTTTCCATGTTCGTCTTCTTCTCATCTCTTGTTCCACTGGCACTTGTCTAGTTCTTGTCATCAGTTCCACGTTGGTAACCATGTCATACCATTTTAATCCCTCTATTCTACGCAAGCACCCATTTATGAAATTATGTAGCTTTTTGGTAGTTGTCTTTGTTGTTCTCCATGTCTCAGAGCCATACAATAGGACTGACTTTACATTTGAGTTGAAGATTCTTATTTTCGTGTTGGATCCGATTTCTCTTGATCTCTATATATTTCCCAATGCAATGAAAGCTCCTCTTGCTTTTTGTATTCTTATTTTGATATCACTGTCTGTCCCTCCAACTTTGTCTATATTTCTGCCAAGATATGTGTACGATTCTACATCTTGTATTGGTGTGTCTTCAAGTTCAACCCTGTTATCATTACCTGCATTTATTCTCATTATCTTTGTCTTTCCCTATGTATTTTCAGACCCAATTGCTGTGACCTCTCATCGAGTGTTTTCAATTTGTCATGCTTCAAATGCGCTTTTCGTAGTCCATCTTTAATCTTTCAATGATAATCCTGTTTAATACTTTTCCTGGCACTGAAAGTAACATTATTCCTCTATAATTTGTGCACTCTTGTAAATTTCCCTTCTTAGGCAACTTAACCAGATATCCTTCCTTTCATTCTGCTGGTATCTCTTCCTTTTCCCAGACTTTACCAAGTAAGTTATATAACATCTATGTAGCCGTGTTGATATCTGCTTTGATGGCCTCTGCTGGAATGCCATCAGGTCCAGACGCTTTTCCATCTCTTAGAAGCTTTATGGCTTTCTTTATTTCTTCCTTCGTTGGTCTTTCACCGCTAATTTGTAGCTCTTCTTCTGCTGGCTGGATGTCCGAGGGGTTTTGTGGAGCTGGTCTATTGAGTAGGTCCTCAAAATATTCTGTCCACCCCTTCATTTGCTCTTGTATATTGCTGAGCAGTTTTCCATTCTTGTCTTTTATGAAGCAACTTGTTTGCTTGTATTTCCCCGTTAGCTTCTTCCCCGTTAGCTTCTTTGTGCTGTTATACAGTTCTCTCATATTCCCCTTGGCCGCAGCATCTTCTGCCTCTCTTGCCAACTCCTCAATATACTTCCTCTTGTCTCTTTTGATACTTCTTTTTACTTCTTTGTTTGCTTCTGTGTACACTTCTTGAGCCTTGGCTGTGGAACTTCTGGTTTTGCTTGTGTTTAAATCTGCTTTCTTTTTTTTCTGTCTTTTATCTTATTGATGGTTTCTGTTGTTATCCATGCTTTTTGTTGTCTTTCCCTTTTCCCCAGTATTTCTTCACATGTCTCCTTCCATACTGTTTTGACCTGCTGCCAATAGTCTTCTGTATTCTCTACATCTTCCAGCTGTTGGAGCACTTGGAATTTGTTGGATACTGTGACCGCAAATTTGTCTCTTGTTTCTTGATTTCTTAGCTGTCCTACATTAAACTGTTGTCTATAATTTTGCATTGCTGCATATCTCTTGAGTTTCATTTTTACTTTGGCTATCAGATTGTGGTGGTCTGATGCCACATCTGCTCCTCTATATACCTTTACATCCTGCAATGATGATCTAAACTTCTTGTTTATGCATATATGATCAATCTGATTTTCTGTTCTATGGTCTGGTGATATCCATGTTGCCTTGTGTATTCTCTTATGTGGAAACATGCTTCCTCCTATATCCAGTTGATTTGAAGCACATAAGTTTGAGAATAGTTCCCCATTTTCATTCATTATTCCTAGCCCCTGTTTTCCCATGACTTCTTCAAAGCCGGTGTTGACTGTACCTATCTTTGCATTCATGCCACCCATCAAAATTGTGATGTCTCTTCTTTTTACTTTTTCCATAATTTCCTGTAGTCTAGCATAAAATTCTTTTTTCACAGACTCTTCTTTGTCATTAGTTGGTGCATAACATTGGATGACATTTACATTTATTTAGCTGTTTTAAAAGTAGCTGTTATTATTCTGGATCCAACGGCTTCCCATTCAATGAGTGCTTTCTGTGCTTCTTTAGATAACATAAGAGCTACCCCTTCACTGTGGTGTGACCTTTTGTCTTCATGTCCTGAGGACAGCACCAATTCACCTGTGATGAGTTTCTTCCTGTCTACCCCCTTCCACGTTGTTTCACACAGTCCTAGAACCTCGATTTTATATTCCCTCATCTCTGCTGCTACTTGTGCCACTTTCCCTTGTTCGTTTAATGTCCGAACATTCCAGGTGCCAAATCTGGAAGTTCTCCTAGAAGAAAGAAGGTTAGTCAGCAACACAGACTCCTTTCGGCTTTCTCTGTGTTGCATCATACACTTCCCCGCGAGAGGACCTTCCCCTGTCTTGGATGGCTGTGTTTTATTTTCTTTAATTGACTTGTCCATGTTTGTTGAAGTTTTTTGTGATTTAAATTTTTTTACAGGATGGGGTAACCGGCCCCATGCCCAACCCTCCTTAGTCGCTTTCTACGACATGCTTGGCAGGGAACAGTGTTACTATTCTTTGCTCCCCTTTCGGGCCCCGGTAACCCACGGGTGGCTCATACGTTTGCTTTTGTACAAATAAACTGAATCAACTATTGTTATTTAGTTTAAAATAACAGACAACAAATTTAATAGTCAATTAGTTCAACAAGTTAAAATAAGGATTAAATGGGGTGAAAGATGTATTACATTTTTCCTCATTGAGGTTTTGGTAGGGCGTTAATAAGAATGTCCGTAATTTTAGCTGTAGCCTGTTACACACAACTTAACTCCAGCTGAGTCCTGCTGCTGTGGTTTCCGTCACTTCTATTTGGTGATGAGTACACTTCTCCACGTAATTCGTTCACTGTAGGCAGTTGGTGGTGATACTCTTCTCTCACACTAGTGACGTAGGAACTTCAGTACTTAAGTCTGATGTCTTTCAACCACGAACCCAAAATTTTGGGAATACACACTTCTCCCGGCACGGATTAGAATGGACCCACAGCCCTGTAGTTAGATGCTGTTCGAATCACTTAAGGTCTGGAAATATGAGTTAATTCCTCTGACGGCTGGTGTTCTGCGAATTCTTGGCCTGGGAAAACTGTTTTTATAATTCCTCTTATGACATGGTCTGGGAAATATGAGTTAATTCCTCTGACGGCTGGTGTTCTGCGAGTTCCTGGCCTGGGAAAACTGTTTGTATAATTCCTCTTATGACTTCTTATGATAAAATTTCCAAGTTTCCAGTCTTGTATTAAAAGGCGGGTTTACTTGTAAATTCCAAAGTTGCCCAATACTCAATCTGGTACTTATAATTGTGGAAGGATAAGTCTTATTCTCTTTCCTCTGGCTTGTAGGAGGTGTTTAGTTGCCGCAGCGATGCAGTCTGTCTGTGTGCTGTGACTCCGAGTTTGTTAGATTATATCTCACAATCCTTAGTTTCAAATAGCAGCTGTGTTTCCGCCGAAAGTTCCAATCAAATCATAGTAGATCCTGGCGAACCAATCCAATCTATCTAGCACTGTTTGGGTGGGAAAATATATCATTACTAATCCCACGCGGGAGCCGCGGTAGCATAGTGGTTAGTGCACTGGCTTCTTAGCGCAGTGGTCTATGGTTCGATCCCCAGATGAGGCGGAACATTTTTAGGCCACAAACGGCTCCTGTGTCGACCCAGCCCCAAATGGGTACCAGAGCTACTCTGGGAAGGTTAAGGCGGCCGGCGTGATGCCGACCACATCACCCCTCGTGTGCCGACGGTCAAGATAATATGGGCCTAACACCATATTCCCAATATGCCTCAATGGGCGTGTAACGGGTTCCTTTACCTTTTTTTTTTTTTTTACCTTAATCCCACGCGTATTTGAAAATATTAAATTTAATATACACGCGTGGCCTCTTACACAGTGATGTCATATCGTTACCTAAGACTTCCGGCACACCTCTGTTTATCAGAATAATCTGCGTGCCTACGCCAGACAGATGTCTGGACAGCCCGTGTGGTCTTCTTTCACAACACCGGCTTGTGTCAACACGATCAGCCGCTTTCCAGTGGGGTCAAATGTTTGACGGACACGTTACCACAGGTGTTCAGGCGGATTAGGCGATACAATATTATCGCTGGCCGGGTCACCAAACCTGGCGAATCGTAACAACAGTCTGGGAGTGCAGTGTGAAGCACTATGATACGCATTACTCCCATAGCAAATACTCCCATAGGGGAGTGGTGTGTTAGAGAATTCACCATGCTTTGTCCAGCATAGAGCAAAATAGTGAAAATAACGAATTAAAAGGCATGATTTATGCCAAATAAAAGCAATGAGTGAGACAAATGAAGAAAAAGAAAGGATACTACCGGAGGGTTGAAGGTGTGAGAGATCACACAAAAGGACACATACAGATGTGTTGTCACACTAGACTGGATCGCAGATCCTGCTCGTCACTGGTCAATGTTGTAGGGCGCAGCACGTTCCCAGAAATGTCAGAGAGTGTCTACGAAGTTGGTCCCTCCGTCTTTAAGCACCGTCTCATGATGGTGTCTAGATTCGACTTCAGCCGCTTGTACCCTTTTTGTTCCAGAGATAGTACCCTCAATTGGTACCACCAACTAGTATGGTAAAAGACGAAAAATGGATACCCTCTGAGTATTGAGTTTCCCGACACATACTTATGTGTCCCCATCTTCCTATTCCACCATCCCATCTACCTCAGACTTTACCCTCGATGAGAATTAAGCTTAATCCCTCGAGAGAATACTTTCTTTACATTTAAATTGAATAGCTTTATATTTACTTTATATTCAAATGAAAAGGTTAATAGTATAGATATAATAAATTTACATTTACATCTACACTGGTTGAAACATGTTCACAATATAGATTGAATATGTTTTCAGTTACATCTACACTGGTTGAAACATGTTCACAATATAGATTGAATATGTTTTCCGTTACATCTGCACTGGTTGAAACATGTTCACAATATAGATTTAATATGTTTTCAGTTACATCTGCACTGGTTGAAACATGTTCACAATATAGATTTAATATGTTTTCAGTTACATCTGCACTGGTTGAAACATGTTCACAATATAGATTGAATATGTTTTCAGTTACATCTGCACTGGTTGAAACATGTTCACAATATAGATTGAATATGTTTTCAGTTACATCTGCACTGGTTGAAACATGTTCACAATATAGATTTAATATGTTTTCAGTTACATCTGCACTGGTTGAAACATGTTCACAATATAGATTTAATATGTTTTCAGTTACATCTGCACTGGTTGAAACATGTTCACAATATAGATTTAATATGTTTTCAATTACTTCTGCACTGGTTGAAACATGTTCACAATATAGATTGAATATGTTTTCAGTTACATCTGCACTGGTTGAAACATGTTCACAATATAGATTGAATATGTTTTCAGTTACATCTACACTGGTTGAAACATGTTCACAATATAGATTGAATATGTTTTCAATTACTTCTGCACTGGTTGAAAAAGAGTAAGACGTGCTCTCATACTTAAACGAAACTTCAAGGAAAGTAAGACGTGCTCTTAAACTTTAATGAAACTCGATAGAAAGTACCTGGCCTTGACCCATAACGTTTTTGTGCAAGTTTCCATCAATTATTTCTAACTTTATTCTTATTTGTTTTATTCGCAATTATCATAACTGTTATTAGACTATTAAACTCGCTCCACACTATATCCAGGTATATCAGGCCTCAGAGATTCATCTGGAATCAGCGAAACCTCTCCTGGACATTGGTTACGACAATTCCATTCTGTTGCCTGCAGGTCTTCACCAGTTTGGATTCAGATACCAGCTTCCTTCAGATATCCCATCCACTTTTAACGGCGTCTATGGACAAGTAACCTACATCGCGAAAGTAAGTGTAGCCAGCAATACAACTTTGTTTTAATATATTACTTATGTCCTCGTTGTTTCTTAATCACTCGGTACGTACTGCAGCTTGTTTGATGCCCTCTGTGTTACTAAACCACTCAGTGTTACTGTTATGTCGTGTACTAACTCTAGGCTAGGTAAACTGGACTAATCTCACATATTTGTTCGTCTCCAGTTATAGGGTAACTTGAACTAACTACAAAAATCTATCTGTTCCCAAGCATAAGAAAAGTAGGACTAACTGCAACAATCTCTTCGTCTCTAATCATAGATAAAACTGAACTTTCTACAAATACCTTTTGTCTCCAAAAATAGATTATATTTATTTAACTGCAATAATATTCCGTCTCCATTGAGCTAACTGCAAAAATCTGTTGTTTTCAGTCATTGGTTAAGTTGATTTAACTGCAAAAATCTTCTGTCTGAAATCGTAGGTTAAGTACTTACAAGACTGTTGTCTCCAGTTACATGTTAAGTCTGTTGTCGTCAGTTACAGATTAAGTTGATTTAACTACACAGACTGGTTGTTTTCAATCATTTTTTAAGTTGATTTAACTATAAAAGGCTACAGTCACTATTCGTAGGTTATGTTTATATATAAACAAAAAAAGTTTCTAACACCAGCACCGACTTTTCGGGAAAATGAGAAAATAGTGCACATTGCACTGACCTGTAAATGAAAGTTATGTTAAACACCTGTTAGAATCGTTCCAAACAGAGGCCAATTATCTTGTTTATTCAGATTCCACAGATCTCTTCAATTCCCAGTAAAATAGGCCATATCAGAATAGAAGAACATTACCGTGCAGGGTGTCTTCAAGACAATAATATAGAGCATTTCTTGTTAAAATGTAAGAGGTATGAACAAATGAGAATACCAATATTAGATTATTTGCAGGCATCAAACTTACCTATAAATATAGAGGAAGTGTTAAGAATAGACAGACCTAGGTGTAAGGGTATATATTAGGTAGTCTAATTTCTCCTCGCCGAGTTCTTTTAAAGTCATCAAGTAGCTGGATCTTGGCTTCCAGCCTGTCTAGGGTATATTTGGTAACAGGCCTCTAAGTCCAACTTTTTAACAGCCTTGTAACGTATAATCAGTCCTCACCAGTCAGAAACTTGACAAGGCCAGTTTGACGTTGAAGACAATATATACATTTTTAATACAGGACGAAGCTCCTTATATATTTGCATCCATATAATAATCAATGGCATTCACTCCATGAAACACGTCTATCGTCACGTAGACTAAGGACAAAATGTCTGATGCATATTGCTGAAATCTTTAATATAATAGTTCGACACTAACTTCTTTCATTTCAGCATTCGCTTGTCCATTTAAATATAATCAAGCATAGACTCCATACTGTAGGACGACCTAGCTGATATAAATTCATAAAGACTCTATCACAAGAGTACACTTTCTGGAGCTCGTCATAAACACGTCTTTCACACACAGTGAATACACATCGAAAGAGGACGAATACTAGCTCAGATTTGCCACGCAAGGCCGGCAAATAATCGTCTGCCAAATATTAGCAGACTATGTGACGCGGTAGCATAGTGGTTAGTGCACTGGCTTCCTATCTCAGTGGTCTATGGTTCGATCCCCAGATGAGGTGGGATATTTTTAGGCCGCAAAAGGCTCCTGGGTCGACCCAGCCCCAACTGGGTACCAGAACAACTCTGGGAAGGTTAAGGCGGCCGACGTGATGCTGACCACATCACCCCTAGTGTGCCGATGGTCAAGAAAATATGGGCCTAACATCATATTCCCAATATGCGCAGTGGGCATGTAACGGGATCCTTTACCTTTTTTTTTATGTGACGTACTTCCGGAGTAGTCCGGGCAACGCATATCAACAAGGAAGTATGTATACAAACCATGTCGAGTGCGATAAAACCTGTTATGATTTTACTCATAACACTAGGGAACTGCATAAGTCAAACAATATTTAACACGAACAAAGGTTAATAAAGAGTAATTGGGAATGTTAAGGTCTGATGCTGTTCTTACAATACATGTAACATGGCAAGTGAAAGTCAATTAAATATCTGTTAAAGTCAGTTATATAACTGGAAACACCAGGCCTTTACAGCCGTCCCCCTTAATATTATTTTTGTTTGGTGGTTTTGTTCGGTTTTGGTAGGCGTTATCTCGTTTTTGTTTCTTTGGTTTTTTTTTTCTAACATACAAGCACAATTGGTAATTGTGATTTGCCCTATTTACAATAATTTGACAGGTGTGATGCTACTTTCCCAAATTGGCAGTTGTTCATATTATTTGGAATTGAAAATAATATATATCTTAATAATAACCCATCAGAGGTTGAACGGGATATTTTTCATCATTAAGTTAAAAAAAAAAAAAAAAAGGAAGTAAACAAAAACATAGATTGCTCCAATTATTAGTTAAACTGTTTTAACTTCAAACGTCTGTTGGCTCCAATCGTAGATTAAATTAAAGTAATTATTACAGCCTCTTGTTTCCAAGCGCAGGTTAAGTTCATTTAAGAAGACAAATCTTCTGTTTCCAATTATAGGTTAAGTTGATTTAACTACAAAAAAACAATGTTGTCTCCAATTATAGGTTAAGTTGATTTAACTACAAAAACATGTTGTCTCCATTTATAGGTTAAGTTGATTTAACTATAAAAATCTGTTGTCTAAAAGTGTAGGTTAAGTTGATTTAACTACAAAAAACTGTTGTCTCCAATTGTAGGTTAAGTAGATTTAACTACAAAAGTCTGTTGTCTCCAATTATAGGTTACCGTAAGTTGATTTAACTACAAAAACCTGTTGTCTCCAATTGTAGGTTAAGTTGATTTAACTACAAAAACCTGTTGTCTACAATTATAGGTTAAGTTGATTTAACTACAAAAACCTGTTGTCTCCAGTTGTAGGTTAAGTTGATTTAACTACAAAAATCTGTTGTCTAAAAGTGTAGGTTAAGTTGATTTAACTACAAACACCTGTTGTCTCCAATTGATTTAACCACAAAAACCTGTTGTCTCCATTTATAGGTTAAGTTGATTTAACTACATAAATCTGTTGTCTCCAGTTATAGGTTAAATTGATGTAACTACAAAAACCTGTTGTCTCCTGTTATAGGTTAAGTTGATTTAACTACAAAAATAGGTTGTCTCCAATTAAAGGTTAAGTTGATTTAACTACAAAAATATGTTGTTTCCAATTATAGGTTAAGTTGATTTAACTACAAAAATTTGTTGTTTCCAATTAAAGGTTAAGTTGATTTAACCACAAACATCTGTTGTCCCCAATTATAGGTTAAGTTGATTTAACTACAAAAACCTTCTTTTTCCAATTATAGGTTAAGTTGATTTAACTACAAAAACCTGTTGTCTCCAGTTATAGGTTAAGTTGATTTAACTACAAAAACATGTTGTCTCCATTTATAGGTTAAGTTGATTTAACTATAAAAATCTGTTGTCTAAAAGTGTAGGTTAAGTTGATTTAACTACAAAAAACTGTTGTCTCCAATTGTATGTTAAGTAGATTTAACTACAAAAGTCTGTTGTCTCCAATTATAGGTTAAGTTGATTTAACTACAAAAACCTGTTGTCTCCATTTGTAGGTTAAGTTGATTTAACTACAAAAACCTGTTGTCTACAATTATAGGTTAAGTTGATTTAACTACAAAAACCTGTTGTCTCCAGTTGTAGGTTAAGTTGATTTAACTACAAAAATCTGTTGTCTAAAAGTGTAGGTTAAGTTGATTTAACTACAAACACCTGTTGTCTCCAATTGATTTAACCACAAAAACCTGTTGTCTCCATTTATAGGTTAAGTTGATTTAACTACATAAATCTGTTGTCTCCAGTTATAGGTTAAGTTGATGTAACTACAAAAACCTGTTGTCTCCAGTTACAGGCTAAGTTGATTTAACTACAAAAATAGGTTGTCTCCAATTAAAGGTTAAGTTGATTTAACTACACAAATCTGTTGTTTCCAATTAAAGGTTAAGTTGATTTAACCACAAACATCTGTTGTCCCCAATTATAGGTTAAGTTGATTTAACTACAAAAACCTTCTTTTTCCAATTATAGGTTAAGTTGATTTAACTACAAAAACCTGTTGTCTCCAGTTATAGGTTAAGTTGATTTAACTACAAAAACATGTTGTCTCCATTTATAGGTTAAGTTGATTTAACTAGAAAAATCTGTTGTCTAAAAGTGTAGGTTAAGTTGATTTAACTACAAAAATATGTTGAATTGTAGGTTAAGTTGATTTAACTACAACAATCTGATGTCTCCAATTATAGGTTAAGTTAATTTAACTACAAAAACCTGTTGTCGCCAATTGTAGATTAAGTTGATTTAACTACAAAAAACTCGTTGTCTTCAATTGTAGGTTAAGTTGATTTAACTACAACAATCTGATGTCTCCAATTATAGGGTTAATTTAACTACAAAAACCTGTTGTCGCCAATTGTAGGTTAAGTTGATTTAACTACAAAAAACTCGTTGTCTTCAATTGTAGGTTAAGTTGATTTAACTACAACAATCTGTTGTCTCCAATTATAGGTTAAGTTGGACTGCGAGGACGAAAGAAACACCACCATCACGAGTGAGCCCTTTCTTGTCCTCAGGCGCCCAGAGCTCCCGGTGGAACTTTACAGCGAGAAGACAATGAAGAAAAGCCGTTTTTTCATAGGCTTTAACTCCGGAAAGGTGATCATAAATTTCAGCAATTTTACTGTAATTACCTCTAAATGTTTGTCCTGTTACTGTGTTTTAGTTATTTGTGACGTCGATAAAGGTGATTGAGTGTACAAATATGTTAATTGATATCCATACACATTTTTTCTTTCATTATTCCCAATTCACTAAGACCATTCAATCACCACTGTAAATTAGAACACTTAACGTTTTATCTCTGCTGTTTCTATTTATCATGGTGTGTAAACATAATTCACAGAAAGGGCTGTTAGCAGCAGAGAAAATGTAGGTTTTAAAAGTCATTAAAATTTGACTCGTTTTTATGAGACAAGCCTCTGTCAACCACACCCAACCGTCCTTTACCATGCCAGAACGTGATTCTGTATGGTCAATATGATATATTCAATTAACATAAAAGTATCTGTATTTCCCTTCTCCATATAACGTAATCAGACGTTGGAACTGGGTTGGTGTTGCGTCCTTTTGGCGCGTGTAATTTAAATGTGGGGGCACATTTGAGTAAGTATATATATAATTCATTATTTGCGCACGGTCGGGGAGATTAGTGGGAAAAAAGGCGCAACGCGGTGCGCGAAGGGATGAAAAGAAAAGGAGAGAGAGCAATGACGTAGGAGAGACCTGATGGCCATGACCGGGGTCGGTCATGCATTTTTTGTGAACTATTGTTCAAGCTTGCCCAGATATTGGGAAGCCTTCATAAAGTATTCAAAGTCTCCGGAGAGGAGCACAGTTGTATCGGCCAAGGTAGGGCGATTTTTTTTTTTTTTTTTTTTTCTTAACCAGCGGCACTTAGGCTTTCAGCCCTTCGGCCCAATGACATGTCACTGCGAGGCTGGGGAACCTGAGGACTTTCCTTCCAACCCGGTCAGGAGCTTCGCTCCTTCCCATCCACAGAGGGTTTATCACAGGAGCCGTTCAGGCTATTCAGTCAAATTTCCGGCCGTAAACATTTCTTCAAACGCCGACGCCCGGGTTTGAACCATGAACACCTGGTCGCCAGTACAACGCCGAAGCCATTACACCAGCGCGGCTCCCCAAGGTAGGGCGATATGTGTACATTAATTATATGATATTTTCTCGTCAGTCCTTCTGACGTGTTTCGATCTGGCTGGACCTCAATACGAACCACAGGTCGTATTTCTAGTGGGTTCCAGACGTACCCAGAATATTTTGAAGGTTATTATTGCATTTTTTATGGATTACTTCAGAAGCCGGTCGTGGCGTGTAGGCTCCAAGAAAGCCAAGAAGAAATTATTACCACGAAGGTCGTCACCGTCTTTGAAGGGTCGGTCCTTATTATAAGATGTTGATCAAGCTCATGATTAATAGAAATTGGAAAGAACGAGAACAATATGAACTGTCATATCCCAGAAGTAATCTACGTTGTTGATGCATGCTTATGAATATTACGTTTGAACTTGTACTAACGTCTGTAATAAATTGTCTGCGTCTTCGTCAAGAAAATGGACTCGACTTACATCCTT
The DNA here is from genome assembly GCA_024509875.1 of Oreohelix idahoensis. NCBI lineage: Eukaryota > Metazoa > Mollusca > Gastropoda > Stylommatophora > Oreohelicidae > Oreohelix > Oreohelix idahoensis. Next base: position 87,992 of record JAMPIV010017634.1, read on the forward strand.
TTATCAGTTGTGGTCAGTACTTCAGACTACACCCTTGTTTCATAATGTTGAATTTGTGTCGGCCATATATAAGCCCGACTGAAGTTGATAACAGTTAAATTAACTTTATTGACAGTTGTTAACCACGGCATATTATTACAACCCATACACCATGTATGCAGCATAGTCTATAACGACTTCAACGGTGAATAAAGTAGACTCTACATTTCAAGAATTAAGTCATATAAACATCCACAACAATCTATTCAGGTTCGAGTTCTGAATCGGCTAACCTCTCTTTACATCCATGCCACGACTTTGGCATTGAAGCATGTACGGCATTTAAAATATGAAGCATACGAATAAATAAACTGGTTTACACGTAGGTATTATTCCTCTACGGTAATCTAATATGACCACCGACTCCGTCTGTCCATTCTAGGAAATTACATGCTAAGATGACTTCCCGCTAGACTACAACTGGGAGCGGCCTGATACTTTAGTTTACGGCAATAAATATACAAATATAACCGGGGCGACACTTACATGATCAACAGCATTTGATGGACCGTTTTTTGTCTGATGCGTCAATATCCCTAAAGTTTTTTGCTGAGGATAATTTTCACTCCGTCCCTCATTTAATAATGGCTAAAGATTTAGCGGATTTACTGTCTGTGAACCTTCGTATATTTGTGCAGCAATATACTCATGTGAAACACGATCATATATTGAAGAATATAAATAATATGCTTCAAAACAACATTCCTGATGATCATAATAAGGAGGAACAATTATGTAAAGATATGGCTCTTACTAATGAGTTGCAGCGGCTAAAGAGAGAGTATGAGAATAGGTTATTGGTTATAGAGTCTGAAAATGTTTCATTGAAGAATCAGATGACGCTGTTGACAGCGAATACTAATAAAGTTCATGAATTGTCTTTTAGACATAAGAAACTTTTAGAAGATATTGAGGAGGAAAACAAAGTAGATGAGTTGTCGGAGATCCTTGAGAGCAAGGAGATGTTGATTAATGATTTAAATGAGAGGATAAGGACTCTAACTTCACAGGTCGAGAGTGCCAATACAAACCTCGCGTCATCACAATTGGAACTGTCAAATTCTAAGGAGCTTTCAGAAAATACATTGAAGGAGAATAATACTTTGAACTCGGTTATTCAGGAGCTGAAAGCTGAAGTCTCAATTTTGAAATCAAAATTTGAAAAACAAAGGTATAACCTGAGTCGACCATGTACAGACCAGTACATTCAATGTGATTTGATTCTGCCTGATGATATGCAGGTCGGATCCAGTTACTATGAAAAGGACATAGATACACAGTTCTGCCTACCTAGCGACATAAAGTCAAAGATTGAGATAGAAAACGGGGAAAATGACAGTGTATTATTTGAGGAGAATAATATAATGGAAATATTTCATTCCGATGATAATAAATTTTATGAATGTTTTCTTGGACAGGAAGAAAAGTTGGACGAGGAGGTGACTTCATTAAAACAGATGTTGAACGACCAGACAAGTAGGGTGAACTCTTCCACGCGCGACTTGGCATTATTGCGTGAATATAATAAGAAATTAATAATTGATTCCCATAGAGAAAATGAGACATATAAGAAAATTTTTGATGAAATAAAATCAGAAAATGAAGGGAAAATAGAATCTGTTCACACTGTTACTGTATCAACCTCGAGTATTGATTGTTTCACTGATGACAGGGTGTCTACATTGGAAGATTTACTCCTGAATGAAAAACATATGTATACTGAATTAGAACAGAAAACACAACAACAGATCTTTGAACTCTCAACAGCATTGATCACAGTCGACTCTTTACTTGCTAGTGAGAGGAAAATAACAACTAACTTAAATAAATTAAATAAGAAGCAGATGCATAAGATCGCATGCCTGTCTTCTGAAGGTAATGAATTAAGAAAGAGGGTTAATGGAGTAAGAAATGTGGTCTTAAACAACAAGGAGTTGTCTATGGTTGGGGTTGATGTTGTTAAACGTAAGGTTGATGATCAACACCTTACCAAAGCAATGAGTCCGCACCTAGCACTCAATGCTTATAGTCTTCAGGGGTTTAAGAAATCATTCCGAGGGACATACAACTTCCCTCGACAGAAAAATACTGCCATTACAGGGAATACGCCTTGGCGACAGGGTCAGGGTGAATCTGATTCTAAGAAAACTGCGGTAAAAATCAATAGTGTAAATGATTTTACTACATTGAATGATGCTTTGGGAGTTAGGATGAACGCAGATAATAAAATGAAGACAAATAAGTCCGTCAGCAAAGTTTTCACTTTGCCTAGAAAACAGTCGTCTCCGACTTACGTTAAGCCATCAGCCTTGCACACTGATGGGGTTCTTCATGGGTTGGATCAGTATATGACATCCACAAAAAAATCTAGGCCCACTAAGAATGATAATATCACGTCATCACATATTGAAAGAGTGAGGAGATCATATCGAGGCAGGTATATTTTTCCCTAGTCATCGATACAATATCATGGATTCTCCTCGCATTAATACTGCCTCTGTGGAGTGTAAGTCTCGGCGACAGGCCAGTGGCAATGTAAGCAGTTTAACATGCATTTAAGTCTATACCTAGAGTTGTGTCATATGCACATGCTATTAACATGTTGGGTAATGCTAATGTATCGGAATCTAGTAGTGAAAATGATTCCATGGTTCATTACGCCACTGTGGCTAATGGATTACAACCTTTACGACATGCTTCCATTCTTAAGAATGATATTAAGGTTTTAACGCAACCTGTAAAGACTAGTAAGTCATATACCTTCCCTCGAATTGATCAGCAGTCAACTGATCGCAAGAAAAAGGTTAGGTTTGTAAAAAAGGGAAAGGATGTTCCTAATAAAAATAATAGTTGTAACTCAGATAGGAAAAGTAATATCAATAAGGTTGTCAGTAAGGTTTTAACTTTGCCTAGCAAGCAGGTGTCTACGACATGCCGTACACCTACACCTTTGTCTGGCATAAGTAATAATAATCAACTACAAAAGTATGGTACATTTAAGAATAATCCTAAAGATATAAATAATAAATATTATAATTTACCTAAAAGGACTAAGGTTACTCATCAACCTTACTTACATTCTTGTGACAACGCTACCACTTATATTGGTAGAGGTGCATCTTCTCGCACCACGTTAGGTTCGTGCGTCTCTTACCTCATACCAATAACAGGTATGGTGACGCCGTGGTAACTTTTAGGACCAATAGAGATGCTCGCATGGCTATCGAGCGGGACAATGGTGTGTATTTTCACCACCATTCCCTCAGGTTACGATTAGTACCTGATTCTGCGTCACGCAGATAGTAACCTACTATATTGGATTTTGATATCACATTCTTTGATGACTCAGCCTATGCAGTCATCATTTCTTTCTTGTAATAGTCATTTGTTCTTTTTCTAGTTCTCATGATCTTTTTTTCAATGGAATTTTATGCCATTCGGATTAATGAATGCGCCAGCTACCTTTGTACGCATGATGCGTCGCATATTGTCTCATCGTCCCGATGTCATTACTTATATAGATGACATCTGTCTTTTCAGTGACTCTTGGGATGAACATATTCAGGGTTTAAAATCTTTACTTTCTACCTTACGGGATTATAACTTAACAGCGAAACCTTCAAAGGCTTTTGTCGGTTTTCATGACATCTCCTTTCTTGGTCACCGTATAGGTCGCGGTTTAATGTATACAGAAGACAGTAACGTCTCTAAAATTTTAAACATCTCAGCACCTAAGACAAAAAAAACAAGTGAGATCGCTCTTAGGACTAATACAGTTCTATTCTAAATTCATCCCTCATTTGTCTACTATAACTGCACCTTTTTCTTCGTTACTTAAAAAAGGCACATCTAATGTAATAAAGTGGTCGCAGGATCACCAAGCGGCTTTAGACTATATAAAACAATTTTTTTCAAATAAGACATCTGGGTACTGTTGCGTCCTTTTGGCGCGTGTAATTTAAATGTGGGGGCACATTTAAATTACACGCGCCAAAAGGACGCAACAGTTGGTCATATCTTCAGAAGAGACGCTGTCATCATTATAAGAACCTTCATGTTATGGACCCCAGAAGGAAGTCGACAGAGACCAAAAATAACGTGGCAGAGTACTCTATAGGCCGAAATGCAAAGTATGAACCAGAGTTAAGGCACCAACCGAAGAATGGTCACCGACCAAGCACAGTGGAGACAATTTATTGCTGCCACACAAGACGCCACTAGGCGTGATGGCCACTGATTGCTTTATTAGTCAGCGGCTTAAGATCGAGGAAGAAGAAGAAGAACATATAACGTAATTAAGGACATGGTATTTCTTCCCTGAGCCACGCATGGAATGATCCTTCTCAACTTCCCTGAGCCACACGTGGAATGATCCTTCTCATCTTCCCTGAGCCACGCGTGGAATGATCCTTCTCATCTTCCCTGAGCTACGCGTGGAATGATCCTTCTCATCTTCCCTGAGCCACGCGTGGAGTGATCCTTCTCATCTTCCCTGAGCCACGCGTGGAGTGATCCTTCTCATCTGTCCTGAGCCACGCGTGGAATGATCCTTCTCACCTTCCCTGAGCCACGCGTGGAATGATCCTTCTCATCTGCCATGAGCCACGCGTGGAATGATACATCTCATCAATATATCAGCGCCAAAGTATTTGTAGTGCATCATATATTCTCTTTCTTTCATGTGGTATAATTAATAGAAGAAGGACCTGGTGTTGGATAGGGCAAACATATTTACTTACCGGGAGACAAAAGGGCTGTAACAATTGTCTGACGGGGGGAACCCTTCTGATGAACAGATCGCCTCCTGACGTAACGCCGTGTGTAGATATTCCTACCATTAAATGCTGACGTTGAATAGAATACACATGTATACTCAATACAAGAAGACGTTAGAGTTGGAGAGGACACACGTAAAGGAAACATGTTGATAGTAGTACAAGCCAGCCCTTGTTATGGAAACCCCATGTTAAGAGAGGTAGAAGGTGACAGAAAACACGTACAGTATGGAACAGGAGACAGACATGAAAGAGCTATGCCAGGCCTTCTTGTCCTGTGCCATTCGTTCAGAATCTTTCTATGTCATGGCTATCTCTTTAATATCTGTTTAATATCTGTTTAATATCTGTTTAATATCTCTTAATATCTGTTTAATATCTCTTTAATATCTCTATAATATCTCTTTAATATCTCTTTAATATCTCTTTAATATCTGTTTAATATCTGTTTAATATCTCTTTAATATCTCTATAATATCTCTTTAATATCTCTTTAATATCTCTTTAATATCTGTTTAATATCTGTTTAATATCTGTTTAATATCTCTTAATATCTGTTTAATATCTCTTTAATATCTCTATAATATCTCTTTAATATCTCTTTAATATCTCTTTAATATCTGTTTAATATCTGTTTAATATCTCTTTAATATCTCTATAATATCTCTTTAATATCTCTTTAATATCTCTTTAATATCTGTTTAATATCTGTTTAATATCTGTTTAATATCTCTTAATATCTGTTTAATATCTCTTTAATATCTCTTTAATATCTCTTTAATATCTCTTTAATATCTCTTTAATATCTGTTTTATATCTCTTTAATATATCTTTAATATCTCTTTAATATCTCTTTAATATCTGTTTCTAGTTGGCTTCTCCAAATAATGTTAGGCTTCCCTCTATTTCTCCACACATTAAAGATGAGAGAACGAACGAACGAACGAACTTTATTTTCAAAGGGTTGAGAATTGGGCACGCAGGCCCGTCTGACATTCTGCCCTTCCTTTCTCTCACCTCTCATACTGAATTCATTTATTCTCATATGCATTTTACATATCAAATTCAAGGAATTCAACGTTGTAAAGTAAAATAATAATATAGCACACTCATGAAAGGAAGGGCAGAATGTTAGACGGGCCTACGTGCCCAATTCTCAAACCCTTTGAAAATAAAGTTTGTTCTTTCTTCATTCTCTACCCAGAGAATTCCAGAAAAGGCGTTACCTGGTTTCCAAGCGTCCGATTGGCAGAGTGGATAGAGCACTGGCCTCTCGCGGCAAAAGTGCCGGGTTCGAAACGCAGGGCGTCATGCTCCAGTTTACCCTGCTGTAAGTGGGTACCAGACTCTGCTCTAGATTAAGGGAAGGAGAAAGCAGCGAAAAAGGGAACTCGTCACCTACCACTCGATGCTGGACCTAGTATAGTGAAGCATCTTAAACTTCACTCCTCTCTGGCAGTATTTTCCTATGGGACTACTATACCTATTTTTTTAACCATGTTTCCTCACTGTACGACCTACCTACCTATCTACCTACCTACCTACCTACCTACCTACCACCAGCGCTTCGTTCTCACCACTTACTCCACTGGCACATGTCATGCTCTTTCACTGAGTTCCCCATTGTGATCTTGTCATACCAGGCCCATCCCATTTTGCGCATGTATGACAAAAAAAATTTTAACCCTTGGTTGTTGTTTTTAAAAAAAAATAAAGTTTTGCCTCGTTTTGGCGAGGTGCGTCCCGTTCAACCTAGTCGGTTATATTAGGGCGCATGTTCAAACATAAAAGACCCTAAGGTCTGGGGTTGCTGTTTATAAGGCCCCCCTATACTATATAGAAATCTAACTCATCAAAACAGGTAAAGGTGGAGTGTACAATAGACAAGTGCGCAGCTGTTCCTGGTGACAACATCATCGTTGACGGTGAGGTGTCCAACTGGACCGGGAGAGGGATAAGTCTTATCCAGGCCTCTCTTATTCTGGAAAGTCACTTTAATGCTGAAGGACATGAAATTGTATTCAGGTCAGTATTGTACAACCTCGGGGATCGTGAGCGTGTGCGAATTCCTACTGTGTTGCTCGTCTTTTCTAATACATGTAGGTTTTATTTTGGTCTGTCTGTAACAAGCCAACTTCAAATGGGAGGTAAAGGATCTCCCCCATTGAAGCATATTGGAAATATGGTGTTAGGCCCATATTTTCTTGACCATCGGCACACTAGGGTTGATGTGGTCGCATCACGCCGACTGGGGGAGGTAATCTTTAAAACATCCAAGTCCAAACGATTGCAAACAGTTACGTCCTCTGACAACTGAAAATCAGTGTAAATATTCTCCTTGTCACAATCAGATCACCCTCAGACGTTAACTTGCACGTGTTTGAAGGCAGTAGTTGTCGACCGAATGGTACATTGATCAATGTATTTTGATATATGTTTTGAACAAACCACCATATCCAAGATTACAGTAACCTTGCTCGCTTCTACTAGGCATTGTGGAAACCAAAAATACATTAAGATTGTTAAAAACCACATATACCACCATGGTGGCCTGTGGTTTAGTGGTTAGACTGATTGCCTTACAAGCAAACTTTGTGTGTGCAATTCCAGTGTTGCGTTATTTTATAAAAGTCATTCATCTATCTTCAGTTTTTTTCTATTGGAGTGTTTTTGTTAATTATAGTTTCCAAGAGTCTGTGTGTTATTGTGTGTATGTGTTGATGGGTTTGCTTGCTTGGTGCACGGTAAAAGGTGGAAGGAAATTGAAATGAAAAAAAAATGGATACAAGAGAAATGGTACTTGCCTGCGACACCATAATTTTTTTGGCCGTCATTTCTCTACAGGCTATCTGCTTTTTATTAGAAAATGTATAAGCATAGACATATAAATTGTACCGAAATAACTCAGGACCTCATATTTTCACAATAACCTTTCTTTCCCTTGATCACGTGATATGAAAGTTGAGTAATCTCCAGCATTTTTTGTCTCTTGCCATGATGGTGCACTCTGTAAGATTAATTTCCTTCCATCTTTAGATATAGTTGCTGGACGTGTCTGAGGAGATAAAGGAAGTATAAATCTACTGTTTACTCAGGCATGTAGGACAATCATGAGGTTGTGTTTTTGATAGGCAACCTCATAGTGTGAAACAATTAGCTACAATAACTACCACTGCGAGGGGCGATATATGCTTAGATGAGGGGCGATATATGCTTAGATGAGGGGCGATATATGCTTAGATGAGGGGCGATATATGCTTTGATGTAAGGGGACCAGCTGCAGGTGGGGAAAAAGGGAACATTTATGGTCAGGAGTAAGCAGAGAATACAGCACCACAGATACTTACCAGAACCTCTAGACATATGGATGCGAGTCATGGACAATGACTACAACCCACAAAAGCCAGATCCAAACCTCAGAAATGAGGTATCTGAGGAAGGTGGTTGAAGTAACAAGAAGAGACATGGTCCGCAACCAGACGATACGTCAAGGCCTAAAAACCCACCCCCTGCAGACCCAAGTAGAATAGTCCCAACTAAGATGGTTTGGCCATGTCTGCAGAATGGGAGAAGATCGGCTACCACGGCAAGCATGGGAAACTAAGAGTCAGGGATCCAGACCTCCAGGACGACCCAAAGTCCTCTGGGAGGACAACATTAGACAATCTTTGAAGGACCGAGGAGTAGAATGGAACCAAGCCAGGAGGAAGACAGCTGATAGAATAGTATGGCGCTTTCTCTTATAAACTTCTACACCTCACGGTAGAAGAGGAACGACTAAGTAAGTAAGCAGGCATAAAATACAGCATTACAGACACTTACCAGAACCTCTAGAAAAATATGACAAAGGGAAGATCACCCTTTAAAAATAAAAATAAAACAGTTTTTTGCCTCGCTTTGGCTTCGCGCCCCGTTCAAAATAGAAGCAAAATATAAACGACCTAGAGGTGTGGTTTGAGGTTATAGTGTAAGATGTGGAGTACAGTGTAAGAGAAAATAGACTGACACAAAGGCGCATGACAAGTGGCTTTTAATGGGATGGGCTCAAGTACAAGGAATAAACACCATTGAAAACTTTAGTGTATGACATTTGCACAAACGATGTACAATGGCTAAGCAATTGAAAGATAATAATGAGGCTTTTAGAATGTGGTTACACAGAAGGGTGGGGACGCTAGTTAAAGGTGGACAAAAAGTGTTGACTGATGAAATATATAGGGATTATAACATGAAAACATACTGAAAAGGACAGGCAAATAATTAGACAATGTGCCTTTTTTTAATTGATTCCAAATTTTACTTCCGTTTCTTCCACTTCTGAAAAATGTTTGCCTTTTTTCTTTTTGTTTTCATGTTACTGCCCACCAAGGATTATCTTTGCAAATCCTCTTTTTTTTTTTTGGTCATATATTTTGATGTTTAAAATGACGTTTTTTTTCTTCTTTTCGGCCTGAAAATGGGTTGGATCTTTTTGGTTTAAAGACCAATACATTTGTAGTGTCTTCCGTGCATATTTTGAATAACCCGGCAGCAATATAGACAAAGTTGGATAGCATACACTCTGAGGAAACCTGTTGATAGCATTTCAAGGCAGTCCTTGTTCTGGAAACCCCAGGGTCAGAGTAGCAGATGTAGACCTAGAAAAGCACAGAGAAGAGAACTGGAGACAGAAGTAACAATGATGAAGAAAATGTGGAAAGAACTTGAGCTGATGTCACGTGACAGGAAAACTTGGCATGTGTTTGTTGCAGGTCTGGGCTTCTTGGTGAGCTAAAGCGTACTGATTGATTGATTGGCACACTTTGTTGGTGAATTCCCAATACTTGTAGCGTGTTCCGCAATGTGTTTGGTTGTTTACCGCTCGGTAGGATATAATTCCTGTTGTAGACCTTTCGGAAGTCTCATTTATTCATTTTCGTTCTCGCTGTGTATGAAGTATGGCACCATCATTGGCCCCTTTCCAAGCAGCTGCTCCAAAATATTCTTTCGCTCTTTCTGCAGTGGACAGCAATTTCTTTTATAGGATGACGTTACCAGTCCTCATGCCCAACCTCCCACTGTAGCCTCGTGCGACATGCCTGTAGGAGCAGTGATCCTTTTCTGACACCCTCTGGCACTATCCAATGTTTTTTTTTTTTTAATTCTATGAAGAGATTGTGCACTTGATGTCAATTTTCTCATAACTTCTCAGACATTTGTCTAGGCATGGTTATCAAGCCACGTATATAGCGACACTTTCTGAAACCTGCGACTTCCGTAGCACATGACTGTAGTTTGTCATTATTTTCTTCAGACAGTACCTGAGCAAACGTGATGACGTGTATGATGTCGTCTTGCTCAATGGCAGACGGTGGCGTCACGTGCTGTTGCCTGTTCCTCCATATCTGCCCGACTCTGGACTGGAACACTGCAAGATCATAAGCATCAAGTACGTGTTTCAGTTCAAGGTAAAGTATTCTTTCTATTATCATTATTTAAATATTGTAAATAAGCGATCTAACACTTTTTTGTTTTTGCTCCAACAGGGAAGTTGTGGATCGTGTTTGGCCACAAGAATCCTAGAATCCTTTAGAGCTTATTTGCATTATTTCCTTCCCGTTTCCGTCTCGGCATGTACTCTCACGCGCACACTTTTTATGAAGAAAAAAAAAATACCCTGCCCAACCTCTGTAGGGCTATAATTAGGATATATAATATCGCTAATTCAAAATAATAATTTTGATTTCCGATATCTGAATATGGTATCATTTCGTCCATCAGATCAGTCCAAACGGAGTAAATCAAAAGTGTCAAACTGTCTGAATGTGCGTGTGTGTGTATGTGTCATCCCCTGTCCCAAAACGGTAGTCTCTCACACATGTCACGTTGCTAACAAAGGGGAGGAGCGTGGGAAAACTCAATATTCACCTTTCATCATAAATATGCATTATTAAAACCTCACCAGACGCTCACTTTCCCTCCACACACTCACTTTCCCGCCATCACTCATATATATATGTCGTACCGATAGGTTTGAGTTATTTTTTGGTTCCGTCTGAGTAGAGTGGATGTTGATATTGATAAGTACGTGAGAAAAAATAGGTGTGAGAAATAGATTTCACTGGTGAATAGCTTAAGGAGAAGATATGTCTCTGGAATGAGTAAGTTTCTCTAGTCCAGCCTATCGATACGACTATAATTTAGTACAAGACAACCTTGCACTCCTTATACATATAAATATAAGTTTAACTGCACACACACACACAGCTATGTGACAACAAGACACACAAACGTGAAAAACTACGGTTAATTTGGTATGGGTCTGACCAACACACACAGTTAAGTTTATTTTGTTGTTTATTATCATTTAAACTTGACAACATCAAACATCTAGAGAAAGATCAAATAAAATCAGAGATACATACATATGAAAATAACAGAATAAATGTGCCCTCCCCCAATGGATAAAAAAAACCCAAAGAGTTAATAACCCAAAGGTCAAAGGTTAGCACTATGTTACAGAATAGACAGTAAAGAAACAAGTTCCTACTAAATGCTACCCAGTAAAATAAAAAAGTTTAAGCAAAATCCAATGTTGGTAACGTTCCTGTAACAAAGAAAAATATTCACTCTCTCTGTCATACAGTGGCCATTCAATCACGCTTACCTATTCTTGGTGATATCCCTTGGAAATAAAATTATCCTGAGTATAAAATTGCCAGGTTTTATTTCCCAAATTGGCCCCAGTCCATCCCCTAACAAGTCAAGACTAGCGAGGTGAACGCCAAATCTGGTGTGGTTTTTTTCCTGGATGAACAAATGTCACCGCGAATAGTTAGTGTAGCAAAACGTGCTCTTGAGGTTCACAGTTAAAAAGAGGAAAATACTTCCAGTATTGGGAAACATCTGGTTGCTAAAAATGTTACAAATGATGATGATGATAATCCTATCTGCTGACTCTATGGAGAGTGCCGATTCTGAAACAGCGTAACTTTCAGGATAAATCCCTTAAATACGACTGTCAGAAGTCGGGAGTATAAGTGTTCTTTTGTGTACGCCAGTGGGCTGGTAAAAATTGGAAAAATATCTGGGTTTGGTAAAGTCCAGTTAAATTTACAAGTTAAAATGTTTCTCATGTATCACTGGCCAATCCTTGTTCACAAATGAACTTGGGGACGCACAAGCCAAGAAAAGACACCATTAACCAATCAGTAAATGACGAAAAGAAGACCGCTGGACGCCCTTGATCAGGTCTGCAGAATATCGGAATGAAGATCCCTACGAATGCTATTAACGCATTTAGCGAAATGGTTCTAGAACTGCGTGCTTAGACTATCCAAAAATTCTGAGTGACAACTAATAGCAGGTTTAAGAAAACACAGATTATATATCATCATGTTTCTCTGATCTATAGATGATGTTAATTTTCACACTATTGTGTGTACCGGAGAATCATGAACAGAGTTCCCCAGATAAAAGCTTACGCCCGTCTTACGTTCGGGCGGTGCTAATCGACATCAGAAGAATTTGTACGTCTAACGGGTCTTTCGAACATTTTCTCTGTACGAATGCCCGCTTCTGAGATCAAAGAGCCCAGGGGTTTTTCTGCCTTCCCTCTGTATACGAACTTCAAAGGGTCTTTTATTCTTCACGTGCGGTCTGTCAGGTATCGTATGATTGACAGATAAGCTCGCGTGAGAAAACTAGGTAAACGAACCTGATTCGCTACCTGTTATGACTGGCAGGTCACGGAAGTTTGAAAACATTGTGTTAGCTCGTGTTAAACACAGAAAAAAAAGGTAGGACTAAAAGTGAGTAAACTCAGACTGTAAATGCATGGTTTTGCTAGCAAATGATAGGACGCTACGAGGTCACAAACCTGTCAGATTGCTGTAGGCTGTCTTTTCATTATACGTCACTATATATATATATATATATATATATATATATATATATATATATATATATATATATATATATATATATATATATATATATATATATATATATATATATATATATATATATATATACGAATAAAGCTGACCGGACTATTATGAAATAATACAATGTAACAAACAAAAGTCTCTAAACAAACATTATCATCATCGTACATTAGGTTCCGTAGGATCACTTGAACGAATTAACATCTATTCTGTCTGCCATGTTGCCCCCAAATTAATGTCTTGTCGGTCCATGTCTTCTTGTAATGACTGTCTCCGAGTTTCACTTCTCAATGTGTTTTTAATTTCCCTCTACCTTTCTTACCCCGGGTATTCCACAGACGAACATGTAAGGCTATGAACAGGTTGTCTTTGTGTGTGTGTGTGTCTTATTCAATGCCAGCGTTTTACTCACCGCTTGTTCTGCTGGTTATTTCCATCAGCTCCGCACTGGCAATATTGTCAAGCCATTTTAATCCTTCTATTCTATGCAAGCACCCGTGTGTCACTGCGGCCGGAAATGCGAGCAAAAAATAGTAACACTTCACCCTATAACGCAGTGTTCTAGGAGTCGACAAGGAGACATGGGCGTGGGACAGCCTACTCTATCATGTAGAAACGTTAAAAAAAAAAACACACACACACACACAAACTTCAGCAGCAGCAATTATAGGTTAGCCAAAGCAAATAATTGGAATAATTAGTCATCCAAGACGAAGGAAGGTCCTCAGTTAAGGAGGCTCTTTATGCAGCCAATAAAAATAATTTAGGACCCATAATTATTCAAGTTACCACATGTGCAGTTCTCATACATGAAAGAATAGTAAAATGGTTCCGCACCACCGTCAGAGCGTGACCACGGCTGCCTGTTATCGTCAACTCTGTGCAGCATCGTGCTCTAAAAAAATTATGTCCTAGATTTTGGAATATCTTAAAGAGGCGATAAATATTTGAAAACGCACAATTACAAACTGTCCATTTGCAGAAGACATCGATGCTCTGACTAATGAAGACTAATGGCCAGAAGAAATACGCCTCCTGAAAATAATGTATGGACATTATAACTTTTTTTTATTTTAGAGAAAAAAGTATTCCGTTCAACCTCTATTGGGTTACAATTAGGATATGTAGTGTAACTAATTCAAGATAATCATTTTGATTTCTGATATTATTTCACCCCTCCACTCAGTCCAAATATCAGAGCACAAACACCCTTGGGTAATGACAAATAGTAACGGCAAACGTATTTCAAACAAAACTGAAACGAATTTGAAAAGTATTAAAAATATAACTCTTAAAACAAAATTCAGTTAATGAAGACAATGGTCACCTATGACCTTTTTATGCACCTGTAGCTTGTGCGCTGTGAGCTGAGCTAGAATAAACAAAATATAAGAAATGAAAGGACATGCTTCATATATTTTCTTAGAAAATCATGCAAGGATCAGGTCACAAATGTGAGTGTGGAGAACACTATAAAATAGATTGTATGGCCATACCTAGATCTTTTAATTTAAAAAAAAAACATATCAAAAGGACAAGCTTCAGATGTATGGCCATGCCTAGGTTTGAAACTAATTGTCCAGTTCTTCTTCATTGGCTATGTTGGTGACCTGGGTGATCATATCTCCCCACTACTTCCTTTCCCCTGTACCATTTCTCAATTTTGTTGTTCAATTATTTCCATGCCACGATATTGTACAGTCCATTATCTTCTCTCTTTGTTGTTCTGTATCACCTTTTCCATCAACATTTCATGTTGTCGTAATAGGTTCCAGCTTTCCTCCACTCACAACATGCCAGATTATTCCAAAATGTGTAATAAGCTTACTTTGTCCAATGTATCTTTCAGAACATCTTCATTTTTCTTTTTGGCAGCCCATTTTGGACATTCTTCTACACACACACACACAAAAAAACATATCTGTAGCCTCTACGCACCTTGTTTATTGATTATCCATGACTCATTTCCGTATGAGAAGATCGGCTGTATGTAACAGTGATGAAAAAATTTTTCTTACTCCCATTGAGAAGTATTTCTGAGAATGTTTGTCATTTTATGGAATGCTGCTTTTACTTCAGATATTCTACTGTGTCCAGCACTATTGCTGTGTTCTAGAATATTGACTGTTAAGCTTGTGCCAGATATGTATTGTATTTTGAACATTTACAACAAACGATGTACTTACTTGATAACTGAAATCACACTCTTTAACTTCATCATAACCACTATTGCCCTTCAATTTTTGTGTGGAGGATAAGATTACAATCATTTGGCATCTAGCCCTCATAGCCTGCTACATCCAATTATGTTCTTTTTGTGTCTTCTTTATTCTTGTTAGGCCAGTCTCTACTTCTCTCCTCATGTGTTTTTGTGTTACCCTCTATTTCTGTCACTCTGGGGTTTCCCGAGCAAGGACTGCCTTTAAGTGCTGTCAACGTTTTTTATTATATTAAATTGAGTAAACTATATCTATTGTGTATTTATTTTGAATTTATTATAGAGTACTGTATGTACCATTCAATAATAAGAGAAGGAAGAACGTTGGGATTAAACAATGTGCTAGAGTTAAGAGGAGTGGCGTCACAACGTACAAACTGGAGAGCACTGGTTTCTGCCTTATGCGCCGTGTTTGGTGCTTAAAGAATTTATTATTATTATTATGTACCATTCCCCACCTAAGATTTTTTGGCTGACTTCATTACTTGGTTTTTAATTCAATAACAATGAATTAAACAATAAAATTGTATTTTCCAAAGGTTACGAGATATAAATTTTGTATATGCATGAACTATAAACCTGCATAGAAAATGGTATGACAAAGTAATACTTAAACAAATTAAGATCCTGGGTTCGATTCTCCCATAAGTCTCTCACTTCTGTTGTTTTTCTGTTGTCTAGTTTCCTACTTCTTTATTTCTCATGAGCGCCTGAAACATACCTTTATGTGTGTAATATTTATTTATTTATTTACTATGGCAAAGTCACCAACGTGGAACTGATGAAAAGAACCAGACAAGTGCCAGTGGAACAAGAGCTGAGAAGAAGATGCTGACGATGGATAGGACATACATTGAGGAAACCTGTTGATAGCATTACAAGGCAGTCCTTGTTCTGGAACCCCCAGAGAAAGAGAGGCAGAGATAGAGCGAAAAAAAAACACATGGAGAAGAGAGCTGGAGACAGAAAGGAAAATAATGAGGAAAATATGGAAAGAACTTGAGCGGCTGGCACATGACATGAGGACTTTCCGACTTGGTATGTGTTTGTTGAAAGCTTATGCTCCTTGGGGAGCTAAATGGTACTGATTGATTGATGAATTATAAAGTTGTGTTTTGTTCCCTCTATTGCTAGGTTCGGGTAGAGGGCAAAGAAGACATTACCATGGAGACACCCATGTTTGTGGGCAAACACTCCCCACAGTTTGGACCTGACGGTAACGATCTCCTGTTGGGCAAGATGTGGCAAGGCCTAGGTACTGGTGAAGATGACCCTTCCTCTAGAGATATGCCCTGGTATGGGGGCAAGTCCATCTACACTGAAAGTGTAAATGGCGACTTCTTTGACGTTCGGTCTTAAAGTGAAACAGTGAAGTCCTTTTGGGGCCTGGTGATGGCACTGTCAGTGATGGAACAATATCTTGTTTAACATGGCTTGTCGAGTCATGGTTACAATTTTGGCTTTAATTAAGTTGACATTTTTATTATATTTTATTGCGTATCATGTGGTTAAAATACGTGACTATCTCTTACTTTGAATGGTTGAAATAGCCAGATTTGGGCTCTTTTAATTAATGGGCATGTACCAAGTTCTCTTATCTGTTTCACTCCATCTGTAATTTATTTGTCAATTTTGTGTTTGGAATGTGCGCTCAGTAAAACTGGCCATTTTCTGAAGGACATGATCATAATTTAAGAGAACGACAGGCTTCACCCGTGAAAACGGATGTACGGTAAATAAATAAAAAAATCATTAATGCTATCACCATCATCATATAATCATCACCACTGCTACAAGCATCATTGAGAATCACCACAATCATCGACACCAGTGTCATTATGAAAAATGTAATTTATCATTTTTATCTTCATCAAAATTGCTATTCCCTCAAGCAATTCGTAAGGAGACCATGTTAGTATGTGGCTGGCAAAGTCATCATGTAAATCTTATTTCTACAAAAACGAATGCTGCAAGTGTACATGAATACTTTGATGCAAGCATCCTGCAAGAGGCCTGGCTGTAGTGGTGGCTTCATGCTGTATAGGGAAGGGCGGAGAGAAACGATGTTAAAAATAATTAATTGTTATCATCGTAATATCATCACCATAGTAACGACCATGTTATGGTAAGAAATATCATCATAATGATAACCACCATCCTCATACCCATCATTATCATAACTTTCACTACCACCACCACTGGCAACATCACAACCATCACCATATTAACAGTAATCATCTTCACCACCACAACCACCATCATGATCATATCACAGCCATCATAACAACCATCAACATCATAACAACCACCACCATCATAACGATCATCATCATTACCACCACTTCATCGTGATCATCATCATAATCCTGATCACCATACCAGTCTTCATAACTATTCTCATCCTAACCATCTGCACCGTAACCATCTTTATAACCATCGTCATCATAACCATCATGATAGCTATCTTCTTAATCATTATAATGCAAATCAATCCTCTCTACCAGGTCCTAAGGTTTTTTATATCAGGACATGTGACCTAACATAGCTGACGGACCTTGCATCTAGGCTGAATGGGGCATACCTCACCAGAAAGAGGCAAACTCTTATTTAAAATAAAAATAATAATCATTATCATCATGATAATCACCATCATCACAACCTTCGTAATGACCATCAACATCACCATTATCATCATAACCCCCAACATCAGCCATGTTAATATCATAATCACTGTGTCACGAAATGGATTTAGGACTAGAGACTGTCTACCTATAGTGACAAGACACTAGTGAGAAGGAAGACTGGAAAATTAGATTCAGATAGAAATATAGTGCAAAATGTGAAAGTTGAGACCATTGGCTCCGAGGTTGAGAACCGAGGTTGATTCTTTCCTCGCCACTTCGGACGTTTAAATTGCTATGGCCTCGAACCACCTCTAACTACCCTACGGGGATAAGGTTAAATTAAGATTCACAAACACCAAGGTACAGACAACATATAGCTACTGTACTAAAGGAAATGACTGATGCCAGCTACAATTTATACAAGTTTATTATACACCTATAAACAAACTCATATACATGTCAAATACAAAAAATGCGAGGATGCACACCTGAAACAAAATCAAGCACAGTTAAAAATGCATCAACCCCAACCCTTCTCCCACAATTGCAACCTGTATGGAGAAAGAAGGTAAGGTTAACTGAAATGAACTACACTGCACTTGATGTCGCCTACACTCCAAACTAGCTGTTCTAAATTCTAACTCTAACTCTAAGTCCACTGATAGCTGGAACGACTGCGAAGTGACTACACAATCTCTGCACAGACTTCGGTTCTACACAGCCTATCCTGGAATTTCCTGAACACAACTAACTGCACCTCTAAACTTCAGCAACGGTCCTCTGCTATGATTCACCAAAACAATCAGTTCTGCCTATCTGTGCTGACTTCAGTAGAGAGAATGTTTACCCTCTCTCTCTCCACTAACTCTGGAATTGATGACTGAGGTTTAACAGAACCCCACTGGATTCTGGACTGGAACTGTAGCTGACTTCTACCACTCTGAAATTACCTGCCCGAGTACCTATAACTGGGCCGTCGGCTTTATTATGGCCATGAAGAAGCGAACATAAAATTACCACAACGCGGGCAGCATGCCAAATCTGCGTGTGTAACCGAATGAGCGTCAGAGCTCAGGATTTATCCACAAAAAATCCTATTCGCTGGAAAATGTCTTCCCCTGGCTGGGAAAACGTATTTTCTTCCTCTCCTTCCACCACTGGCAATTCATGCGAGACTTTGGGTGTCTGCGAACGCCACCACTGTGCCGTGGGAGAAATTTTGAGGTATCAAAAATTCTGCTCTTCCCCACAAAAAGCCGGTTCCTGCTGTTCAGACAAAAGCAAAAACAACAGCTAAACAAAACGTTAATACTCTAGTACAAATAACAATTAACTTCCTTACTCTTCAACACGTAACTCCCCTCTCTTCTCTCTCTCCGAGCCAAAATAAACATCACCCGGTAATACAACACCGCAGACCGTCTGACCCAGGTTCTGCCTGACTAACTACGAGCAACAACAATATTTTCACTGGCCCGTCTGGGCAGACGTACTGTGGCCTACTTCTTACGCTGACACTAATGCCGTAAGGATTAATACAAAATAAAACTAGCCCTCTCTAGGAATTCCTAAAATTCCCGTCAGTATGATTAATCACCTCAAAATGTAAATAAAAGTATTATTCCCTTCACAGAAATAAATTTCATCTCCATCTTCTGAATACACAGAATAACAATGCACAATCAATAACCTATAACCCTGTTTACGCTAGCATCTACATGCCGTCAAAAGTTATACATAATGGTTATCAATTAAATCTCAGTAGTTACAAACACGTGGTTACAATTTTATGACCACGTGCTTCTCTCCCCCTCGTCCCTCTGAACATCGTATCAATAAATATACCGTAACCAACGCGCTCACGTGCTTTACAAATTACGCCTCTTTCACTCCCGTCCACAGATAGATGTGTACTATAATATAAATAACATGCAGCAATACATTCTCAATAAAATCCCAAATACACACGCTCCCGTCATTCTGTAAATTCATAAACCAGAGATGCGGGTTTCTCTCCCGACCTACTTTGCAATAATACAAAGCGGTGATATCTCAACTTTTAAACCATGCCGCTATTCCTTCAACAAGGAATTAAATGGACCTATAAAGTTTCTCAAGTCTATCACTAAGATCGTATTTGATGGCTCTGGCTTTAAGAATTAACATTAAACTTAAACTGCCCAAAGAAACTTAAATGATCGGCCTAGGCCTAGAAAAAATTAAATAAAGTCCTCACGCAAAAATTCATGCTTACCAAATCTCGAATGTCCTACTGAAGGCAATCGACTTGACTCTGGCAACCGGCTTAGCAATTTTTCATTAAAAGAGAAAGAGGCTATGAAATATAGGCCTTTTTATAATCAAGACCCCCACGCGCCGACTTCATGACGTCATATGCGCGGCGTGGTTCTAAAGCCAATGGGAGCTCTGCATTTCAACTGCAGTTAGCTCTCAGCCAATCAGAACCTTAGATCATGCTGATGCAACGTACCTGAGTTTTAGACAAAGAAACGGGAATAAGCTCAGCCCTCTAGTGGCAATGAACCAAAAATGGCCGCAAATAATTTAACTCCCGAAAAATGCGTATATGGCCACGCAATATCTTTAAAAAAAGGACACTGGTGCAAATCCTGATCTAGCCTCTATAATCTTCCTTCTAGAAAAATACTGTCCAATTCCCTACACCCCCATTCTAAACACATAGATCAAACACCATCGTGATCTCATCTTGAAAAAAACGTAAATAATAGAAGGAGAAGAAACATGGAGAAGGATTTTTCTGTAATCCCTCCAAAAATAGTGAACAAAATGCAAGGAGAAAAAGACATGGGCCATTTGAAAGACAGAATCTCAGTACTTTCGTCACATCACTCCCACCTTCGAAGATTGAGCATCGATCTCATTACTGAAATCTCTGTGTTTCACACTGGCCTTAACTCTGTCTACAAGGCTGTCTGTCCTTACCCCTCCTATTCAGTGTTCTTCGACCTTCCTCTTTTGCGTTTCCTCCTTCTTCCTCTCCTAGAATGAGCTCCTATGCTCCGTTGGGAGAGTTGATCTCTCTTCAGACCTGTGCCGTCTAATGGCGGGTCTGAACTTTCCCTTGCTATGACCGTCAAAAGGCTGTTCTGGTCAGCTGATGTGACCGGCGGGCGCTGTGGCGACCTGGCGATGGCGACTTCCTCGCTGCGCATCAGCGGGTTTGTGACTGCTGGTACCGTGCGAGAACGATGCAACGTCTCGGGTTCCTCTGGTGTAGAGCCTCCGATTTCTTGCTGGGTTTCTATTGGATCCTCACTGATCTCAATAGCTTCTACCTTTGGAGAAAGGTAGGTAAGATCTGTCCCTGGCAGTGGTTCTGGACTCGCTCTTCCCCTACCAATCTGAAGCGGGACAGAGCTCTCCAATATAGCTCCTTGCGAAGTTATAAGGCAGTTTCCCTCACTAATTCCTGGCCTGGAAAGTTTGTGAGATGCCCGTATAGTTCCAGAGAGTCCTCCGTCTAAAACTCTGGTTCTAAGAAAATTCTCAACCTTGCCCTCCCCGTCGAGAGTTGCTGGCGTCAGTTGGAATGTGTCCTGCAGTGACACTTGACGGTTTAAGATCCCGTTAGATCGCGGAGAATCTGAGATAAAGCTCTCAGTGACTGGTTCCAATGTTCCTTGAAACAAATTGGAAAATATAGCCAATTTTTCAGGCTCCTCGTTACAAGAGTCGTTTCCTGTAAACGAGATACGAGAGTTGTGGGGCCCATCTCCGTTTATAGGCAAACGGATACTCAGATCACTGTCCTCCTCCGTTTGAGTAAAGTGCTGGTCGGATGGGGCTCCAGGGCTGGTTGGAACTATATGCTCGCTCAGACCGCTATCTTGTGCCCTATGAAGATGGCGCTGGTCGTTGACATATGTAATACCGCTCTTGTCAGTATGTCCCTCACTTGAAGGAGCTAATACCATCGGGGGCCTAATTCCCGACAACAAAGAGTGTACTTCCTGAATCAGAGGCGTCGTCACCACTGTTTGGCCGGTTGGCTGAACAGGGCTGGCGGGCGAATTTGCCTCTGCAAATAACATATCACTGTCGTCAGAGGCGTTGCACCTCTCCTTGGCACGACAGCTATGTTTGAGCTCCCTCGGGGCTCTGTGAATTAGGGGTTCTCCTTTTTCACTTATCTGGCCTGCAGTAGGCCCCCTTGCATCAGCAAGGATCGGTGTGGTCGGGTTCCCCAAAACTAAATATGGGTTGCCAAGAATGAAGTCGTAGGTCGGCTGAGCCGTTACAGCTGCCTTGATGGTGCCAGACACGAACCTACATTTCACCTCAATATTGGCTACCGGAAAGCACTGTGAAGTCCCTTTCCTTAAAACTCCACCAATATTCACTTTTTCTCTGGTCATCTGCCAGGGCTTCACCAGATGTCGGGCGACTATGCTGGGGTATGTAAGCCCGCTGTCAAATAAGCATGTAGTCTCAGTCCCGTTCACTTCTGCTGGCCCGCTGTTGGAAAACAACTTCTCTGACGGGAAGGGTTTCCACTTCTTCCCTTGTTTCACCCTCACAGGCCTTAAACAAGCCACCTGATGAGTGGGTTGTTTGTTTGGGCACCGTGTTGTCCAATGAGAAGTAGTCCGACAGAACCTACAATATCTCTCATTATCTCCCCGGTTCCTGACGGGTTCATGAGAAGTCGGCCCCTGTGTTCTGTTAGGCGGCTGGGAGCGCATGTTATGACTGGGAGGGGGCTCCTTGCGAGACGGCCTTTGCTGTTGGTGAGCTGAAGAGGAAGGCGAATGCGATGAAGATGCTCCTTTGTCCGGGGCTGGCAGGTCAGGGTGTTTTCTTTTCTGGCCCAGTACTTCGGCCTGTGCCGTCTGGAACCTTTCAGCAAATAGAATAATCTGGTCCAGTTGCTGAGCGCCCTGCTCCGCCAGGTACTTCCTTAAGTCCGGAGACATGTTGGCCTTTATCTGTTCGCACAGAACTAATTCTTCCAATCCTTCAAAAGATTTAGCCAAACCCGACAACTCTCTCCAGCGAGTGAGGTAATTCCTCAGCCTCTCTGCGAACTGGGGAAAACTTTCTCCTTTCTCCAGTCGACTTTCCCTAAACATCGTTTGGCACTTCCGCGTAGTCCATTGGAATCGCTGTAACAGGGCATTCTGCAGTGCCTCAAAGTTATTCTGGTCATCCACTAGCATCTTGCTATAGACCTCATACCCATGTCCTCTTAGAGATTGAGATAATTTGAGACACCAAAGACTATCATCCAACCCGTATGCCTTTGCCATCCGTTCAAATTTTTCTAAAAATACCTCAATTTTCTCATTCCCGTTAGGAAAAGAGTCCATCGGAAAATTCATGGCTGCCATCTGGGGCCCTCCGTTTCCTGAGGTGTCTGTTGCCCCTGCTCCGGGAGAATCTCCGTTAGCTGAACTGCCTTCCGAAGATCGGTACTGCAGTTCCAGTGAACGCAGGGCAAGTTCATGCTGTCTCTCTGCTGCCTTCTCCCTCTCTTGGGCTTCCCTCTGTGCTATCTTATCCTGTGCTTCTCTCTGTGCTATCTTCTCCTGTGCTTCTCTCTGTGCTATCTTCTCCTGTGCTTCTCTCTGTGCTATCTTCTCCTGTGCTTCTCTCTGTGCTATCTTCTCCTGTGCTTCCAATTTACGCAGGTCCATCTCTGCCAGTCGGGCCCTCTCTTCTTTCTCCGCTTCCCTTTTCTCTCTCTCCGTCTGCCGGTCCTGTTCCCTCATAATGTAAGCCCTAGTCTCGGCCTCATTCATCCCCATGCTTTTAGCTGCGTCCTTCCATGCAGTAAGTAGCTTGACCAATTCAGCCATCTTACCTGACAAATCAGCAGTACTCACAACGAGGGGAAATGACAAAAAAGGAACAAGAAAAATTTACTGTTACCTACTAGGAATATGCTGTCGCAAAAACCCGCACTCAGACTAGCACCAAGTCTGACTAATAACTACCTGAAAAAAATTCAAGTTATCCAGCTACCCAAAACCCGAATTTACTTTCCTGTCAAGAAAAAAAATTAGATTAGCCATCAGTTACCTCTAAGTCATAAACAACCTTACTACAACTAACATCTAAACTGACTACAACCTGTGGAAAAAAAACTATAGCTGGATCAGTCTTAATATAGCTCACGTCTAGGGGATTTTTAAGAAATCTATTTCCAGAACTTCTTCAGAGACAATCTATGAATCTAGAATTGATCCCAACAAAGATGATCCCAAGGACGACGCCACCCACTTTGTCACGAAATGGATTTAGGACTAGAGACTGTCTACCTATAGTGACAAGACACTAGTGAGAAGGAAGACTGGAAAATTAGATTCAGATAGAAATATAGTGCAAAATGTGAAAGTTGAGACCATTGGCTCCGAGGTTGAGAACCGAGGTTGATTCTTTCCTCGCCACTTCGGACGTTTAAATTGCTATGGCCTCGAACCACCTCTAACTACCCTATGGGGATAAGGTTAAATTAAGATTCACAAACACCAAGGTACAGACAACATATAGCTACTGTACTAAAGGAAATGAATGATGCCAGCTACAATTTATACATGTTTATTATACACCTATAAACAAACTCATATACATGTCAAATACAAAAAATGCGAGGATGCACACCTGAAACAAAATCAAGCACAGTTAAAAATGCATCAACCCCAACCCTTCTCCCACAATTGCAACCTGTATGGAGAAAGAAGGTAAGGTTAACTGAAATGAACTACACTGCACTTGATGTCGCCTACACTCCAAACTAGCTGTTCTAAATTCTAACTCTAACTCTAAGTCCACTGATAGCTGGAACGACTGCGAAGTGACTACACAATCTCTGCACAGACTTCGGTTCTACACAGCCTATCCTGGAATTTCCTGAACACAACTAACTGCACCTCTAAACTTCAGCAGCGGTCCTCTGCTATGATTCACCAAAACTATCAGTTCTGCCTATCTGTGCTGACTTCAGTAGAGAGATTGTTTACCCTCTCTCTCTCCACTAACTCTGGAATTGATGACTGAGGTTTAACAGAACCCCACTGGATTCTGGACTGGAACTGTAGCTGACTTCTACCACTCTGAAATTACCTGCCCGAGTACCTATAACTGGGCCGTCGGCTTTATTATGGCCATGAAGAAGCGAACATAAAATTACCACAACGCGGGCAGCATGCCAAATCTGCGTGTGTAACCGAATGAGCGTCAGAGCTCAGGATTTATCCACAAAAAATCCTATTCGCTGGAAAATGTCTTCCCCTGGCTGGGAAAACGTATTTTCTTCCTCTCCTTCCACCACTGGCAATTCATGCGAGACTTTGGGTGTCTGCGAACGCCACCACTGTGCCGTGGGAGAAATTTTGAGGTATCAAAAATTCTGCTCTTCCCCACAAAAAGCCGGTTCCTGCTGTTCAGACAAAAGCAAAAACAACAGCTAAACAAAACGTTAATACTCTAGTACAAATAACAATTAACTTCCTTACTCTTCAACACGTAACTCCCCTCTCCTCTCTCTCCGAGCCAAAATAAACATCACCCGGTAATACAACACCGCAGACCGTCTGACCCAGGTTCTGCCTGACTAACTACGAGCAACAACAATATTTTCACTGGCCCGTCTGGGCAGACGTACTGTGGCCTACTTCTTACGCTGACACTAATGCCGTAAGGATTAATACAAAATAAAACTAGCCCTCTCTAGGAATTCCTAAAATTCCCGTCAGTATGATTAATCACCTCAAAATGTAATAAAGTATTATTCCCTTAACAGAAATAAATTTCATCTCCATCTTCTGACTACACAGAATAACAATGCACAATCAATAACCTATAACCCTGTTTACGCTAGCATCTACATGCCGTCAGAAGTTATACATAATGGTTATCAATTAAATCTCAGTAGTTACAAACACGTGGTTACAATTTTATGACCACGTGCTTCTCTCCCCCTCGTCCCTCTGAACATCGTATCAATAAATATACCGTAACCAACGCGCTCACGTGCTTTACAAATTACGCCTCTTTCACTCCCGTCCACAGATAGATGTGTACTATAATATAAATAACATGCAGCAATACATTCTCAATAAAATCCCAAATACACACGCTCCCGTCATTCTGTAAATTCATAAACCAGAGATGCGGGTTTCTCTCCCGACCTACTTTGCAATAATACAAAGCGGTGATATCTCAACTTTTAAACCATGCCGCTATTCCTTCAACAAGGAATTAAATGGACCTATAAAGTTTCTCAAGTCTATCACTAAGATCGTATTTGATGGCTCTGGCTTTAAGAATTAACATTAAACTTAAACTGCCCAAAGAAACTTAAATGATCGGCCTAGGCCTAGAAAAATTAAATAAAGTCCTCACGCAAAAATTCATGCTTACCAAATCTCGAATGTCCTACTGAAGGCAATCGACTTGACTCTGGCAACCGGCTTAGCAATTTTTCATTAAAACAGAAAGAGGCTATGAAATATAGGCCTTTTTATAATCAAGACCCCCACGCGCCGACTTCATGACGTCATATGCGCGGCGTGGTTCTAAAGCCAATGGGAGCTCTGCATTTCAACTGCAGTTAGCTCTCAGCCAATCAGAACCTTAGATCATGCTGATGCAACGTACCTGAGTTTTAGACAAAGAAACGGGAATAAGCTCAGCCCTCTAGTGGCAATGAACCAAAAATGGCCGCAAATAATTTAACTCCCGAAAAATGCGTATATGGCCACGCAATATCTTTAAAAAAAGGACACTGGTGCAAATCCTGATCTAGCCTCTATAATCTTCCTTCTAGAAAAATACTGTCCAATTCCCTACACCCCCATTCTAAACACATAGATCAAACTCCATCCTGATCTCATCTTGAAAAAAACGTAAATAATAGAAGGAGAAGAAACATGGAGAAGGATTTTTCTGTAATCCCTCCAAAAATAGTGAACAAAATGCAAGGAGAAAAAGACATGGGCCATTTGAAAGACAGAATCTCAGTACTTTCGTCACACACTGTAATGATCATCACAAACATCACCAAGTTTGAACTATCCTAATTCAGCACCTTCTCCTTCCATTTATTCTTGAGTCTCGTTCTCAAGATATTCATACATTTTTCCATAGTCTATCCCTGACTTGTCCTCAAGGTACAGTTCATTCTCAAGATATTCATAAATTTTTCCATAGTTTGTCCCTGGCTTGTCCTCAAGTTACTGTTCATTCTCAAGATATCATACATTTTTCCATAGTTTGCCCCTGACTTGTCCTCAAGTTACTGTTCATTCTCAAGATATTCATAAATTTTTCCATAGTTTCCCACTGACTTGTCTTCACGTTACCATTCATTTTCACGATATAATTTTTCCAAAGGTTTGTCCCTGACTTGTCCTCAAGTTACCGTTCAATGACAATTTCCTTATCTATCTAGTCCACTACTCATCATTTTCTGTTTCCTTCACTACATCTTTCCATCATCCATTCTACTGAGCTTCCTTCCTCACGAGTATTATTACTAACTTTGGTAGAAACTACGTAAGCTTCAAATTGCTTACATTTAAATGACATTTTAGTATCTGATGGGATAAGTGATTTTCATTTTGTGATAACAGTTGCTATATTTTCTAAATCTATACCTCTTGCTTCAGCTCACTCATTATTACTTTTCAACAAACTCCCACCAGACATCTTGGCCTGTGGCTTCTCAGAACATCCCCCCCCCCCCCCCCCCCCCCCCCCCATCACCACCACCATTTTTTTCTCCACAGTTGGCTTGTCTGCCATACAAAAATGATCATTTTATTTTAAATTTTATTTGGTACGTGTCTCAGAAGTACCGCGTTCATTCACCCAATTTTTGTCCTTGTTAATCTAAACTACCCCTCCCATCTCTGTTGGAGAGAACTCTTCCAGTTCATCTCTTGTGTGATCTCAACAGATTTGAGCCTATTATGTGAAAGCTATTTTTTTATTGTTTCCAGCGATTAAGTTTAATCCAGTTAAAACAGAACAACCCACAAAAGCCAGATCCAAACCTCAGAAATGAGGTATCTGAGGAAAGTGGTTGAAGTAACAAGAAGAGACATGGTCCGCAACCAGACGATCCGTCAAGGCCTAAAATCCCATCAGCTGCAGACCCAAATAGAACAGTCCCAACTAAGATGGTTTGGCCATGTCTGCAGAATGGGAGAAGATCGGCTACCACGACAAGCATGGGAAACAAAGAGCCAGGGATCCAGACCTCCAGGACGACCCAGAGTCCGCTGGGAGGACAACATTAGACAATCTTTGAAGGACCGAGGACTAGAATGGAACCAGGCCAGGAAGAAGACAGCTGATAGAATGGTCTGGCGCTCTCTCTTCCAAACCTCTACACCTCACGGTAGAAGGGGAACGACTAAGTAAGTAAGTAAGTAAAACAGAATGCTATGTAGTGCTTTCTTAGTTTAACATTAAGTTAACGTTTGTGTAGCCTTTTATTGATTTTCATTATCATACATGATGTGCCCCCAATTTTGTGGTTTACCACCAGTGTATAATATAAAATACTTTTATCATCCATTGTCATGTTTTGCTAAATAAAAAAGTTAAGCTACATAAAAAAGAAACAGCTTTGTTAAGTCAGATAAACAACATGGAAACAAATTAACAATTTAAAAAATGTTTTTTGTGAGCTCTTTCATTGTCCATCAACACCCTATGGAGCATAGGCCTTCAACTGTTTCAAGCAGCATTCATGTCCTGTGCCATCCTTTCAAGGTCTCTCTTTATCTTCTTTATCCTTTGTCAGCCTGTCTCCAATTATTTTTTTCCATGTATTTTTCAGTTCCATTATCAACAGCTTCTATGCTAATTTGGATGGGTATAAACAAAAATATAAAAAAGGTGATTCATCTTACGAGGACAAAAGACAAAGAAAATAGCCAACGTTGTGGCCACAGGGCCTTCTTCAGGGAAAGAAAAGAAAGAAAGTGAGGGCTAGATAGGACACATAAGATTCTAATTAAATATAAAAATAAAACATGGGTACTTCCCTAAAGGCTGCTAAGACCTAGCATTAAATTAATATGAAACAAATATAAAGGTATGTTATCAGGCACTCGCAGGAAATAAAGAAGCAGAACACCAGACAACAGAAAAACAACAGACATGAGTGGCCTACCCAGGATTTGAACACTGGTGTTCTGCTTCTTTATTTCCTGCGAGTGCCTGATAACATACCTTTATATTTGTTTCATATTAATTTACTGTTTACAGGCCTCGGGTTTCCCTCCCTTATGTGTAATAAGACCTAGCATGCCTGCCATGCTTTTTTCATACCCAAAACTGCGTTTTTCATACCTATCCATTGTACTCCACGTCTTACCACAGTTCACCTCATCTCACTTGACTTAATATGCTAATTTGACATGCGGTGTTGAACAGAGCATCATAACTTTCCAGGTGAAAACAGGAGTATGGCATGGATGCTCCTTATCAACCATCCTCTTTAAAACTGTCATAGACTGGGTGATGTACCAGACAACAGAGTATACCCTTAGAGGAATGTGATGGACCACATTCTCTACATCTGAGGATCAAGAATACGCAGATGATATTGCACTACTCGTACACTAATATCAAAGCATCCAAGAAAAAGCAGGCAGACTGAAACATAGCCAACATGTGGGACTACACATTAATCTCAAGAACACACAAGTCATGACATTCAATATAATAAATCTTGCACCCATAAAAATAAGGGACCAAAAGCTATAAAATCCAAACACATTTACTTACTTAGGAACACCAAACAGATAAACACAAAAAGACACCAATAAGCAAATGAATAAAGCCAGAATAGCCTTTGCCAATCTAAAAAACATCTGGAAATCTTCCCAGTACAGCAGAATTATAAATGTATGAGAGTTGCATACTTTCTGTACTTTTGAACAGTGCAGAATGCTGGAGAGTAACAGAAATGGAAATGTCAAAGCTGTCCTCTTGTCACAGAACCTGCCTAAAGAAAATTTGTCACATTTTCTGGCCAAATACCATCACAAACCAAGAATTTCTAACTCAAATCTTGCCCCCCCCCCCCCATCCCATGGTGAATGATAACACAGAAATGTCCTCTTGGGGAGTGTTGTGCCAGGTCGGTGACGTCATCCTCCAGAAAAAAAATGTCATGTAAGATCAAAGCAAAAGGAAAGTTGGGAAAAAAATAAATAAAATATTAAATGTAATTTTGTTTCTTGATTTGTTTTTGTTTGGACTCTTAGATTAAGTCTTTGTCTGTGCTGCACTTTGACCTCACAGCTTCTCTCTATTATTCACGCTTCTTTTGCTGTCTAATTTTAGTTTACTAGTTTTGTTGTTGTTGTTGCTAGACTTGTTGAAGTTTTTGTGGTTTGAAGTTTTCTACAGGGCTCCGAGTGGCTATGAGGTTTGGTGTCCTTCTCTAATTCTAAAGGTAGTGGGTTGGCTCTCAGTACAGGGGATATAATTGATGGACATTGATAAGGGTGGAATTAGGATGCCGTCGAATTACCACCTCTATCGACACCAGGTATTACAATGCAAGATGTGGGTGTCTTATCTGGTTTAGATTGTTGCTGTGTGTGTTGCAGTAGAACAGTTCACAGGGTACACCACAGGCAACATGACGTGTAGAGTCATAAAAATGGTAACTTCGCTTTAGGTTTATACCATTTATTGCACGCCACAAAACAGTCATGATACTTATGTTATCATCGGCATAGCACAACGAATGCAGCATTCAAACTCATGTTAACTGACAGTCATGTAGAAGTCAATACTCAATAGTTGTATGGAAAAACAAATATCATAGCGAAGCTTGATAAATAATACATATAACTTCTGCAACCGTGGTCAGCTGCAGATCCTTAATGTTCATAGACAATAATAGTTATTCCTTCCTGATGCTAGCAGATCAGATGTATACAATACGTCCGTTTACTGTCTGCACGTGAGTAGCATACATGGATTACAGGTCAGCTCGACCTTTATAACCTTCCTAAGTCTAACCATCTGACTTGGACGTGATCTCTGATATAACGAATCCTGGAACACAGACAATAGTCTTGTTGGTCTAGAGCGACCCATAGATATATAACTAGTTCAGGTATAAAGATACCGGTGACTTAATCCTAGTCAAAGTACCTCTCCATTTTGAATCACACAGGCGAGCAAAAAGGCGACAAAATGACGAACCTCTAGATGATAGCCTAAAGTTCGATACAAGAGGAATTACCTTATTTCGGAAAATCAACCATGAACATATGCCTCCAGGCAGGCTTGAATAATACGGGGAAATAGTCTAGTTAGCTAACTAACTCACAAAGACAATGTATTTCCCTCAGAGAATCACAAGACGCAGTCGCGTCCGCTCGCTAATCAGTCCATTTCTCAACTGCCCGACCTGGGCGGAACAACAAACGACAACCCAGTCGAGACATGCGCAGAGTGACAATCTCTGAGTCGCTGTTCACAATAAGACGATTCTAAGAACATTCGAGATAAAAGTCTTACACAGTCGCGCCTTTTATGGACATGAACAGAAGCGTTAAGAAAGGTTTCAAACATCTACAACAGTTGACTGATACTACCAAATAAGGAGATATGGTCACGCTTCGTTCAAGACATTATAGACCGAACGTGTCTCTATACAAGAGGAGGTAAGCTCATAAAAAATAGCAGTATCGATATATCGGGTTCTGTCCCTTTGACCATAAAATATATATAACATGCATTTCAGTCAAATAATGATCATACATACGAAAAACGATCATACAAAGACTTTGGAAAAAAGTAATTATTTGTGCGTAACAGACATTTTTTCAGAAGCAGTAGTTCCTAATGATGTCATACTCTCCCCTGATCTCCTGGGTAGTTCTAGAATAGTCATGTGTGCTGCCTAACAGAAAGAAAGAAATAGGGTCACTGCTCCAACCAAGCATGTCACATGAGGTAACTAATGTGAGGTTGTGCTTGGGCTGGCAAAGTTTTCATGTGAAATAAGTTACTCCAGAAATTGCCAGTGAAAGAACACATGATGCTGTTTGGCACAGACTTCCTGCATGGTAGTCAACTGTAGTCATGACCCCCATATATCTTAAGGTACACGGGTTAACGTTAATTCGTCCAAAGTTTTTACCTAAAATTCTTCACAGCAGCATTTTATTTCTTTTACATGTATGCAAAACACATTCAGATACCACTACATGGCACTGAACTGAAGGGCGAGCCAAAACACTGCTGGGTTTATAACAATAACAGCATATTTCTTTTGTGTCATGGGTTTTTGTTTTTACAAAATCTCTCCACTATGCAAAAACTTACGAATACATCTAAAGATTAAAGACGATTAAACAGAGAGAGTAAAGGTGGGTATACTCTCAACAAATTACGAACTAGTGTAACCAAACAAGCACTGTATTGTTCTTGGGTATCTCCGATGACACAAAGAAGAAACGAATTGCTTCTCTCTCAGTCATGCCATGAGTAACATGAGATGGTGCATGAGACTGACAACCTAATCATGTAAGACAAATTGTTACAGAAACCACCACTGGAAGAGAATATGTTTTGATGTAGGCTTCCACAAGGAGGCCATCTTTAGTGGTCGCTTCATGTTTCATAAGGAAGAAAAAAGGAGATAGATGATAACCAGATATTCTCTCAACTGGAATCTATGAAGGAAGAGAATAGTGTGTAGACCAAGATGGAACCTGGATAAGAGTGGAAGACGAGGAAGCTAAAGCAACTATGGACAGAGTTGAAGAAGGGCGGCCAGAACAGAGACCAATGATGAACAACAAAATCTGTCCTATTTTCCAAGATGGATGAAGATGTCAGTCCCCGGGGGGGTGTCTGAAAGTCCCCTGGGGTGTCTGACGAGGCATAGACAGACTAGGACTACTGCTTCCATAGGCATGTCGTATGAGGTCACATGACAGAACTAATATGAGGCTGCACGTGAGGCTGGCAAGCCTCAACATAAATGCTTTGATGGAGGCTTCCTACAAGGAAAGCAGCAACTGTGCTAGTGGCTCCAAGCTTCATAATGAGGGAACAAGGGACAAGAAGAAGACTCAAAAGGAATGATGATGATGTGAGAATAACTTTAAAATGTAGTTTCAAGATGAATAACTTTAAAATGTACGTTCAAGACGAATCATGACAGGTTCACAATAATTAAAGATTTTTTAAAAAATCATTACACTCTACTCACTTACACGTGGAATACATAAAACACATAATTTGAGTTACAGACTATAATCTAATTGAATGGATTATCTCCCTCTTTTGCAATTAAATGGAATTTAAAGCATATCTATGAAGAGCATATACAGTCTAATTTTTTGGGGTGCTAAAGATAATATTGTAATGCTCCATGTTTTAAAGGAATAATTCCCTTCTAAAGTGTATAGAGATAGAGATTTAAATGCAGCTGTTGCATTTTAATAATAATAATAATATTGCAGAAGCATGAACGGCTTTTAAAGATTGTACTTTTAAGATTGTTTTAACAAAAATTAAGTGCTGTGTAATTAGGGTGATCATATTGTTTTTTTTTTATAAAAAGAGAACATTTTCAACCTTTTTGGCATAAAAAGGAGGACAATACTAGAAAAAAGAGGACTTATTAATGTCGATCTATAGAGTGGCTAAGAGGTACGGTGTCCGCCTCGAGTTCTAGACGTACAGGGTTCGATTCCCAGTTGAAAGAATATAATTTATGGAAACATTTTTTCAGAACCTAATGGTCCTAATGATGTCATACTCCCCCCTGGTCTCCTGGGTAGTGAGATCAGATGCCTAACCTTCTCGGATAAGGGCGAAGAAATAGGAAGTCCCGTGTGCAAGTTGCGCACGTTAAAAATCCCACGGCTGTTGGAAATCGTAAAAAGTTGGCCTATCAGGCCGCTGCCCTGGCAAAATTTAAAAAATTAGAAACCTACCCACAACAAAAATATGTATAGATTGTGTGATTCCTATATATACACATTGAGATTCTCGCCGGTGCTACGGAGTTCGTGCATTGTGCTGAGATCCTCCTTGTGTGATCTAAGGGAGGAGATCGAAGCACTGATATAGTTGTCCGTGTCCAATGAAGATAGTCCTTAAAACCAAACCAATTTATTAATGCATGATTGTGATGACAACAGCTCGTTTTTTAAAGGCTCGAAAAAAATTTATAAAATGTTCTTTAAATATGCTTTTAACTCTTAGAAGACGAAAGGCCAGTATTCAGGACCAGTTTTCACAGATGCTCATGACAGGAGATCAGTTTTTGGGGCAGTTTTATTATAACATATTTTTTTGTTTTATTTTGTGACATAATATTCCTTATGTCAAACATGGGAACACTACTACGTCCTTTAAGAGTTAAATCATTTTAGCGTCAAAAAATAACTTTCTACATATTAATCAGTATTGATAACATTTTAGATAGAGAATCGCTCTGGAAGTTGATGAGGCATTATAGAGTTCCCATGAAGATCACTAACTTAATAAAGAAGACCTATGAAGGCATGACATGCAGAGTTCTTCACGAAGGACAACTTACAGAACTTTTTTGGGATTAGAACGAGAGTGCGACAGGGATGCCTCTTGTCTCCATTTCTTTTCTTACTAGCAATAACCATAATCAGATGCAAGACAAAATAAAAATTCTTGATGAGAGGTCACAACACGTGGGTCTGAAAATACACAGGGAAAAGACAAAGATAATGAGAATAAATGCAAGAAATGATAACAAGGCCGAACTTGAAGAAACACCACTACAAGATGTAAAATCGTACACATATCTTGGTAGTAATATAGACAAAGTTGGAAGGACAGACAGTGGTATCAAAATAAGAATACAAAAACTAAGAGGAGCTTTCATTGCATTGGGAAATATATGGAGATCAAGAGAAATCAAGTCCAACATGAAAATAAGAATCTTCAACTCAAATGTGAAGTCAGTCCTATTGTATGGCTCTGAAACATGGAGAACAACAAAAACAACAACCAAAAGGCTACAAACTTTCATAAACGGGTGCTTGCAAAGAATAGAGGGATTGAAATGGTATGACAAAGTCACAAATGTGGAACTGATGACAAGTCAGGCAAGTGCCGGTGGAACAAGAGTTAAGAAGAAGTCGCTGGCAATGGATAGGACACACATTGAGGAAACCTGTTGATAGCACTACAAGGCAGTCCTTGTTCTGGAATCCCTGGGGAAAGAGAGGCAGAGGTAGACCAAAAAACACACGGAGAAGAGAACTGGAAACAGAGGTGAAAATGATGAGGAAAACATGGAAAGAACTTGAGCGGATGGCACAGGACAGGACTTGGCATGTGTTTGTTGAAGGCCTATGCTCCTTGGAGAGCTAAATGGTATTGATAACAATATTATTATTTTTTTGTTCAATAATCCAGTATTTTTATTAAAATAGTCATAGAATTGACTGCATGAAATTATATTTCAGAAGCTACATTCCGCTGATGGAATCCCCAATCAAATTGTGTCTGTCTTTTTTCGTGACTTTCCCTCAATGAAAAAAACCTGTTCACTTTTGCATTGTGACCAGGCACAGCAAAGAAGTATTGTGTGATCATTAGAAGTTCAGAATGAAATGTAACATTTACTGATTGTGTTAAAAAAAAAAATTAGGTTCATTTCACATGTGCCATTGACTGCATGAATCCATTGATGTTACTTTCATCAAAAGTCGTCACATTCTTAAGTTGATCAAAATACTTGCATCGTCAAACACAACATCTTTATCAATTAAATATTGCTTGCTGTGACGCAGGCTTTATTTTTCCAGTTCTGTCTTCCCTCATTCCATTTCTTTAAAGGTGTAGAAATTGTATTCCCTAAATTACTTTACCTGTCCCTCCTGACTTCGCACTAAACGGTCTCAAAATTCCTGCATTTATAATTGCTCAGAGTATCAATTTCACTCATCCATGAAAATCGCTTGCCGGAGTGAATAGAAGAGGGTTGAAGGTCAGCCATCATTAATGGAATGTAACAGATGTTGGAACTATCTTCGTGGTGGTAGAAAATGTCTATTAGCTTTCACACTTCATGGTAAAGTAATATATATCCATGAGACAGAATTCAAATGAAAAGAGTGTTCATAAGTTAATTAACGGAATATTGGAAAATGGTCCAAGAAAAATGGGCGTGGGCTCCCATAAATCTGTCAGCCGTAAAATGGGATTTTGCTGTTTCTTAGTATTTAATATTAGAACTAACAAGACCACAGCGCTGCAATTTTGAACTTTGGTCGTGAAAGAACCCATCTCGCAGTGAAAGCAGCCATAGTGCATAAGCCTTCCTTCTGACAAAAGCATCGCATTTTTGCAAAAGTACAGCTGAGTGGGTGAGTGATATAAATAATTAAATTGATTAGCAGGTACATTCTATTACAGGTATATATCATTTTTGATGGTTATTATTCATTTGTATAAGTGATATTTTAGGTGTTGTAGATGCATTTTATGACTTAGCTATTAAGACTGAGTATTACATTCATTTGATAGATACATCTCTCCTTGAGTGTCATAGTGGACTATTATCTATTTTGATGAATTATCTCCTCTTGATATCATTGTTGACTATAATCTAATAGAATGGATTATCTCCCTCTTTTGCAATTACATGGAATAGCATATCTATGAAGAGCATATACAGACTAATTTTTTGGGGTGCTGAGAGAATATTGTAATGCTCCATGTTTTAAAGGAATAATTCCCTTCTAAAGTGTATAGAGATAGAGATTTAAATGCAGCTGTTGCATTTTAATAATAATAATAATATTGCAGAAGCATGGACGGCTTTCAAAGATTGTACTTAGATTTAGTTCTTGATAATGCGTAGAGCCAGAAACATTGAAAAATGATTTTATTAAGATACTTGATCTATTGTAACACCTTGATCAACATGGGTGATATTAAGCAGACACCATGTGCTAGGAAGGACAATTAGTGATGATGGCTAACGGTAGATGTAGTAGATGTCTTTTATGATATGTTTGATTTACTGACTTATGCAAAAAGGTAAATAACCTTATGGTGTGCAGTATGCTTACATATTGTTTGTCTCACATGCGTAAACTGTAGACCCAGCAGTACAAAAGACACATATAAGTCTGTACTGTGAATTATGATGGGCAGGTGTGTTGAGGGTCGTTCCATGGTGGGAAATTGTCGTGACAGGTTTATTCTAGTCGCGATGATTGTTGCACCATGGAACACCCCTCACTGATACAATATTGCGTAGAGCGCATATTAGACAATGTTACGTAGGAAGCATAGTTACCTAATGGGGGTCTTCTTTGTGTAGCCTTTGGGCTTGACGGAGGCATTCATATTTGTGTGGTATATCCACTTTCCAAAGTGTCATTATAGACTAAGTGTAAGAAGGCTATGGAAAGCCATATTCACAGTGTTCAAATATTAATATAATCTTACTCAAGATAAGGTGATATAAATGAAAATACCTGCCTAGTGAACGCTCTAATAATAGAGGCATTTTTAAGGACGTTGCCTTCACAGTTTAAATACGTAACGAGATTAAAGCTGGCAGATATTATGGCGTGTGAAGGCAAATGAATAACTTTCTTTATATGAAAGATAAAAATGTAAAGCAGATCGTAGCAATGAAATATATAGATATAGCTTAGAAAATCTAATCTAAAGCTTTGAAGAACTAACTGTGGCCAGTATTATAGTCACTAAAAGTACTAAAGAACTAGGTCAGGAGTAATTCCTAGATTCTGTGATTGAATTCTAATAATGGTGATTTCTAATGTGCATGAACCATGCTGTGTAATTCCATACAAAATGTTATGTGGAAATATGTTATTAAAATGAGATGTCAGTTGTTTGAGAACGCCTTCTTCAGTCGATCAAGTTCGTTATAATGCTACCGTTGAGATGTTGTTGCGTACATTTTATGTCCTTAACAGGCATTAACAGATAATTGCAGTCCCAGGTCCTGCATCTGTTAAATATGTGTACACACCAACTCAGATGTTAGTGATATAGTTTGTTGCGCACGAGAACGCACATTTTTGATATTGGTAAATTAGCGCGGTTGTTACCAAAGGGGCGGATGACATATCTCCGTAGTGGAGCAAGGCAGAGTTCTTTTCAGACTGGGAGTCTGATGTTTTTTCAGTCCTTCATTCGGACATATTGTAATTACTTGGTGACTGGCTCACTGCAATTTAAGTCATAGCCCTCAGGTCACTCAAGTCAGGTAATATTATAATTGATTGATAGTGTTGTAAGAATAGTTTCGTCGTTGACTTTCTTCAGTCAAGTCGACCTCTAGCTGGTACCCGTACATGTTGGGACCAGAATGGATAAAAGTCGTAACGTCAATGCACTGGAACTTTTGAAGACATTTCATATATAAACATTGTTTGTGGAATGAACGGGATCTGCGTTATTGAATATTTAAAGTAGCCGTCATGCGAGTAACAGCTAATATGGAGAGGTGAAACAAAACGTCAGCAGTTAGAAGTTTGTATACACTTCACAAGTTATAATGCTTTATCAGAAGTCGGATTTTTATTGTCAAACTAACTAAGAAGGAGTATTCCGTAAATGGGTTGTATACCCTTGATTGTAATATGATGGACTGCCCTTGAGAGGTCAACAGTCGTATAGAACGTTCGTTAAGTCAAGTCATTTATAGCAAGATAAACATGTATGAATATATCGATGCCTACTGATGATGCTTCACTAAGTATATGATGGAAGCTGAATACCATATGTCACAAGTTAATCTACTATGTATATGCATGAACTGTCGTAGTGTCCACGTCTACGTATTGTCAAATAAACCGTTGATGGTATCATTACTCAACCACGAGTTCTAGTGTCCGTCCTTGACACTATTGAAGTTGAATTGACTCTTGGAGATTTTCTATTATTCATTCGCGTTTTAGACTCAACCAGAGAACTGTCACCCATCACTATTCTAATACCTATCAATGGGGATCCAAAGTGACCGGTTACAAATGGTGGATGAACAGTTACAGATGTACTTCAAGTGTCCTTCAATGTTATACGTTGTTACTACCATCACAGTAATGAGTAACTACAGTTAAAATCATAACCAAGTCAAACATAATAATAATAAAGAATCAAACAGAATCTTCAGTAACAACAAACCAGATAAAAGAATCAACGAACATATTTGCCAGTATATGCATTTAATTAAAAAAATCAGACATGAATCCACGCGGGAGCTGGATATAATGGTCATTATGGCAATGCCCAGCCTGACAAGAAACACCAGTCAATTATAGAAGAAATAAAGCTCCCTAACAAGGTGACACATGAACTAGATAATTAATCTCTCCAGAATGGAGGATTACCGAAGTCATATTGTATCTTCCCCAGTTCTTTAGGGTAGTCTACATCAGGAGCTTATGTCTTCATCGATGACAAGAAACCTGGATCAGGGAAAAAAATCTTCAGAACACTGAGATAGATCTACACCTAACATACAACCCTTTTCTCACACCTGGAGAAATCATGGAGTGACCGTGATTGCAGTCATAGATCCAGATAAGTGAAACCACCAAGAACCAAGAACTGAAATAAACTTTTTTAAAGTCCGTATGATGAACCTTCAGTAACTTTGTTGAAGAACTAAACTCAACTTCATAAAAGTCCTATTGATGAGCTATAAATAGTTTTTATTTTAATCAAGTTCAAAATGGTGCACTTTTCTATAATTCTATAAGTCCTGTGATGAACTTTCAGTAACTGTAGACAAGATTGAACTGTAGTCATTTTGATTATCCTAAATTCTTATACATATTTGATTAATACATAGTCTATACATTTGACATTTCGTTTTCATCAGTAAAGTTTCATTGTTTTTTTTTAAAACGGTACAAAACTTAATAAATTTTCCTAATTTCATGTTTAATGTAGCGGCCTGAAAATGTGAAGAGGTTTGTTTAATAAATTTCAGTAATACAATAAATACACCAACAATTTTTCAAACAAAATTAACAAAACTAACCATTTTGGTGAAATACATAATTATTCTTTTATTTCATTTTGGGGCTAGTTAAAAAATGTATACGTCAAGACAGTCAAATTTTGACATAAAACTATCTGTTATTGGAAGATATATAAATTATGCCAAAATTTTCACTCTACAAAAACAAAACCAATTCAGTACATTTAAAATCTAGACATTTCTTAGGTAGGCTTAGCATGTTTAGCATCTGGTTATATATCTATATAAATTATATAGATAAAACAGTCAGTTTTGTAACAAGCAAGAATATAATCAAAACATAAAATATTAAACTTGCTTTTATCACAAATGTTGTCAAATAATTGTTAGCTACAAGAAATGGGTTTTAACTCTTTGACTCCAGAACAACGCTCAGAGCGTTGGTCAGATTTGACACCCGTGCCAAAACAACTCTCTGAGCGTTGTTTTTAGTCTATCACGAATTAAAAATACGGCACAGGGTGGAAAATAACTGCGGAGTCAAAGAGTTAACATGACAAAAATATATTTCAACTTACTTTACTTGTGCATTTGGTAACTAGGACAAACAAATTTTAAAAATGTTTTTCTATACTTATTTTTCTTGAAAGGCATCCTATTTACTACAAAAAAAGTTGGAAGATGTAAAGGAAATTCTATTCCCTAGGACAGTACAATATGTGCTTATGTCTCATATTATCAAACATCTCAATTTCCTTCCAAATTTTTTTCATCTAGCTTAGGTCACGGAAGTTTATATTTCTATTAAAAATTAATCTGCAAATAATATGAATATTTTTTAATCAGAAAAATGTCAAGCTTACTGAAAATTCAGAGGCTGCTATTATTATGGCAGAGGTCTCTACTGTCCACACTAACATGTTATATGGCATGTACACAGCTAGAGCTGAGCTGCAAACTGTTCAATATGAGTAACCCATTTTAAAAACTGACCTTGCTTGGAAATGTGGTGTTACATTTTTTGTTGTTGTGAGTCTGGAAGATGTTGACAGATGACGTCCATTCACAGCTCATGGAAGCACATGATGATGATGCTCCAGTTCTGTTCTCTGCATTTTTTTGGCCTCCCTTCCACCTCTCTTGCTCTGGGCATCCCAGAACAGGGACTGCAGTTTTGCTATCAAAAGGCTTTCTCAATGTGTGTCCTATCCATAACCAGAGTCTTTGTCTCATCTCCTGCTTCTTTAGCACCCACCTTGTTCTTGTCATCAGTTCCACACAGGGGAAATTTCAATGAATGACACAGCAAACCCTAAACTGGCTGCAGAATTTCATTTAGGATATGTTGGACCATCACCCATACAGTCTGAATTTGGCTCACATGAATTTTTGTGCCTTTCATGCTGCAAGGAGCACTTGTCACGACATGCTGTGACAAGTGTCACAATCACCAAGAAGACAATGTTGAAACAATAGTGTTTCATCGATGCTTGCAGCTTGCGTATTTCTCTGGTCTCTGACGCGGAGATAAAGAATAAGTCTATGGTTCCCCAAGGCATGTCATAAGAGGCAACTAAAATGAGGTTGTTCATGAAAGTGGCAGTCTCATCATGTAAAAATAACTGCTACATAAACCTCTGATGCACAAGCATGTGCCTTGACACAGGCATCCTACAATGGAGCCAGTTGCGTTTGTAGCTGCATGCTCCATAAGGAGCAGAGACAAGGATGAGATGATGACACTTTCAATCTACGTTGTCCGTTACGTTGTCTTTAATAAAACCTTGCCTTTGATTAACTTTTTTTTGGTTTTTTTTTTTTTGGTATTGACCCTCCTACGTTCCAGTCATGTTGGTATTGACCCTCCTACGTTCCAGTCATGTTGGTATTGACCCTCCTATGTTCCATTCATGTTGGTATTGACCCTCCTATGTTCCAGTCATTTTGGTATTGACCATCCTACATTCCAGTCACGTTGGTATTGACCCTCCTACGTTCCAGTCATGTTGGTATTGTCCCTCCTATGTTCCAGTCATGTTGGTATTGACCCTCCTATGTTCCAGTCATTTTGGTATTGACCCTCCTATGTTCCAGTCATGTTGGTATTGACCCTCCTATGTTCCAGTCATGTTGGTATTGACCCTCCTACGTTCCAGTCATGTTGGTATTGACCCTCCTATGTTCCAGTCATGTTGGTATTGACCCTCCTATGTTCCAGTCATGTTGGTATTGACCCTCCTATGTTCCAGTCATGTTGGTATTGACCCTCCTATGTTCCAGTCATGTTGGTATTGACCCTCCTATGTTCCAGTCATGTTGGTATTGACCCTCCTATATTCCAGTCATGTTGGTATTGACCCTCCTACATTCCAGTCATGTTGGTATTGACCCTCCTATGTTCCAGTCATGTTGGTATTGACCCTCCTACATTCCAGTCAACACTTTCAAACTGAGTTAATGAACAAAATATTAATAAAATGTGAGTAGCCTTAAGCCTGATTTAAATAAAAAAAACTTTGGTAATGTTAAATAACAATTATAAAAAAACTGGGATATCCCTTTACTGCTGATGACAACGGATATTGAAACAGAAATTGTGCGATTAGGCAGCAATGGCAGTTCTGAAGCATTTGTTTTCCTTTCCTTCCTTAACAACGGTGACAGGCAAGAGAGGGTGACTTGTCTTTTGCAAGAATTTCTGAAAACAAGAAAAACAAAACACTAATTTAGGCTTATATTACATTAATGGAGCTTTATATTATATTATTTTAGGCTCATATATTAATTTGCAAAGCAGCATTGACAAAATGAGTTGTTTAAAAAGTGAGACCTTGAGATTACAAGAAAGTTCATTCAAAGATTAAAAGAGATTAGGAATAAAACAGAGAGAATAAAGAACAGAAGGACAATCCTCAAAATCTGACAAATTTAATAAAATATATGCACATTTAAAACATTATTACATTTATATGCCTAAAGTAGGTTAGAATAATTTGTTACATTATTTATTGTGATAATGAAAATTAAATTGTTCAATGTCATTTTACTGAGTAACCTGACATATTAGTGGCTACACCTAAGGCTTTGCTGCTGCTGCACACACACACACACACACAACATGTACATACACACAATGGTACTTACATGAGCATATGTCAATGCATTCTGCTCCTCATCTTTGGATGCTCTACTGCCTATCCATACAAACAAATCTTTCTTGTTATCATACAAAAACGCATCCTGGAAAATTGAAAGAAGTATAGATCTATCAAAAGATGATTGGTAAATGGGATATATGAAGAATGACTGGTCAGGGTGAAATATTAACTATGAGCACTTAGTTTTGTAGGTTAGAACAAATTAATTTTGGGAATCTGTCATATAACAAAATTTACGTAAGATAATTTAGCCTCTAATCTAGTTACCTTTACACATACTACATGTAATTACGAAGTGTTAAAGGAACATTTGATAAAGAATAAAAAGAGGGAAGGGAGGTAAAGGAATCCATTACACACCCACTGAAGCATATTGGAAATATAGTGTTAGGCCCATATTTTCTTGACCATTGGCACACTAGGGGTGATGTGGTCAGCT
Organism: Oreohelix idahoensis; assembly: GCA_024509875.1. NCBI lineage: Eukaryota > Metazoa > Mollusca > Gastropoda > Stylommatophora > Oreohelicidae > Oreohelix > Oreohelix idahoensis. The sequence goes on from JAMPIV010017634.1 coordinate 131,155, forward strand.
TCACACTGGCCGCCTTAACCTTCCCAAAAATTGCTCTGGTACCCAATTCATGAGGCTGGGTCGACCGCGGAGCCGTTTGCGGTCTAAAAAATCCTGCCTCAGCTGGGGATCAAACCATGGACCACCGAGCTAGGATGCCAGTGCACTAACCACTGCACTACCACAGCTCCAAAGAATAAAAAGGGTGCATATAGAAGTATAAAAGGCTCATAAGAAAGTACATCTTACGCTGCTTTTAAAGTCACTCTTGAAAGCTCTGCCCTCTTTTATTTTCTCAAAAGACATATTTCCTGATTCATCAGATAACCTGAAGGAAACAAAATAAGAAAATGAATTAAAATGTTTCCCCACTGACAAGATCAAATAAACATTGATGAACCCCAGCAGCACAAACAGATATTTACAATAACAGATATCATATCCATAAATGACAGAAAGACACCACGACTGACATAATATTCAAACATCAGAAAGACATTGACACAGACATAATATTCAAACACCAGAAAGACACTATGACTGACATAATATTCAAACATCAGAAAGACACTATGACTGACATAATATTCAAACATCAGAAAGACACAGACATGATATTCAAACACCAGAAAGACACTGACACAGACTTAATATTCAAACATCAGAAAGACACTGACACAGACATAATATTCAAACATTAGAAAGACACTGACACAGACAAAATATTCAAACATCAGAAAGACACTGACATAATATTCAAACACCAGAAAGACACTGATACAGACATAATATTCAAACATCAGAAAGACACTGACACAGACATAATATTTAAACATCAGAAAGACACTGACACTGACATAATATTCAAACATCAGAAAGACACTGATACAGACATAATATTCAAACATCAGAAAGACACTGATACAGGCATAATATTCAAACATCAGAAAGACACTGACACAGACATAATATTCAAACATCAGAAAGACACTGACCAGATATAATATTTAAACTTCAGAAAGACACTGACATAATATTCAAACATCAGAAAGACACAGACATAGTATTCAAACATCAGAAAGACACTGACATAATATTCAAACATCAGAAAGACACTGATACAGACATAATATTCAAACACCAGAAAGACACTGACACAGACATAATATTAAAACGTCAGAAAGACACTGACACAGACATAATATTTAAACATCAGAAAGACACTGACATAATATTCAAACATCAGAAAGACACTGACACAGACATAATATTTAAGCACCAGAAAGACACTGACATAATATTCAAACATCAGAAAGACACTGATACAGATATAATATTCAAACATCAGAAAGACACTGACACAGACATAATATTCAAACATCAGAAAGACACTGACACAGACATAATATTCAAACATTAGAAAGACACTGACACAGACATAATATTCAAACATCAGAAAGACACTGATACAGACATAATATTCAAACATCAGAAAGACACTGACACAGACATAATATTCAAACATCAGAAAGACACTGACACAGACATAATATTCAAACATCAGAAAGACACTGACATAATATTCAAACACCAGAAAGACACTGACACAGACATAATATTCAAACATCAGAAAGACACTGATACATTATGAGAATATCACCACAGATATGACACCAAAGATCCCTACAGCCATAATAAAATACAGGTAGTTCTTTGTTTACAATATATGCATTCCAGAGACACTCGCGTAAACAGAAATTGTGTAAATGGAACAGGATTGTCTCATTCAAAAACATTTAACGTCAGGTGGATGCGTTCCACCAATGCTGTACATAATATTAAAAATAAATACATGTAATAATAAATACTTCTCTATGGCGCGGAATGCTGGAGAGTGATAGAGAAGGAAATTGTCCTCTTTCCACACAACCTTCTTCTTCTTCTTTGATCCTTAGCCGCCGACCATCAAAGCAGTCAGTGGCCATCAATATATAATGAAACCACACAACCTGCCTAAGAAAAATTCTCCTAATCTTTTGGCCGAATACCATCACCAACCAAGATCTGCTTACTCGGAGCAAGCAAGAGGACATGCACACCATCATGGCTGGCAGACGCTGGAGTTGGGTTGGCCATGTCCTCAGAAGAGACCCCAATGCCATCACAAGAACAGCTATGCTATGGACCGCTTAAGGAAAACGAAAGACAGGCCGACCAAAAACAACTTGGCGGAGGACTGTAGAGACAGAGATGCAAAAAATGAACCAGAGTTGGGGCACTGTACGAAGGATGGCCACTGACCGAGCAAAGTGGAAACAATTTGTTGCTGCCCTACAAGACGCCACCATGCGTGATGGCCACCGACTGCTTAGACGGTCAGCGGCTAAGGATCAAAGAAGAAGAAGAAGAATAAACAGTTTAAACTAATATATACCATTCATGTAAGTACATGTACAGAAAACAACAGTGACAAATTATTCAACACTGACAGGGGCAAGACCATTACCTTCTTCATGTTCATCAATTTCTAATTCACAGAGGGGTGCGGTGGTGAGTCATTGGAAATAAAAGCAGGCAATGCAGCAGTGAATTGTTTCCTGAAGAAGGTATCCAGATTTTAGTTTGTGACTTTCACTGCTTATTGAGGATTTCTTGGTGGGGAGCAGCATATTCCATCACATTCCTCCTGACCATAAAGTTTCTGTCCATGTTAGGATCATCTTGTTCCATGATAATAAGGCAGGACTCAAGAAGCTGGAAGACCTCCTTTAATCGTTTCGCTATAAGTTGTCAGCCGCCTGGTGATTGTTGCTGGCTGGTGATTGTTGCTGGCTGGTGATTGTTGCTGGCTGGTGATTGTTGCTGGCTGATGATTGTTGCTGGCTGGTGCAAACTGCTGCATCTTCTTCTTTTTCTGTGGTGATCTTCTCCATCACCAACATCTCTTCATTGCTTATTTCTACTTTCTGAGACAGAAGCAAATTTACAATTTCATTTTCGTCAACTTCATCAAAACGAGCTCTTGAGGCCATTCTGACAACATCTTTAACAGCTGTGATGCTATTGTCATCAACGCTAAAGCCTTCAAAGTTATGACAGAATTGAAGGGACAGTTTTTTTTTCCACACATCGCTCATGCATTGCCGCAGAACTTCATTCCATGCAGTCTTGATTAGCAAAAGTGTATCTTTAATTGTGAATGCCTTCCAAAAATTCCTCAAAGAAATATTCAAAATGGCATCATTTTGCTCCCATGCTCCCGTTGGCATGCAGATAAAATTTGTACTATAAATTTATCTAAATATCGGGTGACATAACTTCAAGTTTGGTGCATAAAGAAAACAAAAATGACTTAAAATTGGTGCATGTAAGTACCAATTCTCATAAATGAAAAACATGTAAACAGAGAACTACCCATACTAGCTAATATATAATACACAAAGATCACCAGACACATAAAATTAAAAGACTGCTTAAAGAAAAATTACCAGATGTCACTGCATACATGACACCTAAATAAACTACGGTCAAAGTACCCAAATGTCAGCACATACATGACACCTAATTAAACTACGATCAAAGTACCCAAATGTCACTGCATACATGACACCTAAATAAACTACGGTCAAAGTACCCAAATGTCAGCACATACATGACACCTAATTAAACTACGATCAAAGTACCCAAATGTCACAGCATACATGACACCTAAATAAACTACGGTCAAAGTACCCAAATGTCACTGCATACATGACACCTAAATAAACTATGGTCAAAGTACCCAAATGTCATCGCATACATGACACCTAAATAAACTACGATCAAAGTACCCAAATGTCACCGCATACATGACACCTAAATAAACTATGGTCAAAGTACTCAAATGTCACTGTATACATGACACCTAAATAAACTACGATCAAAGTACCCAAATGTCAGCACATAAATGACACCCAAATAATCCATAAAAAGTACCCAAATGTCACCACATACATAATACCTAAACACACAGCAGTCAAAGTTACCAAATGCCACTACACAATGACACTTAAATATATCACAGTCATCAAAATACTACCGACTGTCATCATACCCAATGTCTGCAGTGTCTGTAACTGTTTTATGATGAATAAGTTTTATGTAGATCTAACCTATCAACCACTGTTGATATTTTTAGGCCATTTTTTTTTTTTTAAATTTGCAATCCTGAGAACAAGTGATTCAAAAGTATTAATGATACACAGCAACACAAAGAAACAAGGAGTAAAGCTTTGCTTCAAACTGCAAACTAACCTAAAGGACTTTAGCAGCTATGCATTACTAAATTTTCTATCATCACAAGCTTGCTTGAAAAACATTGAATCATACATGAAAAATGTTTAAACAAATAACACAAATAAATAAAAATTTTAGGGTGACATAGAAAATACCATTCCAAAAATGTCCGATATGAAATATTCTCAGTTATACAATAGTTTTTTAAAAACATCATAAATTAACTATGACTTAGTACCTGTAAAGTTCTGGTGTCATATTATCATCGTGAAACTCAGAATCATCATCATCGTCATCTTCATCCTCACCAAAGTAGTCAAAGAAGCCATTCTGATAACATAGTAAGGTTAAAATTGAGTGCCATGATTAGAGGTCCATGAAATAGGGATAACAGAAATATTACTGACATTTTATGGAAGCAGAAACAAACAAATAAAGAAGAGCAGTAAAAACTATAAATGAAAGTGTTCATCTTGAATGAGATCAAGTGTCTCTGACAGACAAAGAAAGAACAAGACCCACCATTCACTCAGATATGTAGTAAGATGTGAACTTTGAGGTCATGCCTGGGACTGGCAACCCCATCATGTAATACAAATAGCTACAGAAACCATTACAACAAGAGTATGACATCTTTGATGCAGGCTTCCTGCAAGTGGACCAGCTGCAATGTTTGCTCAATGCTCCATTGGGAACAAAAACTGAAACGATTGAATCAATAAACTGACATTAACATATTGTTGGAGACTGTAACAGAAGGAAAGCTTGCTGATAATGCTGCAAGATGATGATAGTGCATAAAAGTGGGAAGATAACATCAAGACATGGACAGAAATTAATCTGTCAGAGTGTACCATCATGGCAAGAGACATAAAACGGAGATTCATTACAGTCAAACTTCGATGGGGAAAAAGTCATGATTACAACAGTCTGTGTTAGGGCCTTTGGGCAGTAGGTTAAACACAACCTACCGGACAAAGGCCCTAACACAGACTGTTATCGTTACCAAGTCTTACGAGTCATCATTCATTATGCGTAACGTTCTAGTTTATCTAGTTGGGATGCTGAATGGTGCAATCATCCAAGTTAAAATAAAACCAACCAAGTTGATTACATACCATGCAGCAGTCCTCAACATGGTGACAGCCCTTGATCTGATTCAATCTAGTCTACGTGCAAGTTTCAATACCCTTTACTGTATTTGCATGTAATAAATCCCTCACATTCTTTTTTATTTTTAGTACACCACTCTGTACTAAAATGGTTATTTGTTGCACAACACACACATGCACAGTCATTTTCAATTTCTATCGTCTCATGATAACCTTTCCAAAATTTTTACATCCCTTTAAGTTAGATTATTCTATTTGATCTCCCTTTATCTTTCCACTAGTTTCAGCCTATTATCAATAAATAAGGTACACAAAGATATGATTCAGGCGTCAATAACTTTCCCACCAATTTGAGTGCAAAATGAAATTGTCTGAACATTTAAAAGAAGAGTGAATAGCCTGGACAGATTTTGTTTTTGAGCACATTTCTTTCTGTGTACTTTATTGCCTAAAATTAAATTTTAAATATTTGTAAGTACTCCGAGTGTCTAAAAATTGTGGTTTGTCCTTTTTAGTCACTTAAAAACAAATCTAAACATAAAAACTCTATTTGTTTAAAAAAAACTGATAAATGCAGTTAGTGACGTGACATTTCATGTGTCAGAAAAGTGACAAACAAATATCACACGACAGCAAATTGTTTAAGGCCACAGCTGAATAGGAAACATTAAAGTAGTCTAAAATATTTTTCATTATTCTACAATACCATAAAATCTCGCGTATAATACGCACAATTTTTACTCATTTTTGCCCGCTAAAACTCGGGTGCGTATTATACACGAGTACTAAAAAATACGTAATTTTCGATATCGAAAGTAACCTACATTGGAAAGTCTGTCAAGTTTTTGTCACAATTTGACAGTGAAAATGGCGCAAAATTGAATGTACCATGTGTTTTCTTATGTGTCAGACATTGTTGCAAAACGCATTTCGCACTCTTGGTCTTAAATCTGTTTTGATATTAAGTAAATAAATAAATAAATCATCGTATAGTTTTGTAGTACCTATATGTAATTTTTGTCTTTGTCACCTGTTTGTGGCTGACGAAGGGTAAAACCCGAAACGTCCCTTGTCTCATGTGAACTGTTATTTGTAAAACTGATTCAATACCGTTTTATTAGTTTATAAACTTATGTTTTGATATTAAGCTTGGTTGTGAAGTTTGTCATTTGATTATTTTGAGCCCTAAAAATGAATTCGAGAAAATGTTGTACTGCAGCAGAAAAGCTCTTAGTGGTAAAATATGCAGAATCTAACGGTAATCGGGCAGCAAGTCGAAATTTTTCCATTAACGAGTGCAACATTCGATTATGGCGAAAAAACAAAGAGGCGCTGCAAGTGTTGCCTAGTAAGAAAAAGGCGAAACGTGGGTCACCACCAGATCTACGCAGACCTAGAAAATAACATGATTGGAGTGGGTAGTGGATAGAAGGCAACATGGCATCGGTGTTTCATACATTGAAATCCGACTTAAAGCTCTGGAACTTAAAAAATCTCGTACAGGCACAACAGCATTTAAAGCGTCATATGGATGAGCGGTTCGTTTTATGAAGCGACATGGTCTTTCAGTTCGTCGAAGAACTACTATCGCGCAGCATCTTCCATCTTCTTTCAGTTTTTTAACAAATGTTTCATAAAATAAAAACTTGAAAAATTATGGTGCGTATTATACACGAATTTCCATTTTACCAGAAAATTTTGGGCTAAATCAAGCATGCGTATTATACACGAGTGCGTATTATACGCGAGATTTTACGGTATGTAATTTTTTGCATTAAGTTTTTTTAAGTCTTTTATATCTCATAATTTAATTTTACTATAAAAGTTCACAGTTTTTCAGGTCTTTTTTCAAGTGATTTCTCAAATTAGGAGGTTTTTGAATTTGTTCATTGTGTGTTGCAGTATGTCCAGTCTGCTGATGTTACCACCTGATTCTTTTTGTCTTGTCTTCCTTTCTTTTCTTGTAATACAAGTGAGAGGATTACCAGCAACTGATTTATTTTAAAGTTCTTAAAGCTTGTTAGCTGATTTCTTGAAGTTCCCACATATCTTGTTAGCTGATTTCTTGAAGTTCCCAAATATCTTGTTAGCTGATTTCTTGAAGTTCCCACATATCTTGTTAGCTGATTTCTTGAAGTTCCCACATATCTTGTTAGCTGATTTCTTGAAATTCCTGCATATCTTGTTAGCTGATTTCTTGAAGTTCCCACATATCTTGTTAGCTGATTTCTTGAAGTTCCCACATATCTTGTTAGCTGATTTCTTAAAGTTCTCATTCATTCGTCACCTTTCAACTCTCCAGGGAGCTTAGGTCTTCAACAAACTTATGCCAAATTTTCCTGCCCTGTACCATCAGCTCAAATTCTTTCCATGTTTGCTTCATCCCCATCATGTATGTCACCAGTTCTCTTCTCCATGTGTTCTTTGGTCTTCCTCTACCTCTCTTACCCTGGGGATTCCAGACCAAGGACTACCTGGTAATGCTATCAGCAAGTTTCCTCAATGTGTGTCCTATCCATTTCCAGCGTCTTCTTCTCATCTCTTGGTCCACTGGCACTTGTCTGGTTTTTGTCATTAGTTCCACATGAGTGATCTTGTCATACCACTTCAAGCTTTCTATTCTACGCGAGCATCCATTTATGAAAGTTTGTAGCTTTTTTGTAGTTGTTGTTCTCCATGTTTCAGAGCTATACACTAAGAGAATAAAGAATCCAATACATTATTATGTTATTTTTATTTCCTGATATTTTTGGCTGAATCTCTTTCATCGCCTGAAATGTTGGCTCCCTATTGCTTACTTTGTTATCAACTGGTTTTATATTTAAGTTCATATTTCTTGATGGTCTCATAATTCTTGTTAACCATTTCTTGAAATTTCCATGATTTTCTTGAAGCTCCCATAATTATTGTTAGCTCGTTTCTTGCATTTTCCATAGTTCCTGTTAAATGACTTAATGAAGTTTCAGTAGCTCTTGTTTGCCAGTTTTTTAAAGATCTTGCTGGCAAATTTCTTGAAGTTCTGATGTTAAATTATTTCTTGTACTTTTCACAGTACCAGTCAGCTTAGATTTTGTATTTCCTATAGTTCTTCTGAGCTGATTTGTTGTAGTTTATTATTACAGACACATGTGTCTCTGTAGTATAAAGTATTCACAAACTGCTATTTCTTCTTTGCTGTCATTCCTTAAAGCAAACGTTTAAAAGAGTTTACAACACTACTGATAAACAGTACGGGTTGGTAACCAGAATCCAAAATGCTCGAGGAAGGCTGTGTTTCAGTTTTCGGATTTTTTCGGTTTTAGGATTTCATCCAAAGTAGCCAAAAAAAAAAATCACTTAAAGTAGCCCAAAAATCCACCCAAATAAGCCCAAATCACCCAAGGAAGTCGCCCCAAAAGTAGCCCAAGTCACCCAAAAATTGGTTTGAAAATCTGCCAAAAGTCGGTCAAAAAAACTTTCAATTTTCGGAATATTTCGGTTTTCAGATGTTCGGATTTTTTGGTACCAACCTGTTGTAATGCAAGCGGCAAACATTTTATAAAACAAATCAAAAGCAGATAACATAAAAACAAAAACTTACTCCATTGTCATCCTCATCGAAAGTTTCCACATTAGGCTTTCCTCCCCTTTCAGACTTTATGCCTTGGATAACTTGAACAGCCTTGACATTGTAAAAATATAAACTATCTTGTTATCCTCATTGATATTATAATATTATCATTACAGGGGAAAATTAAAATTAACGTGGGAAAAGAAATATATGGGCAGAAATTTAAATAAAAATATATATATAATTAATATAGGAAAAAGCAAGATATTGGTGAATACCCATAAGAAACATGTTCCGACCAACATTACGTTAAATGGGCAAACGCTAGAAGAAGTTAACACCTTTAAATATCTGGGGTCCACTATATGTAGTGATGGAAGATCAAGTAAAGAAATCAAGACAAGACTTGAGATGGCCTCAGCTGCCACGACAAGGCTGAATGTGATCTGGAAAAGTAACATCAGTTTTCCTGTGAAGATCAAATTATACAAATCTTGCTTACTTAGTCGTTCCCCTTCTACCGTGAGGTGCAGAGGTTTGGAAGAGAGAGCGCCAGACTATCCTATCCGCTGTCTTCCTCCTGGCCTGGTTCCATTCTAGTCCTCATTTCTTCAAAGATTGTCTAATGTTGTCCTCCCAGCGGACTCTGGGTCGTCCTGGGGGTCTGGATCCCTGGCTCTTTGTTTCCCATGCTTGTCGTGGTAGCCGATCTTCTCCCATTCTGCAGACATGGCCAAACCATCTTAGTTGGGACTGTTCTACTTGGGTCTGCACGGGGTGGGATTTTAGGCCTTGATGTATCATCTGGTTGCGGACCATGTCTCTTCTTGTTACTTCAACCACCTTCCTCAGATACCCCATTTCTGAGGTTTGGATCTGGCTGTTGTGGGTTGTAGTCATTGCCCATGACTCGCATCCATATGTCAAGACTGGGACATAGGTGGAGCGGTGTACAGCCATCTTTGTTTTCTTACCAACCTCTCTCTTGCTGAGGAATCCTCGATTTATGGCCTGAAAAAGTCTCCCAGCTGCTGCTTTTCGAGTGGCCAACTCTTCTTTGATGCCTCCCTTTCGGTCTATAATAGCTCCGAGGTATTTAAAGTTGTCAACCTGCTCCAGGGCCTGATCTCCCAGCTTAATCTGATGTCTTCTTTCTTCTCATAAATTATAAAAATCACTTGTATTATCTATTCTCTTGTATGGGTGTGAGGGCTGGACACTCACTGCAGATATGGAGCGAAGGATTCAGGCTTTTGAGTATAAATGTTATAGAAGAATTTTGCGCATTTGCTATAAAGAACACAAAACAAATGTCTATGTTAGAGAGAAAATAAACACCTATGCAGGCCACCAAGAACCACTTTTGTCAGTAGTGAAACGTCAAAAGCTCGCCTGGTTTGGGCATGTAACTCGTCATGACTCCCTTTCGAAAACGATCCTCCAGGGAACAGTCGAAGGTAAATGGAGAAGAGGAAGGCAAAGAAAATCCTGGGCTGATAATAATAATAATATCAAAGAATGGGCAGGGCACGGTTTTTCCACACTTGTTCGCATTGCTGAGGATAGAGAGCTGTGGAGGACCCTGTCTGCTGATGCTTCCACCATGGCACCCCTACGACCCATGACGGGTTACGGGTTGAGATGATGATGATGATATAACAGTAACAAATTATGATAATGAGTTGTTTAGTGACCTTTCTTCTTCTTTGAGATAACAAACGGAAAGCTCTAATATATTTGTGACAACCGGAAAGATTGAAGAAAAGAAGAGACAGATGATGACAAAGATAGAAAATACTAGACGATTTGATATTATAGCATGGGAAGAGGTCAAAAACATGGTTTTTGAATACTGTTTAGACAAAGAATATTAAAATAGCCATAATCACAACTGCAATTATAATCATCATAAGTTTGCTTAGAAGGATTAGAATAGCATGACAAGACTGCCAATGTGTAATTGATATGAATAACCAAATAATAAGGAAAAAGGAAAAGATGTTGACAGCGCCTGGAACTCATTGAAGACACAAAATATTAGCATTTCAAGGCAATCATTGTTCTGGAATCTTCAAAGCAAAAGGGACACAGAAACATAACATCAAACAAGTCTGCTTCTTTGTCTGAATTATCAATTTGACCAGACAATAATTTTGTGGCATTCAAGAAAAACAACCCACATGTAGGAATTATTTACCTTGTATTTCTCATCTTTGCTACAAGATTTTCCATTCCACTGGTAAATTTCCAGTCCCTTGTCCAGAATAAAGACGTCACAAAAGTTAGTTTAAACTTGTTATAGAATAGAACTTAAAAGACTTAGGTGAAACTGCTGAAAAGACCTTGTGCTAGCTGTGGAACACTCTCAACTGGCAATGGAATTTAAGACCGTAAGTTTAGGTAGAACAAATTTTTTTTTTAAAAACTGCTTCAGGCTGGCAGAATGAAGTAAAAAGCAAGTTTCGTAATTATCAACAAGGTGGAATACATTTAATTCCCCATGCATACAGAGCAGACAAAAAAATGGAGGATGACACTTAGGGGTCGTGACCTTCCTAATGCATCAAAAAGTTGAAAGGTTAGAAAAGCTTGTCTGATCAGGAACTACTTGCACATTGACCCTTGTAGTTTCCTGGGGTCTCTTATAAGACATAGAAAGAATAGGAATCCTGCACCCTCAAGCATGTTGTAGAATGTAACTAATGTGTGGTTGTGTGTGGGGACTGACATCCTCAAGCATGTTGTAGAATGTAACTAATGTGTGGTTGTGTGTGGGGACTGACATCCTCAAGCATGTTGTAGAATGTAACTAATGTGTGGTTGTGTGTGGGGACTGACACTCTCAAGCATGTTGTAGAATGTAACAAATGTGTGGTTGTGTGTGGGGACTGACATCCTCAAGCATGTTGTAGAATGCCACTAATGTGTGGTTGTGTGTGGGGACTGACACCCTCAAGCATGTTGTAGAATGTAACTAATGTGTGGTTGTGTGTGGAGACTGACACCCTCAAGCATGTTGTAGAATGTAACTAATGTGTGGTTGTGTGTGGGGACTGGCATCCTCAAGCATGTTGTAGAATGTAACTAATGTGTGGTTGTGTGTGGGGACTGACACCTCAAGCATGTTGTAGAATGCCACTAATGTGTGGTTGTGTGTGGGGACTGACACCTCAAGCATGTTGTAGAATGCCACTAATGTGTGGTTGTGTGTGGGGACTGACATCCTCAAGCATGTTGTAGAATGTAACTAATGTGTGGTTGTGTGGGGACTGACACCCTCAAGCATGTTGTAGAATGTAACTAATGTGTGGTGGTGTGTGGGGACTGACATCCTCAAGCATGTTGTAGAATGTAACTAATGTGTGGTTGTGTGTGGGGACTGGCATCCTCAAGCATGTTGTAGAATGTCCCTAATGTGTGTGTTAAGTCCTTTTTCGCGTGGGAGTTAAGTGTGGGAGATTCTCACATGCCAGTCTAGTCTTGATAGACACACATGTGAGTGCATCTGAAATAAATGTATATTTTAAATATGTTTGCATACTTTTCTGCATTACCGCTGAATGCAGATGACGCGCTTTGCTGCGTCCATTTGTTGCTATACAAATCAGACTCTTTGGGCATTGTAATATTTTAGTCGTCAATGATAGATTTCGGTGTTCTTATTCTGATGTGAAGAGAAGACACAAATATGTTAACATGATTATGAACTGAAAGACGATGAAGTTTATTCCTGCCGAATCTTCTCAGGAATCCGTCTACATTTATAATTATTGCCAGATAACGGCTCTTTTCAATGTCTCATGCCTCAGAGACTCATATCCCTACTTGTCACGGCAGAACTTCCATTGTATTCATCATGATCAATGGCTAGTGTGTCCCTCTGACATTAGGAGCGAGATTACATGTTAAAGTAATTTAAATGATCTTTGAATCGACGAAGTCTTCGAATGGGTCAAGAAGTTGACCATGTTATTATAATGACCAGCGTTCTCAATCAGAGGTCATATCAACATTCATCTTAACTATGTTTGATGCCCACTACATGATCATTATATGAAATGTTCCTGCTATGCTGTTATATTGATGCCACTTCGCCTATACATAATGTCATGCTATTTGATCGTTGTTCCTATCTACGAATAATAAAAATATTGTCGATGTCCTACATGGGTCCAGCCTGCTTAATCTACATGTTGGTCAACCTTAAGACCCAGTCGTTGGAATTTCATTAACATTGGCCTATCCTTTCGGCCCACAGTAATAATATTCGCATTGATAACTAATAGGTCGGCTACCACTGTAAGCCTGACGCTTCTGGCAACACACTTGTCAGAACTATCAGACGACAACACATTATCCTGCAAAGATCAAGCAAACCCCCCACACACACTGTAACAGTGTGGTTGTGTGTGGGGACTGACACCCTCAAGCATGTTGTAGAATGTCACTAATGTGTGGTTGTGTGTGGGACTGACATCCTCAAACATGTTGTAGAATGTCACTAATGTGTGACTGTGTGTGGGGACTGACATCCTCAAGCATGTTGTAGAATGTCACTAATGTGTGGTTGTGTGTGGAACTGACACCCTCAAGCATGTTGTAGAATGTCACTAATGTGTGGTTGTGTGTGGGTACTGACATCCTCATAATGTAAAAAAAAAACTGCCACAGAATCACCACTACAAGAGCACATGAAAACTTGGTGCAGGTTTCCTGCAAGATGACCAGCTACAGTGGTGGGATCTATGCTCTGTAAGGAGCACAAAGAAAAATGATGATGAAGTATGAACTGAATGAATGAGTGGCAGAGTGCTTGCTTCTTGAAGCAAAGGTACCTGGTTTGAAACCAAGTCACATCACACTCCAGTTTCCTGAGCTGTAAAAATGAACACCTAACTTGACACGAGGCTGGAAACCTCATCATGTCTAACAAATAGCTACAGAAACCACTACTACAAAAGTTTGTAAGTTTCCTAAAGGGAGCTCCATAAGAAGCATGGAAAGGAGATGATAACTGTGGTCTTGAGTTAGGGAAGGCTGTAAGGAAGGGAACTGGTCACACCTGCCTCATAAAGTTGAGACCTAGTATAGGTGAAGTCTCTAACACTTCACTCCCCTATGGCAGTATTTGGTATGAAACAACCTTGACCTTTACTGTATGAACTATCTTGCCTGTAAGCCTACCTCAGTCACTGTGACATTTGTTTTGGTGCCAGTTACGTGTAGCAGCCGGGGCTTGTACTCCTCTGGTTTGACATGCCTGAATCCACTGTCTGCTCCACCTTTCAGTATTCTGAAATTAAGATGAACTTTCTTCAAGCATTTTCATCATCATCACTATCATATTTATTACCATCATCACAACCACAACCTCCAGCTCAATATCATCATCACTGCTACTGTAAATACCATTATCATCATTATCGTCATCATCATCATCTCTATCATATTTATTACCATCATCTCAACCTCCAGCTCAATATCATCATCATCAGTACTGTAAATTCTATCATCATCATCATCATCATCACTATCATCATCTTCTTCTTTATCATCATCATTATTATCAACATCATCATTATTATTATCATTCCCCCAACCACCACCATAACTTAATATCATCATCACCACCACTGTTAATATCATTAACATCATTACTGCCATTATCACTATCACTGTTGTCATCATCATGTTCATCAAGATCATCACTATCATTATTATTATCACAGTAACTACCCCCATAATTTAATATTATCATCAACTTTACTGTAATTATCATCATGATCTTCTTCATCAAGATAATCATCACTATCATCCACTATCATAACAGCTGATAATTTCACAATTATGCACCAAGCTTGGGGAAATCATTTGAGTCCCAGGTTTAAGTCCAGATTTTACCTGGTTGGCAGTGTGCAGACAGATACAATAATGAATTTATGCGGCTGAAGGAGTAGCTATAGGTCCAAAGCTCAGTGGAATGTGTCACATGCCTCCGCTGAAAGCATTCATGGATGACACAACAATTCTGACATCAGATGAACACCAGGCCCGAAGAACTAGTCAGCTGGTGCAGAGTGAGCTTCAAACCCAAGAAGTTGAGAAGCCTATCAATCAGGAAAGGAAAGATAGCAGAGGTCATATTCATGGTTTCCAACCAAAGAATCCCTGCTGTCATCGAGGAACCTGTTAAAAGTCTCGGCAGGTTGTATGATGCCTCATTAAAAGACTCGAAGGCAGTGCAACAGACAACAGAAATGACAAACAGAGGGCTACAGATCATAGACCAAAGCAGACTCCTGGGAAAGTTCAAACTGTGGTGCCTCCAGTTCATGTTGATACCTAAACTGCTGTGGCCACTGCTCATTTTTGAAATAAGATACCTCGACTTTCGTCGCTTCGACTTTCGTCGCTTCGCTCTTTCGTCGGTTTTCAATTCTAACCACGTTTCCAAATTTTGTCGCTCGCTTCGCTCTTTCGTCGCATTTGGTCACAACTGCGCGTCATCTTGATTCTTTCGTCGTTCAGTCTTTGAACAGAAATCGTTCGGTGTGCACTGTTTTTTTTTTTTAAGTTGTCCGCATTGAATCTCTTATATTTGTCATTGAACATATTAATACTACTTATTTTTGTGATTAAAATAACAAAACTATTCATACTATATTATTTTTGTGATTATACTGTAAACAGTTCATAGTTATTTTAGTGATAACAGTCTAATGACAGTGTTCATATCGTGATTATAAGACACGTGTACAGTTTTCATACTGTACTTTTTTGTGTGATTAGGCCTTATACAGTACTACTTATTTTTGTGCTTTAATATATTCATAATGGGTCCTAAGTGTAGTGACAAAGTTAAAAGAACCCATAAGGTTCTCAATTTGCAAGAAAAGCTTAAGCTAATCAAGCTTAATGAACAAGGCATCTTAAATGCTGAAATAGGCCGCAGGCTAGGTGTACCATGCACTACAGTTAGCACAATTGTAAAGAACAGAGCTAAAGTGTTAGAGGAAATTAAAAACGCTACGCTAGTGCATACCAAACTTATTAGAAAGAGGCACAATTTAATTGGTGAGATGGAGAAAGTGTTAAATGTGTGGATTGAAGACCAAGTCAGCCACAACATTCCTCTAAGCCAAGATCTTATCCAGGCTAAAGCACAAACTTTATTTAATGCAATGAAGGCTGAACAAGGAGAGACATCAGCTGAAGAGACATTTGGAGCTAGCAGGGGCTGGTTAGAGAAATTTAAGAAAAGGTCAAATTTGCATAATATAGCAGTGAAGGGAGAATCAGCTAGCGCAGATACCACAGCTGCAGGAGCTTTTCAACATAGAATAAATTTCGACAGAAGTTCAAAAGTAAATAGTGGGCTAGAACACCAAATAGCCTGTTACAGAGAACTTCTTAGGGAAAGGAAGAAGCCATCAATGAGGTAAACGTCTTTGCTCTCCTTTTTCAAGACGCAACCGCCACAACCAACTTCAGTCACCCCTCCCTCTAACCCTTCAGATTCCGAGCCATCAACATCAGCCCCAGCCCCAGTTAGATCTCCTTCAAAGTGTCCTTCTCCTAAAAGAATTGGATTGAAATCCTCCAGTTCTGAAGATGAACCTCCTCAATTTTCTCCATCTGGTTTTTTAAGTCTAGAATCCCTTTAAATTACCAACATTCAAAACTGTACATACTGTATATATTCATCGTCTACTTGCTCAAGAATGATTTTAAGGTAAGATGCTATTTACGTATTTTTTATTTTTTACTGTATTTTCTTTACTCTTATGTTTATTTCTGTTTATCTAGGTGTTGCACGCATTCGCAAGTGTTATATAGTTAGTTATTTTCGTTTTTTGGCGGCCCTAATGCATTTGTAAGCTAAATAAAGGCTATGCTTCGACTTTCGTCGATTTTCGACTTTCGTCATAGCTCTGGTCCCTAACCTGTCGAAAGAGTGAGGTATTGGTGTATGGCATATGGCACCTCTTAGGCTCAGCTTCATTATTAGATCAATGTATGACCTCCTGCCATCGGCCACAAACCTTGTGAGATGGGGAAAGTTGGATGATGAGCAGTGCCACCTGTGCCAGGAGAGGCAGACACTTGAACACATGCTCTCATCTTGCAAAGTGTCATTGGGGCAAGGGCGATACACATGGCGCCACAACAAAGTGCTAAGTGAGCTGGCTGTGACAATAGACCTGGTAAGGATGAAGGCAAATAGCAAAGTCAGGCCTAGCACTGCAAATACATACTTTCTGAGAGCAAGGAAGTCAGCACACCCCAAACCGAGTAAGTCAGGTAGCAGTGTACCTTCTCTGGTAAAAATTCGTTCAAAGCGGCAAAGTATAGTGATCTGGCTGCAGATCTGAAACACGATGGGTTTACTGCAAGGGTCATGGCTGTTGAGGTGGGTGCAACAGGTCTCGTGGCTGCGTCAGTGTATGATTTATTGAAACTGTTGGGGCTGAGGGGACAGGCGAGAACAAGGGCACTGAAGAGGCTTAGTGAAACTGCGGAAAAGGCATCATGCTGGCTGTGGAACAACCACAATGGGCTATGGAACTTGGGTCAGTAAACTCTAGTTCCACATGCCGTACAGAAAACATCAGGAAATTTTTCTAAGTCCTCAATACACTGAGCTTTTCATTGTATTGGTGAAAGGACTGTGGCTGGCAGGCAACACGCGGTGTAATATATGAGGTGTCGGGTGCAGAATTTCAACTGCTAGTGCGCAGTGGCTTCATGCCTTGTTAGCTTCGCGAGGTGTGTCAGTGTCTGTCCCTAGTCGTGGTGTGCTGCGGAATGACCATAATAATTTGTCTTTACTCTGAATAAATAGGTGCTTTCACACTTGCCTCCGGCTGGTGGAATTGTGGAATTTAAAGCTGCTACCAAGGTGGAATGGGTTCATTTTCTACACAAGACAACAGGAGGCTGAGACACTTGGGAGTCATGACCCAGGTGGGCCCGCCCCCCTTAGAGTGTAAAGGAGAATAATGGGCCGAAACACTTGTTTGACGGGGGTACTGCTTCTGATGATCAGATTGTCTCCTGTTGTATTGCTCTGTATAGAGTTTCCTATCATGACTAGTGAGGGGAGCTGGGAAGTGGCTTTGTGCATGTCACAATGATTTCTTAGTAGGGCTACAACCGGAATACAGAAGTTTAGCCCTGCACATGTAGAAAGCCCCCATGGACAGTGGAGAATTTGCAGTAATACTTCCCCTTCCCGTCTAGTGTAAAACCAGATGTGAAGATCCTTTAAATACATGTCAAACCAGGATAGAATGCCTGAAAAAGAAAATGAAGCTCATGAATCTAACTCAACAAATTTCAGAATGGCAGAAAAGTCAAAGAAAAAGATTTAGAATTTAGATTATGCCAAAGATTCTTTAGCTTGGCACTGGCTGAGAAATAGTGACAAGCTCGGCTGTCACAGTTAAACAACAACGGCCACATATCACAACAATCCCCATTTACATTAAAGTCTTCTTTGCAATTATCATAATTTATAATGATTGTCATCGCCCCTGCTCTGTGTAGTTTTCAGGGGTCTGTTATAAGACAGAGATAGAATATGACAACTGTTCCTTTAGGCATGTCATACATGGTGACATATGGTGACATGGTGACATGGTGACATATGGTGACATATATGAGGTTGGGCACGAGGCTGGCAACCTCCTTCTGTAAAACTAATTGTCACACAAACCACGGCTGCAGGCTTCCTGTAAGGGGAGGCCAGCTTTAGTGGTAGCTCCAACCTCCATAGCAAGCAAAAAGGAAAATATTGATGATTATAATGATCATTGCCCTTATCTCTTTCATCACAACTTTCTGTCATGTTCATAAATGTAATAAAGATCATACTGATATCATCAGATGTCAAGATGACTTTACTTGTGGGGATACATGGACTACTTTTGTGAAGCAAAGAATAAGCCCCCACTTCTCACTAACAAGCATGCCATAAAAGATGACTAAAGGTTTAGTCTAGTCTAAGTAATCTCATCATATTCAAATCATTGCTACAGAAACCATGACTGTAGAAACAATATGAAGTGCTTGGATGCTGGCTGCATGCTACAAGACCAAACTGCTGGCTGCATGCTACAAGACCAAACTGCTGGCTGCATGCTACAATACCAAACTGCTGGCTGCATGCTACAAGACCAAACTGCTGGCTGCATGCTACAAGACCAAACTGCTGGCTGCATGCTACAAGACCAAACTGCTGGATGCATGCTACAAGACCAAACTGCTGGCTGCATGCTACAAGACCAAACTGCTGGCTGCATGCTACAAGACCAAACTGCTGGCTGCATGCTACAAGACCAAACTGCTGGCTGCATGCTACAAGACCAAACTGTAGTGATAACTCCTCAAGGAGCAAAGAACTGAAAAAGACTACATATCTTGCTATCGAGCATCCGACTGGCAAAGTAGTTAGAGTATTTGCCTCTCACTGCAAAGTTACTAGTCTCTGGGTTTAAAATCTGCCCCATGTAGTTTCTGGGGGTCGTTATAGAGACAATTTCTGGGGGTCGTTATAGAGACAATTTCTGGGGGTCATTATAGAGACAATTTCTGGGGGTCGTTATAGAGACAATTTCTGGGGGTCATTATAGAGACAATTTCTGGGGGTCGTTATAGAGACAATTTCTGGGGGTCGTTATAGAGACAATTTCTGGGGGTCATTATAGAGACAATTTCTGGCGGTCGTTATAGAGACAAACACAGAATAGGACTACTGTAGCCTCAGGCATGTCGTACAAGACAACTAATATAAGGTTATGTATGGGGGGGGGGGAAAGGGGGCTGGCAACAACATCGTGTAAAACTAGCTGCCACAGAAACCATAGCTGCAAGATCATGTGACTGCTTGGTCATGTGACTGCTTGATGTAGGCTTCCTGTGGGACCTGCTGTAGTAGTGGTTCCATGCTCTGTATGGAGTGCAAGGGATGATGATGATGAAGGATTTAAAATCTGGTAGTGTCACAGTCAAGTTTGCCCAGCTGTATATGGGTACCTGACTCTTAAGTTAGGGATGGCAAGGTAGTAAGAAAGGGAGCTGAGCACACCACCTGATAAAGCTGAGATCTAGTATAGTGAAATCTCTAACACTTCCCTCCAGCCCTATCTGCGATGGAACTATCTTGCTGTCTTATGATAATTATGATCTAGTATTATCAATCTTTTTTGCTACATCATCACATCATCATTCTTGTAATCTAATCAACCAATCTTCGAGACAAGGAGCGATCTTGGGCTTTGTTGCAACCCCAGGGAACCTCTTGTCGGGTAGCGAAGGTGCAATGCCACAAGAAAAGAGGTTCTCTACCCTGCAGAGGGGGTTATATCTTCGAGACAAGACGTATCGAGGGAACGGCGCAGCCAGCGCCGAGCCTCTACCACTACCGAGCTGCATTACCAAGAAGAAACAAGCTCTGGCCCACCTGAACTGGGAGGATCCGGCAACCGGGACCACACAGTCTCGATAGGACACTGCTTTGTTCATCAATGGCGTAGCAGCGACCGAGCCTCTACCACTGTCAAATGACATTATCTAGACGGACACAGACACATAGCACTGCTTATACTTTACTGGGAAGACCCGGAAGCCGGGACCACACACAGTCTTGAGAGGACAAAGATCGCAGGCAACGGAGATGGGCAACGAAACGGAAATGCTTGCCCCACACTCTTGAGGAGGGAAATGTTTGCCCCCACAATAGATCCTCGTTAAAGGGTTTAAAGTGTACTCATTCCAATTACGGGGCCTCGAAAGAGTCCCGTATTGTTATTTTTCGTCACTACCTCCCCATGCCGGGAGTGGGTAAGCCTTTGCAGGGTAGAGAGCCATCAAACCTCAGAACATGGCACACACTCCAAAGTGGGACTGGTGCGTTATGCTTCTGAGTCCAGGATGCTCCCTGGGGTTGCAAGAAAGCCCACTTTTGACAGCCATATTGTTGCGGTGGCTTTGCCACCGCGCCACTATGCTGTCTGGCTGCTCGTGCCATGGCCGGTGACTGATTGCTCGTGTCAGTCTTGCCTCGGAGATATAACCCCCCTGCACCAGGTAGAGAGTGTCAAACCTCTTGGTATTGCACGCACACCAAAATGGGCCTGGTGTACCATACCGCTGAGTCTAGGATGCTCCCTTGGAGTTGAAACAAAGCCCACACCTCACCTCCCATAACTGGCTCAAGGGTATGAACGAGTGAATAACTCGTCCCTTAAAGGGCAAAAGAGTGAATAACTCGCGCCCAGGGATTCAAACTCAAACTCAAACTCAAACTCAATCAATCAATCATCATAATTTTCCTTTTTGCTCCAAAGGAGCATGGAGCCACAACTGTGGCTGGCCCCCTTACAGGATGCATTCAATGGATCCTGTTACTTGTTAATATTTATTATGACCAATACCAGTGGCCTAACAGATATACCACCATCACCACCATCATCATCAAAACCTCCTTATCATGAAAATATGTATTACTATATTTTATCATTACACCTAAAATTTCAATAACTCAGTATTTTGATAATCATTATAAGTCATCATCTTCATCATCATCATCATTATCATCAGCTGCCATCTCCACAATGAAGGTTAGCTGTAATGGATCTCCAGTCTCATCTGTCTCTTGTCTTGACGAAGTACTCTGATAGACTCTTTCCTGTCCATCTCTTAATGTTATCTTCCTACTTATAGCGCTGTCTTCCCCTGCACATTTGCCTTCATCTCTCCCTTCTATTATGGTCTTCTGCAAGGTGTTATGTCCTTTTATGTGGCCAAAATATTTTAGCTACCTAATTTTGATCTCTTTCATTGTCAGCATCATCATTTTCAAAACCTCCTCATCGACAAAAAATTATTACTATATTTTATCACTAAAACTAACATGGCAGGTACTCCTCAAGATCTTTTTATTTCTTCTACATCGCTTTCATCTCTGACTCCCGTTCTTTTCCTGCTTGTGTTCTTTGGCTTCCCTCTACCACTATTCATATTATAAATAATGTCATAAATTTATTAATGTGATAATTAACATTTAAACATCTCATTATCCTGATCATCATTACAACTTACGAATCTTAAAAGCTTTTTATCTTGACCATTATTACAACTTGTATCACATTTTCTTCAGCCCTATTATAACTAACAAAAAAACATTAAATAACCTTCATGACAACAACAGCACATATCAACAACATTCAACTCACGTGATGGTCTTAAAATAAGACTTGAATAGGTCAGACTCATTACACTGGACTTCACGGTGCTGTACAGGGACGCCATCTAACAATGTGTCCAGCTCAACTGTCTTGTAAGCTGCAGTGCAGTATTCATCCTAGAAGGAAAGCATTCAGAAAATACACAGGAATTTAGTCTAGTAAAGTAGGAAAACATAAAGAAAAGGGATACACATTTAGTCTAGTAAAGTAGGAAAACATCAGTAAAAGATGCAAATATGAAGTCTAGCATAGAAGGAAAGCATTAAGTAAATATTCAAGAGTTAAGTCTAGTCTAGAAGAAAAGCATTAAGTAAAGACACAAGAATTAAGTCTAGTATAGAAGGAAATCATTAAGTAAATATTCAAGAGTTAAGTCTAGTCTAGAAGAAAAGCATTAAGTAAAGACACAAGAATTAAGTCTAGTCTAGAAGAAAAGCATTAAGTAAAGACACAAGAATTAAGTCTAGTCTAGAAGAAAAGCATTAAGTAAAGACACAAGAATTAAGTCTAGCATAGAAGGAAAGCATTAAGTAAATATTCAAGAGTTAAGTCTAGTCTAGAAGAAAAGCATTAAGTAAAGACACAAGAATTAAGTCTAGTCTAGAAGGAAAGCATTAAGTAAAGACACAAGAATTAAGTCTAGTATAGAAGGAAAGCATTAAGTAAAGACACAAGAATTAAGTCTAGCATAGAAGGAAAGCATTAAGTAAAGACACAAGAATTAAGTCTAGCATAGAAGGAAAGCATTAAGTAAAGACACAAGAATTAAGTCTAGCATAGAAGGAAAGCATTAAGTAAAGACACAAGAATTAAGTCTAGTATAGAAGGAAAACATTAAGTAAAGACACAAGAATTAAGTCTAGTCTAGAAGAAAAGCATTAAGTAAAGACACAAGAATTAAGTCTAGTATAGAAGGAAAGCATTAAGTAAAGACACAAGAATTAAGTCTAGTCTAGAAGAAAAGCATTAAGTAAAGACACAAGAATTAAGTCTAGTCTAGAAGAAAAGCATTAAGTAAAGACACAAGAATTAAGTCTAGTATAGAAGGAAAGCATTAAGTAAAGACAAAAGAATTAAGTCTAGTATAGAAGGAAAGCATTAAGTAAAGACAAAAGAATTAAGTCTAGTCTAGAAGAAAAGCATTAAGTAAAGACACAAGAATTAAGTCTAGTCTAGAAGAAAAGCATTAAGTAAAGACACAAGAATTAAGTCTAGTCTAGAAGAAAAGCATTAAGTAAAGACACAAGAATTAAGTCTAGTATAGAAGGAAAGCATTAAGTAAAGACAAAAGAATTAAGTCTAGTATAGAAGGAAAGCATTAAGTAAAGACAAAAGAATTAAGTCTAGTATAGAAGGAAAGCCATTTTGTATGACTGAAACATGGAGAACAACAAAAAACAACAACCAAAAAGTGAGACTTTCATACATAAAAATATTATTCTCATATACGTCTGTAGTGTTCTCCTACTTTAAGGGGAAGTTTAACCCCCAAAAATGAAGAATTTCATTGAAAATATCAAATTTTAGATACATATTGCACTGGAAAGTACATTCATTTGCCCACATTTCTGTATGTTTATTTTCACTAAAACCTTTGTGGATGATTTTATATAAATTTTTAAAGTATGTCAGGTAAGTGTATTTTTACCTAATTATATATGTAAAATATACAAATTGGTATATTTGTGATGCTATATTGCTTCTAATGCATGGTTTTTAATTTTCGGTACCGTATTCATTTCCCTGAAGCAAACAGAATTCAAGTTTTTCAAACATAGCTTCATGTGTAAAAATAATTTTGACTGGCTGATTTTTATTAACCATGGGGTCCTTTGATGGGTCATCGAAATAATAACGATGCTGGAGATATTCCAGTAGAGTGGTAGGGTACCTCCTTATACGCAAATAAAGCTGCAGGTAAGAACGAATCACAGGATTCTGGTTCCTCCTGTGCGAGCTTACGTAAAATTGTAAGTAGAGTCCCGTTATATCTTTCTACTTGTCCAATCGATTGTGGATGATAAAATGTGCGGACGAGAATATTTTGAAAAATCCTAAAAACTTCCTCCATCAGTTTCCCTCTGAACTGTGAACCATTGTCAGTTAATATCTGATAAGGGTATCCTAATCTTGAATATATTGAGAGCAAAGCCTCTCCTACATGTACTGAGTCTGCTGAGGGAAGAGCAATCGCTTCCCCCCGCATAGTACATGTCTACCAGAGAAAGGATGTATTTTTTCGGAAACTGACGAAAAGCGCATACAGTCTACTGAAATGAAGAATTTAATGAAAAGTAAGCTGCAAAGTATGACACAGAACATGGAATCAATAAATGAAAATACCAGAGATGATTCCTACATAGCAGGGGGATACCGAGGTGAGTAAATTTTGTGTAAAAGTGTAATTCCTCCCTTTTTTCTTAATTTTCTCAAAACCTCATTTTTCACACAAATGTGGGCACGTTGCCCATGATTTTTCAAAAACTATTAGTGATACAGCAGTAAATTTTGGGCCACATGCTGTATACATAGTGCTCATTAAAATAAACTAAAATAGAGGATATATGTTAACAAACTACAAAACTGTTAAGAAATAGCTAAGATACCCCCCTTAAAAATTTCAACTATTTTTCGATTGGTATGTTAAAATCCAAAAAAACTCAGATATCAAACCAATCAAAATTATTTTAGTATACAATCATTATCATATATTAACAAATGAAACAGCCAAATTTCATAACTCAAGTTGTACTCACATTTGAGATATCTTGGGCAACAAAATACCCCCCCAAAAAAGCTAAAATTTGCCATTTTTTCACTGTTTTTCTGCCATAGATTGCAAGTTTTTAGTATATACCTTAATGTTTTGTATTTTTTTCAGTCATTTTGCTTGTATAAATGACCAGATATAGATATTAACTTATAATTCTGTGTTTTTCATTTTGGGGGTTTAACCTCCCCATAAGTGCTTGCACAGAAAAGAAAGATTTAAATGGTATGACAAGGTCACCAATGTGGAACTGATGACAAGGTCACCAATGTGGAACTGATGACAAGGTCATCAATATGGAACTGATGACAAGGTCACCAATGTGGAACTGATGACAAGGTCACCAATGTGGAACTGATGACAAGAACCAGACAGGTGCCAGTGGAACAAGAGATGAGAAGAAGATGCTGGTGATAGGTAGAACACACATTTAGGTAACAGAAGAAGATGCTGTCGATAGATAGGACACACATTTAGGAAACAGAAGAAGATGCTGGCGCTAGATAGGACACACATTGAGGAAACCTGTTAAATAGCATTACAAGGCAGTTATTGTTCTGGAACCCCCAGGGTAAGAGAGGCACAGGTAAACCAAAAAACACACGAAGAAGAGAGCTGGAGACAGGTGAAAATAATGAGGAAGACATGAATAGAACTTGAGCTGATGTCACGTGACAGGAGTACTTGGCATGTGTTTGTTGAAGGCCTATGTCACGTGACAGGAAGACTTGGCATGTGTTTGTTGAAGGCCTATGCTTCTTAGGGGCTAAAGCGTATTGATTTATTGACTGACTGATTGACAGAAGGAAAGCATCAAGAAAATATGCAAAAATTAATTCTAGTATAGAAGGAAAACTCAAGTAAAGACACAAGAATTAAGGGAGTATAGAATGAAAACATGATAAAAAGATACATGAACAACGTCTCGTCTAGCATAAAGAAAGCATAAAGAAAAGATATAAGAATTAAGTTAGTCAAGAAGGAAAGTATCAAAAGAAGGTACAAGAATTAAGTCTAGTATAGAAGGAAAGCCCAAGAAAAGACACAAGAATTAAGTCTAGTATAGAATAAAAGCATGATAAAAAGATACACGAATAACATCTAGGATAGTCCACTAGAATGAAACATTGATTTTTAAAAATACATAAATACAAGGAAATAGTATAGTATAGAAGGAAAGCTCAAGAAAAGACAGAAGAATTAAGTCTAGTATAGAAGGAAAACTCAAGTAAAGACACAAGAATTAAGGGAGTATAGAATGAAAACATGATAAAAAGATACATAAACAACGTCTCGTCTAGCATAAAGAAAGCATAAAGAAAAGATACAAGAATTAAGTTAGTACTGTCGTAGATTTTATTGAGATAGGTTGAAGATGTTTAAGGTCCCGTCTGAGCAGAGGTGATAATGGTAAACTATGTGAGAATAAGGGGTAAGAAATAGCTTTTTTTTTCCACAAGGGGGTGAGAGTGTAAGAGAAAGGACAGTCTCTGGATTGAGTAATTGCTCTAACCCCAGCCTATCTCACGACAATATTTAACTAGACTCCCTTTCTCTCCTGGTACATATATATATGTTACACTTCACTTACATATACACAATTCTGTGACATAATACGTACAGACGCGAACCAAGCTATGGATAACATATACTGGGCAGGGGTTTGACCAACACGATAACTTAGGTTTATTATGTTTATTATCTTAAAGAAATCACATACAACAATATTATCTATCAGAAGGTATAGTTTACAGACATAAAAAATGCAAGAAAATGTATTAACCCAATAGGCTCTCCTCTACTGTAAAGGAATCCCAAAGTAGATCCTGACAGAGGTAATTAACCCAAAAGATTACAGTTAATAATAATATATATAGGGATAGACGATAAAGTAAAAGAACCAAGTCTCTAGTTAATCTATCCTGAAACAAAAAAACAAGAAAATGATATAACAGTATTTGCGAACCCGAAAAGACTGAAGTGAGTATAATGATTATACAAAATATGAAATATTCATTTCTCTTTCTTACAGTCTGTCAGTCTGTGGCAACAAGCAATCAGCAATCACACTTACCTACTACTCTTTAACACATCTGTGTATCTTTGACATATTTCAGGGTGGTGCTATCCAAGGGACCCCAGTTCCTCCAAGAATGATTAATTTTTCCTAATGGGGAACGTCCGCTTAAATAATGCTAATATTATGTGTCAAAAAGTTCACGTCAGGTAATGCAGGTAAATATATATTGCGATCAAAAATGTTCACCATGGGCAGCACACAGATAACCGATATTTAAGGAAAATGTCTGGTGGGTACACTGTTAGAAAACCAATAAGGATAAGCAAAGGATCTCCTATCTGTTTTTTATCTCTCACTCTGGGGTTGGGTGCCGGTTATGGACCCAAGTATTCTTTTTTCTGGATAAATCCACTTGAGAAAAGAAAAAAAACTACGATAGTCAATATTCTGGAAACAATGTTTATATATAGATATTTGGCCACCACAGGCGGATCAGATTTGCTGTGAACAATCTGGGTAATTTCTTGTCCAGTTCTGATTTTTATATTCTTTAAAATGTTTATATGTGGGGACTTTCTCTCTGTAAGAAAAACCACAAGAGAACCGCACAGGTCCAAATCTAGGACCCAATAATATTTTAAGAATGTTTCTGGAGCTATTCAGACCGCTAGATCGCAGGGTTGATCGCCTAGATGTAGAAAAAAACAAACATTTTAACAATGATATCATTATTATATTCTACACTCGTTAGGTAAGACCTCTAGATCACTCCGGTATTAAATTATATTTAAAACCCACAAAACTCTAGTAATTCACAAAATTACGCATGATGAATAAAAGTATATTTATCTCTAATTATCAGTCGCCTAGCGTATATTAATTAATTTAAAGCGTCTCTTACTGGGGGAATAGCAAGAAATTAAATTTACTTATTACAGCTGGAACTATTTAATATGCTTATTTAATAAACACAGAAATCCCAGTGAAAACATTAACACGTTAAGACACTCAAAATTCTAATATATATATGATTACCGCCACACTAGGAAAATGACACTCTCCGTGAATCTAAAAGGAATTATCTTTATATAAAACTCCAAGATTCGCGCTAGAAGATATCACCAATTCCTGGGGCCAGACTGATAAAGAGTTTTCTAAAACTGCGTTAATATACTGAATCGGCCCATGTTCCCATGACTGGCAAACGCACCTGCGAAATCTTCGTCCATTCTATTATCAGGTGTTAAACAGAGGTTTCAAACCTCGGCTTGACATCGCAACCTGATCTCTGGTGGTCTGCCTCTCTGTGGGAATGTCAGTAAGAGATACCGAAATAGTTTTATTTTAATCGCCCTCGAGAGAAGACAACAAAAGGGCGGATGTCCAGATAACTTATGGCATACCAAACCAGCAATCGTGGGAATGACTCGAGTTGTTTAGTTGTAAGAGAGAAAAGGGGGACTGAAGGATTAAAGAAAGAGAGGTCCGATTTTCATACGTCACAGTCGTCCCCTCTTAAAGACATGAAACCATTTCATGTTTCATTTATGACAATGGAGCTCTCTTGATCAGTAACTTGCAGGTGATTGTTGTTTTCGCTTTCCACCTCCTCTTCCGTGCTCCAATTTCTACTCATAAAATCTGCTCCCACGTTCTGTTTTCCCGGAATGTATTCCACTTTGAAAGAGTACACGCTTAGTAGCAAGGCCCAGCGCATGATCCTCGCGTTGAATTCCTTATTCGCCCCAAGAAAAGCTAAAGGAGCGTGGTCTGTTTGCACCGTGAATGTTACTCCGTAAAGATATTCATGGTATTTCCTTATGCCATGAACAAGTGCTAGACACTCTCTTTCGACGGTGGAATAGTTACGTTCTGCAGCATTCAGTTTACGGCTGCCATACGCAACTGGAAATAACAGATTCGGATCGGTGTCATCTGCTTGGAGCAGGGTTGACCCGATGCCCTGACCCGAAGCGTCGACCCGCAATATAAAAGGTTTCTTGAGGTCAGGTAGTCTCAAAATGGGGTATTCAGACAATTGACCTTTTAAAGTGACGTAAGCTTGTTCGCACTTCGAATCCCAAATAACCTTGTCCGGGCGCCCTTTTTTTGTAAGGTCAGTAAGGGGTGCCGTTAGCCCGTTGAAATTCTTGATAAATTTCTGATAGTAAGCACACAGTGATAGAAAAGAACGGGTGTCTTTCTTCGTTCGGGGTCTTTTTGCTGCAACTATTTTCTCAATGTTCTTGGTAACTGGCCACATGCAGCCTTGAGAAATGGTATGTCCCAGGAAGTCTAGCTTTTGAAATCCGATGAGACATTTGCTAGGTCTGGCTGTGAGACCAGTTTCCTGTAGTCGCCTGAAGAGCATAGCAACCGTAGCAATATGTTCATCATAGTTTTCCGATGCAATTAATATGTCATCCATGAAATTATGGATATGGGGACTTTGCAAGGGTTCTAAAAGCTTCCTCATCATTCTGGTGAAGACTCCTGGTGCGTTGTGCAATCCGAACGGCATTACGTTGAAAGTGTAGTGTCCTTCACTGGTGCTAAAAGCTAACAAAGGCTTAACTTCCTCCTTGACTGGTATTTGGTAGTAACCTTTACTCAAGTCAATCTTTGAGAAAATTCTTGCCTTGCTAAGCTTAGTGAACAGCTCAGAAGCGCTCTGTAGAGGTTCGGGCTGGAATTCCGTTACTGTGTTAAGTAAACGGTAATCTATGCACAGCCGAACTTCCTTATTGGGCTTCTGTAACAGTACTACACTCGAACTATAAGGAGAGGTAGACTCACTGATAATTTCTGCTTGACGCAGCTTGTCTATCTCTCCGCGTAGTGCATCAGCTTTAGCGTACGGAATGGGGTAAACTCTGGTTCGAACAGGGGTTTCGTTGGTCAGTTTCATATCGAATTCTATGAGATTTGTTCGACCAGGTACATCCGTTAAGACTGCAGTGTACTGTTTCAGTAGCGCCCTGGTTTCTGTCTGTTGTGCTTCCGAGAGATTTTCGCCGAATTTGACATCTTTGAAAGATTCCGTTTGTTGCAATGGATACTCCATGCAACTATCGTCATCTTCCTCATCTTCCGTCGCTATGGCGACCGCCAGGAGATGTTCGGAGGACGGCACCGGTCTTTCCAAGTATTTCTTTAGCAGATTTACGTGGTAGACCTTCTCCTTTCCTTTAATAGAGATCTTGTAGTTAGTGCGGGAGATCTTTTTAAGGACGGTAAACGGCCCTTGCCATCCGATGCGAAGTTTGTTGTTTCCGGTTGGAAGTAGCAACAAAACTTTCTCCCCTGGTTGGAGTTCTCTCTCTTTCGCTGCTTTATTGTATCGTTGAGCGTGCTTTGCGCGTGCTTTCTTAAGGTTGGTTGTTGCTAGGTCCCATCCTAGTTGTAACCTTTCCTTGAGCTCTGATACATATTTGCTTGCTGAGACGACTGTCTCGTCAGCCTTATGGTCTGTCAGGGACCGAAGTAAGGCTTCTAGCGGCCCCTTAATAGGTCTGCCGAATAAAAGTGTAGCTGGTGGAAATCCTGTAGATGCCTGGGGAACCTCCCTGTAGGCGAATAAGGCTGCAGGAATGAAAAGGTCCCAATCTTCAGGTTTCTCTTGTCCCAGCTTACGTAACATCATGGTGAGGCTGCCGTTGAAGCGCTCCACAAGCCCATTTCCGGCCGGATGGTAGGGGCTTGTGTGGATGTGTTTGGCCCTCAAGATCTTAAAGATCTCCTCCATTAACAGGCTACGGAATTGGGATCCATTGTCCGTCAAAACTTGTTGAGGGAATCCCAACCGTGTAAAGATTTGCACCAGGGCTTCTGCGACATGCTTGGAATCCGTGCATGTTAGCGGTATAGCTTCGGCCCACATTGTGCATGTGTCGACTAAGGTCAGGATAAACCTGTTCCTTCTTTTAGTCCTTTCGAGGGGTCCTATAATGTCGACAGCAACCCGTCAAATGGAGTCCCTACTATTGGCATTTGCCCCATAGGTACTGGGGGTGTCAAGTGCTTGGGTGCTACCGGTTGGCACTGGGCGCAGGATTTCACATACCTGATAATGTCAGAGTTCATTCCTGGCCACCAATAGTGGGTTTGTATTCGCTGAATAGTGGCGTTTTGTCCCATATGTCCGCTAAAGGGAAGAGAGTGCCCCATTTCTAAGATTTGGTCTCTGTACTGTCTCGGTACTAGGAGCTGGTTATGCCCTTGATCAGGTTTGCCCGTTCTGCGATACAGTACACCATCCTTAGAGAAGATGTCTCCGTTGTGTCTGGGGTCCTTAGCCATGGGCAGTTTCCTAAAGCAGGGCTCCAAGGTAGGGTCCTTTTGTTGCGCCTCTTTTAGTTCCTTAGGTAACACATTTGGCGCAGGCTCCCGTTCCTTCTGGGCTTGCCCTCTTGTGGTTACTGCTGCCACAATCGGCTCTTTCGGTCTCCCAATAAACACGTATCTACATCCAAGTATAACTGGGTAGATAGGATCATCCATAATGGCCGCTTTAATAACACCTCTGACAAAATCAGAGTGTATTTCTACCAGTGCGATAGGAAGCGTCCTGGGTGCATCACTCTTGAAAACTCCACTAAGTTTGACGGTGTCTTCTGTCTCTTGACCGGGTTTGACCAGGTGCCTTGCGACTATACAGTCAAAGGATAAACCCGTGTCAAAAAGACAAGATGTTGAAGTCCCGTTCAAAATAACAGTTCCTCGCGTTGAGGGCCTCTCCCCCTCAGGTTGAGAATCACTGACATTGATTCTTCCTTGCGAGGCTGTTTGCAAGCATCCGATGCGATTTGGCCCGGTGTGCTTGCCCTGATCAGATGTCCCGTGCGCAGGGGTTTTCCCTTTGTCACCCTGTCCTTTCTGGCCGCGCTGCCACGTAGGACGGTGGGGTTGATCAGGATTGTTGTGGGTGGGATATCTGGTTTTGAAGAATTTCGATTTTTCCTTGTGGAGGATGTTGGGGTACGGCTTCTCGTTGGTTATGGTGATGGGAAGAATGGGAAGACTGCTCTCGATTATTTTTTCGAGCAGGCTCATCTGTCGGTTTGCGTTTGGTGCTGGGAAGCTCGGCCATAGCATTTATGTACCGTTCAGACTTACTGAGAATGTCATCTAACTTGACTGCGCCTTGTTCAGCCAGGAATCTACGGGTTTCACTTGACAAAGTGGTTTTTATTTGTTCTATAAGAACGAACTCCTCAAGACCTTCGTAGGTGAGAGGGAGCTCGGAAAGCTCCATGCACTTTGTCAAATATCCCTTCAGCCGTGAAGAAAACTGCTGAAATGTTTCAGTGCTCTCCTTTCTGCTGTTTCTGAACATTTGCAGAAACTTGCGAGCGTTCATTTCGAAACGCTCCAGTAAAGCCTTCTTTAGCATGTCGTAGTTGTCTTGACTGCTTCCCAGTTTCATGTAGACTTCATAAGCACTACCTTTCAAAGCCTGTGAAAGCTTTAGGCACCACCGGGAACTCTCTAACCCATACAGATTTGCCATTCTCTCAAATTTTTCTAGAAACGAGTCAATTTTCTCATTGGGGCTTGGGAAGGGTTCCAGGGCGAAAGACATAGCTGTGAGTTGGGGAGAATGAGTGCTGGAGTGATCAGTTAACGATGAATGGGGAGATGACGGCTCTCCATTGCTGGAAGTAGAGGCAGCCCCGCGACTTTGGACTTCTAGAGCCTTAAGCGCCAACTCGTGCTGTCTCTCCTTCTCTCGTTCCTCGTATTGTCTCTCCTTCTCTCTTTCATTTGCCCTGCGAGCTTCCATCTCTGCCTCAATTTTCTTCTGCTCTAATAGAGATTGACGCTCTTCCGCTTCTTTCCTATCCGCTTTATCTTCTTTCTCTCTAGCTTCTGCTACTTTCTGCTCTGCGTCATATCGGTCAAGTTCTGTGTTGACGAACGCGGTCACTTCCTCTCCGTGCAATCCTGTCTCCCTTGCTTCTTCTCTCAGCATAGTCCTAAGTTTTACACGCTCAGCCATGTTAGAGAACTGAACGCCACTCACCCGAGGAAAAAAGAAGGAAAGAAGGAGAAAAACTATATCCTTAGCCGCTTACGAGAAAAACCAACAAAGATGTTATTCTTTACCCTGAGATACCTCCTCCTGTTATCAGTTTACTAATCTATCGCTGTTATCTCTGGCACTTAGGCTCCTAATACAGACGACTTAATCCAAAAGTGGTAGATCAGATAACCTGGAAAAACTACTATTACTAACGGTGGAGAAAAAATTATTTTTATTTAAAAACAATTTAAGGAGAAAAAAAATTTCCTTAAAAAAATTAAACTCCACCCCAAAACTCGCCCACTGAAGTCAGTTAAGAGAAGGGACGTTATTAACTTGACTAAAAAGTCAGAACAAGCCGTCCTTTGCTTAGCTCAACTCTGCTGCTTCAAAAAAAAAAAAAAACCCTAGTGATTGATAAACAATCACGCGAAATAGCGGTCTGTTACAAAATTACCAAATATCATATATTCAACAAAGATTATTATCAAAACAAGTTTCCCGTAACTATTGCTGTGGAAAGAAACAAATCCTATATGTGTGTATGGTCAAACACCCAGTAACTAAGAGCGTTGTCTAGGGGGTAATTATTTATTCCTTAAATCACAAGACAAACTCACAACACACTCTATCTAGATGAAACTTCTGATTCAGTATCAGACTTTAGACATTTATCTAGACTCAAACTTGGATCTTAATCCCGCGACGAGCCAACCATTTATGTCGTAGATTTTATTGAGATAGGTTGAAGATGTTTAAGGTCCCGTCTGAGCAGAGGTGATAATGGTAAACTATGTGAGAATAAGGGGTAAGAAATAGCTTTTTTTTCACAAGGGGGTGAGAGTGTAAGAGAAAGGACAGTCTCTGGATTGAGTAATTGCTCTAACCCCAGCCTATCTCACGACAATATTTAACTAGACTCCCTTTCTCTCCTGGTACATATATATCAGTTACACTTCACTTACATATACACAATTCTGTGACATAATACGTACAGACGTGAACCAAGCTATGGATAACATATACTGGGCAGGGGTTTGACCAACACGATAACTTAGGTTTATTATGTTTATTATCTTAAAGAAATCACATACAACAATATTATCTATCAGAAGGTATAGTTTACAGACATAAAAAATGCAAGAAAATGTATTAACCCAATAGGCTCTCCTCTACTGTAAAGGAATCCCAAAGTAGATCCTGACAGAGGTAATTAACCCAAAAGATTACAGTTAAAATAATATATATAGGGATAGACGATAAAGTAAAAGAACCAAGTCTCTAGTTAATCTATCCTGAAACAAAGAAGACAAGAAAATGATATAACAGTATTTGCGAACCCGAAAAGACTGAAGTGAGTATAATGATTATACAAAATATGAAATATTCATTTCTCTTTCTTACAGTCTGTCAGTCTGTGGCCACAAGTAATCAGCAATCACACTTACCTACTACTCTTTAACACATCTGTGTATCTTTGACATATTTCAGGGTGGTGCTATCCAAGGGACCCCAGTTCCTCCAAGAATGATTAATTTTTCCTAATGGGGAACGTCCGCTTAAATAATGCTAATATTATGTGTCAAAAAGTTCACGTCAGGTAATGCAGGTAAATATATATTGCGATCAAAAATGTTCACCATGGGCAGCACACAGATAACCGATATTTAAGGAAAATGTCTGGTGGGTACACTGTTAGAAAACCAATAAGGATAAGCAAAGGATCTCCTATCTGTTTTTTATCTCTCACTCTGGGGTTGGGTGCCGGTTATGGACCCAAGTATTCCTTTTTCTGGATAAATCCACTTGAGAAAAAAAAAAAAAAAACTACGATAGTCAATATTCTGGAAACAATGTTTGTATATATATAGATATTTGGCCACCACAGGCGGATCAGATTTGCTGTGAACAATCTGGGTAATTTCTTGTCCAGTTCTGATTTTTATATTCTTTAAAATGTTTATATGTGGGGACTTTCTCTCTGTAAGAAAAACCACAAGAGAACCGCACAGGTCCAAATCTAGGACCCAATAATATTTTAAGAATGTTTCTGGAGCTATTCAGACCGCTAGATCGCAGGGTTGATCGCCTAGATGTAGAAAAAAACAAACATTTTAACAATGATATCATTATTATATTCTACACTCGTTAGGTAAGACCTCTAGATCACTCCGGTATTAAATTATATTTAAAACCCACAAAACTCTAGTAATTCACAAAATTACGCATGATGAATAAAAGTATATTTATCTCTAATTATCAGTCGCCTAGCGTATATTAATTAATTTAAAGCGTCTCTTACTGGGGGAATAGCAAGAAATTAAATTTACTTATTACAGCTGGAACTATTTAATATGCTTATTTAATAAACACAGAAATCCCAGTGAAAACATTAACACGTTAAGACACTCAAAATTCTAATATATATATATGATTACCGCCACACTAGGAAAATGACACTCTCCGTGAATCTAAAAAGAATTATCTTTATATATAAAACTCCAAGATTCGCGCTAGCAGATATCACCAATTCCTGGGGCCAGACTGATGATGAATTTTTCTAAAACTGCGTTAATATACTGAATCGGCCCATGTTCCCATGACTGGCAAACGCACCTGCGAAATCTTCGTCCATTCTATTATCAGGTGTTAAACAGAGGTTTCAAACCTCGGCTTGACATCGCAACCTGATCTCTGGTGGTCTGCCTCTCTGTGGGAATGTCAGTAAGAGATACCGAAATAGTTTTATTTTAATCGCCCTCGAGAGAAGACAACAAAAGGGCGGATGTCCAGATAACTTATGGCATACCAAACCAGCAATCGTGGGAATGACTCGAGTTGTTTAGTTGTAAGAGAGAAAAGGGGGACTGAAGGATTAAAGAAAGAGAGGTCCGATTTTCATACGTCACAGTCGTCCCCTCTTAAAGACATGAAACCATTTCATGTTTCATTTATGACAATGGAGCTCTCTTGATCAGTAACTTGCAGGTGATTGTTGTTTTCGCTTTCCACCTCCTCTTCCATGCTCCAATTTCTACTCATAAAATCTGCTCCCACGTTCTGTTTTCCCGGAATGTATTCCACTTTGAAAGAGTACACGCTTAGTAGCAAGGCCCAGCGCATGATCCTCGCGTTGAATTCCTTATTCGCCCCAAGAAAAGCTAAAGGAGCGTGGTCTGTTTGCACCGTGAATGTTACTCCGTAAAGATATTCATGGTATTTCCTTATGCCATGAACAAGTGCTAGACACTCTCTTTCGACGGTGGAATAGTTACGTTCTGCAGCATTCAGTTTACGGCTGCCATACGCAACTGGAAATAACAGATTCGGATCGGTGTCATCTGCTTGGAGCAGGGTTGACCCGATGCCCTGACCCGAAGCGTCGACCCGCAATATAAAAGGTTTCTTGAGGTCAGGTAGTCTCAAAATGGGGTATTCAGACAATTGACCTTTTAAAGTGACGTAAGCTTGTTCGCACTTCGAATCCCAAATAACCTTGTCCGGGCGCCCTTTTTTTGTAAGGTCAGTAAGGGGTGCCGTTAGCCCGTTGAAATTCTTGATAAATTTCTGATAGTAAGCACACAGTGATAGAAAAGAACGGGTGTCTTTCTTCGTTCGGGGTCTTTTTGCTGCAACTATTTTCTCAATGTTCTTGGTAACTGGCCACATGCAGCCTTGAGAAATGGTATGTCCCAGGAAGTCTAGCTTTTGAAATCCGATGAGACATTTGCTAGGTCTGGCTGTGAGACCAGTTTCCTGTAGTCGCCTGAAGAGCATAGCAACCGTAGCAATATGTTCATCATAGTTTTCCGATGCAATTAATATGTCATCCATGAAATTATGGATATGGGGACTTTGCAAGGGTTCTAAAAGCTTCCTCATCATTCTGGTGAAGACTCCTGGTGCGTTGTGCAATCCGAACGGCATTACGTTGAAAGTGTAGTGTCCTTCACTGGTGCTAAAAGCTAACAAAGGCTTAACTTCCTCCTTGACTGGTATTTGGTAGTAACCTTTACTCAAGTCAATCTTTGAGAAAATTCTTGCCTTGCTAAGCTTAGTGAACAGCTCAGAAGCGCTCTGTAGAGGTTCGGGCTGGAATTCCGTTACTGTGTTAAGTAAACGGTAATCTATGCACAGCCGAACTTCCTTATTGGGCTTCTGTAACAGTACTACACTCGAACTATAAGGAGAGGTAGACTCACTGATAATTTCTGCTTGACGCAGCTTGTCTATCTCTCCGCGTAGTGCATCAGCTTTAGCGTACGGAATGGGGTAAACTCTGGTTCGAACAGGGGTTTCGTTGGTCAGTTTCATATCGAATTCTATGAGATTTGTTCGACCAGGTACATCCGTTAAGACTGCAGTGTACTGTTTCAGTAGCGCCCTGGTTTCTGTCTGTTGTGCTTCCGAGAGATTTTCGCCGAATTTGACATCTTTGAAAGATTCCGTTTGTTGCAATGGATACTCCATGCAACTATCGTCATCTTCCTCATCTTCCGTCGCTATGGCGACCGCCAGGAGATGTTCGGAGGACGGCACCGGTCTTTCCAAGTATTTCTTTAGCAGATTTACGTGGTAGACCTTCTCCTTTCCTTTAATAGAGATCTTGTAGTTAGTGCGGGAGATCTTTTTAAGGACGGTAAACGGCCCTTGCCATCCGATGCGAAGTTTGTTGTTTCCGGTTGGAAGTAAAAACAAAACTTTCTCCCCTGGTTGGAGTTCTCTCTCTTTCGCTGCTTTATTGTATCGTTGAGCGTGCTTTGCGCGTGCTTTCTTAAGGTTGGTTTTTGCTAGGTCCCATCCTAGTTGTAACCTTTCCTTGAGCTCTGATACATATTTGCTTGCTGAGACGACTGTCTCGTCAGCCTTATGGTCTGTCAG
Source organism: Oreohelix idahoensis (assembly GCA_024509875.1). Taxonomy (NCBI): domain Eukaryota; kingdom Metazoa; phylum Mollusca; class Gastropoda; order Stylommatophora; family Oreohelicidae; genus Oreohelix; species Oreohelix idahoensis. Next base: position 169,011 of record JAMPIV010017634.1, read on the forward strand.
GGACCGAAGTAAGGCTTCTAGCGGCCCCTTAATAGGGTCTGCCGAATAAAAGTGTAGCTGGTGGAAATCCTGTAGATGCCTGGGGAACCTCCCTGTAGGCGAATAAGGCTGCAGGAATGAAAAGGTCCCAATCTTCAGGTTTCTCTTGTCCCAGCTTACGTAACATCATGGTGAGGCTGCCGTTAAAGCGCTCCACAAGCCCATTTCCGGCCGGATGGTAGGGGCTTGTGTGGATGTGTTTGGCCCTCAAGATCTTAAAGATCTCCTCCATTAACAGGCTACGGAATTGGGATCCATTGTCCGTCAAAACTTGTTGAGGGAATCCCAACCGTGTAAAGATTTGCACCAGGGCTTCTGCGACATGCTTGGAATCTGTGCATGTTAGCGGTACAGCTTCGGCCCACATTGTGCAAGTGTCGACTAAGGTCAGGATGAACCTGTTCCTTCTTTTGGTCCTTTCCAGGGGTCCAATGATGTCGACAGCAACCCGTTCAAATGGAGTCCCCACAATTGGCATTTGCCCCATGGGAACTGGGGGGGTCAAGTGCTTGGGTGCTACCCGTTGGCACTGGGCGCAGGATTTCACATACCTGATAATGTCAGAGTTCATTCCTGGCCACCAATAGTGGGTTTGTATTCGCTGAATAGTGGCGTTTTGTCCCATATGTCCGCTAAAGGGAAGAGAGTGCCCCATTTCTAAGATTTGGTCTCTGTACTGTCTCGGTACTAGGAGCTGGTTATGCCCTTGATCAGGTTTGCCCGTTCTGCGATACAGTACACCATCCTTAGAGAAGATGTCTCCGTTGTGTCTGGGGTCCTTAGCCATGGGCAGTTTCCTAAAGCAGGGCTCCAAGGTAGGGTCCTTTTGTTGCGCCTCTTTTAGTTCCTTAGGTAACACATTTGGCGCAGGCTCCCGTTCCTTCTGGGCTTGCCCTCTTGTGGTTACTGCTGCCACAATCGGCTCTTTCGGTCTCCCAATAAACACGTATCTACATCCAAGTATAACTGGGTAGATAGGATCATCCATAATGGCCGCTTTAATAACACCTCTGACAAAATCAGAGTGTATTTCTACCAGTGCGATAGGAAGCGTCCTGGGTGCATCACTCTTGAAAACTCCACTAAGTTTGACGGTGTCTTCTGTCTCTTGACCGGGTTTGACCAGGTGCCTTGCGACTATACAGTCAAAGGATAAACCCGTGTCAAAAAGACAAGATGTTGAAGTCCCGTTCAAAATAACAGTTCCTCGCGTTGAGGGCCTCTCCCCCTCAGGTTGAGAATCACTGACATTGATTCTTCCTTGCGAGGCTGTTTGCAAGCATCCGATGCGATTTGGCCCGGTGTGCTTGCCCTGATCAGATGTCCCGTGCGCAGGGGTTTTCCCTTTGTCACCCTGTCCTTTCTGGCCGCGCTGCCACGTAGGACGGTGGGGTTGATCAGGATTGTTGTGGGTGGGATATCTGGTTTTGAAGAATTTCGATTTTTCCTGTGGAGGATATTGGGGTACGGCTTCTCGTTGGTTATGGTGATGGGAGGAATGGGAAGACTGCTCTAGATTTATTTTTTCGAGCAGGCTCATCTGTCGGTTTGCGTTTGGTGCTGGGAAGCTCGGCCATAGCATTTATGTACCGTTCAGACTTACTGAGAATGTCATCTAACTTGACTGCGCCTTGTTCAGCCAGGAATCTACGGGTTTCACTTGACAAAGTGGTTTTTATTTGTTCTATAAGAACGAACTCCTCAAGACCTTCGTAGGTGAGAGGGAGCTCGGAAAGCTCCATGCACTTTGTCAAATATCCCTTCAGCCGTGAAGAAAACTGCTGAAATGTTTCAGTGCTCTCCTTTCTGCTGTTTCTGAACATTTGCAGAAACTTGCGAGCGTTCATTTCGAAACGCTCCAGTAAAGCCTTCTTTAGCATGTCGTAGTTGTCTTGACTGCTTCCCAGTTTCATGTAGACTTCATAAGCACTACCTTTCAAAGCCTGTGAAAGCTTTAGGCACCACCGGGAACTCTCTAACCCATACAGATTTGCCATTCTCTCAAATTTTTCTAGAAACGAGTCAATTTTCTCATTGGGGCTTGGGAAGGGTTCCAGGGCGAAAGACATAGCTGTGAGTTGGGGAGAATGAGTGCTGGAGTGATCAGTTAACGATGAATGGGGAGATGACGGCTCTCCATTGCTGGAAGTAGAGGCAGCCCCGCGACTTTGGACTTCTAGAGCCTTAAGCGCCAACTCGTGCTGTCTCTCCTTCTCTCGTTCCTCGTATTGTCTCTCCTTCTCTCTTTCATTTGCCCTGCGAGCTTCCATCTCTGCCTCAATTTTCTTCTGCTCTAATAGAGATTGACGCTCTTCCGCTTCTTTCCTATCCGCTTTATCTTCCTTCTCTCTAGCTTCTGCTACTTTCTGCTCCGCGTCATATCGGTCAAGTTCTGTGTTGACGAACGCGGTCACTTCCTCTCCTTGCAATCCTGTCTCCCTTGCTTCCTCTCTCAGCATAGTCCTAAGTTTTACACGCTCAGCCATGTTAGAGAACTGAATGCCACTTACCCGAGGAAAAAAGAAGGAAAGAAGGAGAAAAACTATATCCTTAGCCGCTTACGAGAAAAACCAACAAAGATGTTATTCTTTACCCTGAGATACCTCCTCCTGTTATCAGTTTACTAATCTATCGCTGTTATCTCTGGCACTTAGGCTCCTAATACAGACGACTTAATCCAAAAGTGGTAGATCAGATAACCTGGAAAAACTACTATTACTAACGGTGGAGAAAAAATTATTTTTATTTTAAAAACAATTTAAGGAGAAAAAAAAATTTCCTTAAAAAAATTAAACTCCACCCCAAAACTCGCCCACTGAAGTCAGTTAAGAGAAGGGACGTTATTAACTTGACTAAAAAGTCAGAACAAGCCGTCCTTTGCTTAGCTCAACTCTGCTGCTTCAAAAAAAAAAAAAAAACCCTAGTGATTGATAAACAATCACGCGAAATAGCGGTCTGTTACAAAATTACCAAATATCATATATTCAACAAAGATTATTATCAAAACAAGTTTCCCGTAACTATTGCTGTGGAAAGAAACAAATCCTATATGTGTGTATGGTCAAACACCCAGTAACTAAGAGCGTTGTCTAGGGGGTAATTATTTATTCCTTAAATCACAAGACAAACTCACAACACACTCTATCTAGATGAAACTTCTGATTCAGTATCAGACTTTAGACATTTATCTAGACTCAAACTTGGATCTTAATCCCGGACGAGCCCCCATTTATGTCGTAGATTTTATTGAGATAGGTTGAAGATGTTTAAGGTCCCGTCTGAGCAGAGGTGATAATGGTAAACTATGTGAGAATAAGGGGTAAGAAATAGCTTTTTTTTCCACAAGGGGGTGAGAGTGTAAGAGAAAGGACAGTCTCTGGATTGAGTAATTGCTCTAACCCCAGCCTATCTCACGACAATATTTAACTAGACTCCCTTTCTCTCCTGGTACATATATATCAGTTACACTTCACTTACATATACACAATTCTGTGACATAATACGTACAGACGTGAACCAAGCTATGGATAACATATACTGGGCAGGGGTTTGACCAACACGATAACTTAGGTTTATTATGTTTATTATCTTAAAGAAATCACATACAACAATATTATCTATCAGAAGGTATAGTTTACAGACATAAAAAATGCAAGAAAATGTATTAACCCAATAGGCTCTCCTCTACTGTAAAGGAATCCCAAAGTAGATCCTGACAGAGGTAATTAACCCAAAAGATTACAGTTAATAATAATATATATATAGGGATAGACGATAAAGTAAAAGAACCAAGTCTCTAGTTAATCTATCCTGAAACAAAAAAAACAAGAAAATGATATAACAGTATTTACGAACCCGAAAAGACTAAAGTGAGTATAATGATTATACAAAATATGAAATATTCATTTCTCTTTCTTACAGTCTGTCAGTCTGTGGCAACAAGCAATCAGCAATCACACTTACCTACTACTCTTTAACACATCTGTGTATCTTTGACATATTTCAGGGTGGTGCTATCCAAGGGACCCCAGTTCCTCCAAGAATGATTAATTTTTCCTAATGGGGAACGTCCGCTTAAATAATGCTAATATTATGTGTCAAAAAGTTCACGTCAGGTAATGCAGGTAAATATATATTGCGATCAAAAATGTTCACCATGGGCAGCACACAGATAACCGATATTTAAGGAAAATGTCTGGTGGGTACACTGTTAGAAAACCAATAAGGATAAGCAAAGGATCTCCTATCTGTTTTTATCTCTCACTCTGGGGTTGGGTGCCGGTTATGGACCCAAGTATTCCTTTTTCTGGATAAATCCACTTGAGAAAAGAAGAAAAAACTACGATAGTCAATATTCTGGAAACAATGTTTATATATAGATATTTGGCCACCACAGGCGGATCAGATTTGCTGTGAACAATCTGGGTAATTTCTTGTCCAGTTCTGATTTTTATATTCTTTAAAATGTTTATATGTGGGGACTTTCTCTCTGTAAGAAAAACCACAAGAGAACCGCACAGGTCCAAATCTAGGACCCAATAATATTTTAAGAATGTTTCTGGAGCTATTCAGACCGCTAGATCGCAGGGTTGATCGCCTAGATGTAGAAAAAACAAACATTATAACAATATCATTATTATATTCTACACTCGTTAGGTAAGACCTCTAGATCACTCCGGTATTAAATTATATTTAAAACCCACAAAACTCTAGTAATTCGCAAAATTACGCATGATGAATAAAAGTATATTTATCTCTAATTATCAGTCGCCTAGCGTATATTAATTAATTTAAAGCGTCTCTTACTGGGGGAATAGCAAGAAATTAAATTTACTTATTACAGCTGGAACTATTTAATATGCTTATTTAATAAACACAGAAATCCCAGTGAAAACATTAACACGTTAAGACACTCAAAATTCTAATATATATATGATTACCGCCACACTAGGAAAATGACACTCTCCGTGAATCTAAAAAGAATTATCTTTATATAAAACTCCAAGATTCGCGCTAGAAGATATCACCAATTCCTGGGGCCAGACTGATAAAGAGTTTTTTCTAAAACTGCGTTAATATACTGAATCGGCCCATGTTCCCATGACTGGCAAACGCACCTGCGAAATCTTCGTCCATTCTATTATCAGGTGTTAAACAGAGGTTTCAAACCTCGGCTTGACATCGCAACCTGATCTCTGGTGGTCTGCCTCTCTGTGGGAATGTCAGTAAGAGATACCGAAATAGTTTTATTTTAATCGCCCTCGAGAGAAGACAACAAAAGGGCGGATGTCCAGATAACTTATGGCATACCAAACCAGCAATCGTGGGAAAGACTCGAGTAGTTTAGTTGTAAGAGAGAAAAGGGGGACTGAAGGATTAAAGAAAGAGAGGTCCGATTTTCATACGTCACAGGTACCAGTAAAAAGGAAGGCATTAAGAAAAGGCACTAGAATTATGGTAAGTCTAGTATTTACAGTGCAGATGTGTAAGACCTTATTACTACTCAAAATTTCCTTGTCATTAATTCTTGTTCTTCTAGTTTTTTAATAACTTTTTCATCTTTCATCATTTGCTAACCTGTCTTTTCTGCCTTATTTTACTCCTCCCCCTTTTTTACTTTTTCCTTTCTGCCTTATTTTACTCCTCCCCCTTTCTTACTTTTTCCTTTCTGCCTTATTTTACTCCTCCCCATTTCTTACTTTTTCCTTTCTGCCTTATTTTACTCCTCCCCCTTTCTTACTTTTTCCTTTCTGCCTTATTTTACTCCTCCCCCTTTCTTACTTTTTCCTTTCTGCCTTATTTTACTCCTCCCCATTTCTTACTTTTTCCTTTCTGCCTCATTTTATTCCTCCCCCTTTCTTACTTTTTCCTTTCTGCCTTATTTTATTCCTCCCCATTTCTTACTTTTTCCTTTCTGCCTTATTTTATTCCTCCCCCCTTTCTTACTTTTTCCTTTCTGCCTTATTTTACTCCTCCCCCTTTCTTACTTTTTCCTTTCTGCCTTATTTTACTCCTCCCCATTTCTTACTTTTTCCTTTCTGCCTCATTTTATTCCTCCCCCTTTCTTACTTTTTCCTTTCTGCCTTATTTTACTCCTCCCCATTTCTTACTTTTTCCTTTCTGCCTTATTTTACTCCTCCCCATTTCTTACTTTTTCCTTTCTGCCTCATTTTATTCCTCCCCCTTTCTTACTTTTTCCTTTCTGCCTTATTTTATTCCTCCCCATTTCTTACTTTTTCCTTTCTGCCTTATTTTATTCCTCCCCATTTCTTACTTTTTCCTTTCTGCCTTATTTTATTCCTCCCCCTTTCTTACTTTTTCCTTTCTGCCTTATTTTACTCCTCCCCCTTTCTTACTTTTTCCTTTCTGCCTTATTTTACTCCTCCCCATTTCTTACTTTTTCCTTTCTGCCTTATTTTATTCCTCCCCATTTCTTACTTTTTCCTTTCTGCCTTATTTTATTCCTCCCCCTTTCTTACTTTTTCCTTTCTGCCTTATTTTATTCCTCCCCATTTCTTACTTTTTCCTTTCTGCCTTATTTTACTCCTCCCCCTTTCTTACTTTTTCCTTTCTGTCTTATTTTACTCCTCCCCATTTCTTACTTTTTCCTTTCTGCCTTATTTTACTCCTCCCCATTTCTTACTTTTTCCTTTCTGCCTTATTTTACTCCTCCCCATTTCTTACTTTTTCCTTTCTGCCTCATTTTATTCCTCCCCCTTTCTTACTTTTTCCTTTCTGCCTTATTTTATTCCTCCCCATTTCTTACTTTTTCCTTTCTGCCTTATTTTATTCCTCCCCATTTCTTACTTTTTCCTTTCTGCCTTATTTTATTCCTCCCCCTTTCTTACTTTTTCCTTTCTGCCTTATTTTACTCCTCCCCCTTTCTTACTTTTTCCTTTCTGCCTTATTTTACTCCTCCCCATTTCTTACTTTTTCCTTTCTGCCTTATTTTATTCCTCCCCATTTCTTACTTTTTCCTTTCTGCCTTATTTTATTCCTCCCCCCTTTCTTACTTTTTCCTTTCTGCCTTATTTTATTCCTCCCCATTTCTTACTTTTTCCTTTCTGCCTTATTTTACTCCTCCCCCTTTCTTACTTTTTCCTTTCTGTCTTATTTTACTCCTCCCCATTTCTTACTTTTTCCTTTCTGCCTTATTTTATTCCTCCCCATTTCTTACTTTTTCCTTTCTGCCTTATTTTATTCCTCCCCCTTTCTTACTTTTTCCTTTCTGCCTTATTTTATTCCTCCCCATTTCTTACTTTTTCCTTTCTGCCTTATTTTATTCCTCCCCATTTCTTACTTTTTCCTTTCTGCCTTATTTTATTCCTCCCCATTTCTTACTTTTTCCTTTCTGCCTTATTTTATTCCTCCCCCTTTCTTACTTTTTCCTTTCTGCCTTATTTTACTCCTCCCCCTTTCTTACTTTTTCCTTTCTGCCTTATTTTATTCCTCCCCATTTCTTACTTTTTCCTTTCTGCTTATTTCTCATTTTCATTCTCCTTCTTGTCATTATTTTTACAACTTCTATATTTTATTTTTTTCTATTTTTCTGCTTTCTACTTCTAAAAAAAATAGGTAATGCATTACAGTTGTGGGGTTCTGCTAATGTATGCTAACTTACGCTAGCCATGTGAAGTGAAATAACATTCTTTATCATTCTCTGATACAGTATAAAAGGGGACAGCCCATTCATCTTCATGTTCATAGAAATTTCACACCATGTGAAAAACACGTTCTTCCCTGCAGGGGGAGGGAGGAGTGGGACTGTGTAAATTTTTGAGGCAAAGTCATTTAGCATTACACACATTCACACACACATTCATACACACATTCATGTTAGACATATTTTTTTTATTTTAAAGTGTAAATCTAGTTTCTAATCTTGAGAAGTTTAGACTACAAAGAGATAAGTGTGAAATTAAATGTTTCATAACATTCAAGTAAAAAAAAAAATATTTATATACTGTATATAAAAGGTCAAGGTAGTTCTAAAGAAGATACTGCCATAGGGGAGTGAAGTGTTAGAGACTTCACTATACTAGGTCCAGCATTGAGAGGTGGGGGTGACCTGTTCCATTCCTCTCTGTCTTTTCCTTCCCTAACTCAAGAGCAAAGACAGGTACCCATTTTAAGCTGGTTAGATTGGAGCGTGTCGATACCATGAATCGAACTTGGCACTTTTGCCATGAGAGGCCAGCACTCTAACCACTCTGTCAATCGGATGCTCATCTCTCTCTCTCTCTCTCTCTCTCTCTCTCTCTCTCTCTCTCTCTCTCTCTATATATATATATATATATATACTGTACAGTACTTTGCAAAAAAAATGGCAGTCATATTTTCGCAACGCAGCACACTCATAGAAGCAAATAATAATAAAAACTGTATGTCCAGAGGAAGATTGGTATCTCCCCTATCTATTAACAGTGGTTTCAGTACAATATAATGTTGCCTTCTCCAGCAAGGCAAGCCTGGATGCGGCGAGGCATACTTCCCACAAATGTTTGTAGGTAATTGAGAGTCAGACTGTCCCAGTATTTTTCAGCTACCTTCATCAATTGTTCAACGTCTCTGAGTCCACTCTTTTTAAAATGATTCTTGAGTAGTGCCCAAACGTTTTCAATTGGGTTTTGATCGGGACTGTTGCCGGGCCACTTCAGCACTATCACATTTTTCTCTTGCAGCCATGCTTTGGGGGTATGAGCTGTATGATTTGGGTCATTGTCATGTTGAAATGTGCACCCATCGGGGTACATGACCTGCATAAATGGCAGAAGGTGTCCCTCTAGTATGTCGATGTACCTTTCTTTCGTGAGAATTCCTGTGAAAACACACAGTGGGGTGGCACCTCTTGCTGACACCCCTCCCCAAAGATGGAATTTCTAGGTATGTTTCGGTCGCTGGTACACAGGCGTTACAGAGCCTTTCGTCCAAATATTTATTTGAGCAGGATAAGACCAAAGAGAACATTCATCTGAAAAAAAATCACATTGTCCCATGACAAATTTTGGTGTTCGTGGCACCAGTTCAAGCGCATCTGTTTGTGAGTCTCTGTGAGCAATGGTGACGAAATTACCCGCTTTTTTGTGTAATTTATCCTGTGTAGCTCCCGGTTGACAATAGCATTAGATACCTCTGGGCTTCCCAACTCGATCATGCGCTGCCGTATGTTTTCTACACTCTTCATTGGCCCAGCCCGAACGATTTGGGCGAGACACCGATGGTCCTTTGTGACCAAAATTCTTGGCCTCCCACTACCTTCTTTTCGCTCGATTCCATTACCTGCTTTTAATTTACTCACAACTCTGTAGACAGTCTGCTCAGGAATGTTCAAGGTTTTAGAAATGTTGGAACATGTTTGATTTCCTTCATTCCAAAGCTGTGAAATTAACATACACTTTGACTTTGTATCCATTTTCTGCCACTAGCATTAGAAATTGTCGTCTGCTCTTATATCAAGGGACGTTACTCTACGCTAATTTTTTTTTTACTTTTGGTAGTGTTTGCTCACTTAAGTGGAGTGCAAATTTGGGGCAGAACATGCATATTTAATTAGATTTCAGCTTATTTAGCTGAGCAATATGACTGCCATTTTTTTTTGCAAAGTACTGTATATATATATATATATATATATATATATATATATATATATATATATATATATATATATATCTATATATATATATATATATATAATATATATATATATATATATATATATATATATATATATATATATATATATATGTATATATATATATATATATATATATGTATATATATATATATATATATGTATATATATATATATATATATGTATATATATATATATATATATATATATATATATATATATATATATATATCCACACAGGGTCAACTCATGGACCATGTGAGTATTACAGCTGCACTGGGCATGACTTGGGGGCGGGGGAGACACCAACATTTATAAAACCAAAATAATAAAATCATTAAAATTGTAAAAGAACAAGAAAAATTAAATAGAAAATTTCAAAGTAAAAAATTATTTGCATAATGTATGAAACTGATGGTCTTCTCATATGTCTATATTATTCCTTTTTCAAAAACAGCGTACTGAGTGCCCTTCTGTAATTCAACAAGAGGAAAGACAAAAAAATATCTACAATCAAATGTTAAAAACATAATTGTATTATGTTTTTGTAAAATGGTACTGTGAACTTCACTTGTGCAAATTATAGTTTGATCCAACTCAACGGTATTAAACTGACTGTCACAAGAGTATATACAGGAACTGCACTGGGGGCATCATGGCAAGACCTCACCCCCACCTGGAAAAAACTCAAGGGCCACCTTTTGTTACATATAGATATAAAAGGCAAAGGTAGTTCCATAGATACTGCCTTAGGGGAGTGAAGTGTTAGAGACTTCACCATACTAGGTCCAGCATAGAGAGGTGGGGTGACCAGTTCACTTCCTTGCTACCTTTTCCTTCCCTAACTCAAAGTCAGGTACCCATTTACAGCTGGGTAGACTGGAGCGTATCAGTAGTGATTTGACCCTGGCACCTTTGCCGCGAGAGACCAGTGCTCTAACCACTCTGTCAATCGGACACTCACATATAGATATAGATAACCATAATGATTTAACATCAGTCTCATGGACTGTGTAGATTCTTCATTTTCTATGTAGTCAATATTTGATGAGGTGAGCCAGGCTTAGGCAAATCTCTTTTATTAAAATGTTATACCTCCAAAGACTTTACAGCTTTGCACAAGACTTGTTAGGAGATAGAAGAGTCTTTATTTTAAAACTGTGAAAGTACACTGTTTATAAAACAAGGGCTTTATCTGAACTCCATGGTGGATAAGTACAAACAAACAGCTCCATGGTGGATAAATATTTAAAAAAACTGTTCCATGGTGGATAAATATAAACTCCTCAGTGGTGAATAAAAATAAATAAACTTTATGGTGGATAAACATTTGTAAAAACTGTTCCATGGTGGATACGTGTTTAAAAAAGGACTTCATGGTGATAATATATTTCAAAAACTGCCCCATGGTTGATAAATATTTTTAAAAACTGCTCCATGATGGATACATATTTTAAAAAACTGCTCCATGGTGGATAAATATTTTTTTTAAACTGCTTCATGGTAAATAAATATTTTTTGTTTAACTGCTCCATGGTGGATACATTTTTTTACCTAGTCCATGGTGGATACCCAAGCATGTAAGGACTTTGGCCTCACAATAAGTCTAAAGAAAACAAATGTGCTGAGTCAGGATGTGTGTGCTGCACCAGTTATCACTATCAATAACTATGAATTGGTAGCGGTGCACCACTTCACATACCTGGAGTCTACCATCAATGACAAACTCTCTTTGGACAAAGAAATTGACAGCCCTGTTGGCAAAGCTGCAGCTACCTTTGCCCGCCTGACATCGCGTGTTTGGGGAAACTCCAAAATCACAATGAAGACCAAAGCTGCATCACCAGCACACTTCTATATGGCAGCAAGACATGGACAACCTATGCTAAGCAAGAAAGAATGCTCAATACTTTCCATCTACGGTGTCTTCGCCACATCCTCGGCATTTTGTGGAAATATAAATGGACAACTGTCGAGGTGTTGTCATGTGCTGGCCTTCAAAGCATGTATACACTGCTTAGACAACGCAGACTATGCTGGCTTGGCCATGTCCGCTGCATGGAAGATGGTCCATACCAAAAGATATCCTCTATGGACAACTGGCATATGGCTAAAGAACAGTTGGGCGACCACAGCTGAGATTCAAAGATGTGTGCAAGAGAGACATGAGGGCACTGGACATAAATCCAGCAATCTGGGAGGATGAATCTGCTGATCACACCAAATGGTGATGCTATTTACGGCGCCACTTCAGTTTGGGTGAAAAAAGCTCACTCAACAAGCAGAAGTGAGGAGAAAACGACGAAAGGAACACCAGAAAAATAAGCAGCTGAGGCTGTCACCTCAGGGGGCACATTCCGATAGTCAGTTATGACTGAAGGGGCTATTATTATTATTATAGTGGATAAATATTTTTTTAAACTGTTCCATGGTGGATACATTTTTTTAAGAAAACAGCTACAGGGTGGATAAATATAAACAAACTGAAAGGTTTGGATGTCTCGGGGTAAAACTCTCAGACCTGATGAGGTAAAACTCTCAGACCTGATGGGGTTTTATCAGAGTAGAATAAATGAAGTATCCTTACTAAAATGTCCAATTATGACTTGAGGGATGAACTGTTTAAGTAGAATATTATAGACATTTTTGTCAACATATTCAGTTCACAGCTAGGACATAAAAGTATGCTCTGGTGAGACAAAAGAAATCTAGAAGAAATAAATGGAAAATACATGGCAATGTCAGTGAAGGAAATGAATGGAAAATATAACTTTTCTAAATCACCGGTTATGCAGACAGACAGGTGGATGAACTTAATGGATGAGCAGCATTACCATTACATAATTTCTACAGTAACAATGACAATAACCTTCATCATAATTACCAATACAAGTATGACAGCAACTAACTGTACCACAGTCAATAATGAAACATCAAGAATCATATTCAGAAACATCAAGAACAATGTCTGTAAGAATCAACAATTCAAGGAGCAAAACCAGAATGAAGATGTAAGAAAGAAAAATACTACATTGTGACAGCAATAGCAACTACCTGTATTTCTGACCATCACCATCCAAACAAATAAAGGACTTACAACAACACGGTTATCACAATGAACAATCACATAAGATTAACCTGTGTACTGCATTTTCCAATCCAGAAATGTACGTCAAACAACAATTGCTCTCCGCCTTCCTCTCTGTATGTCTGAAATAGAGAACAAGGTTTAAATGTAGCAATGGCCTTCAAATTTCTTTGTTTGAATTGTGACAAACTTCACCAAAACTGCACAAATTCATGACACAGTCATTCAGTCAATACCCTTTAGCTCCCCAAGGGTCATAGGTCATGGCAATGCCATGTGCTATCAGCTCAAGCTCTTTCCACATTTTCCCCATCATTTTCACTTTTATCTCCAGTTCTCGCCTCCATGTGTTTTATGGTCCACCACTGCCTCTTTTACCCTGGGAGGTTCCAGAACAAGGACTGCTTTGTAATGCCATCCACAAGTTTTCTACACTGTCTTTTGTGACACAGTAATTAGGATTATTTTATTGGTAGTTTTTATTTGCCCCCTGTAATTCTTAGGGGCCTCTGAGGAGAGACAGAAACTATAGGCTTACTGTCTCCTGAGGAATGTCATCAGAGGTAACTAATACAAGGTCGTGGAACAGGCTGGCAACCTCATCTTGTTAAATAAACTGCCACAGAAACAATCACTACATGAGTACAGGGGCTATGACACATGTTTCCTACAGGGGGAGGAGGGGAGGTGGTGATATTTGAAGGAGCAGCTACATGCCTTATAAGGAGCTAAAATAGAAATAAATTATTTTTTGTGCTTTTTTTAAACATATATTTTACATTTTCTCTGTGACTATTTTAAACATATATAAATTTAGGTGTAGGGCAATTACAGTGCAGTGTCTACATTCACTCACTCACTAACCTTCTCGCTATAAGATTCACTTACTCAATCATAAATGCAACACTCACTCACTAGGTATTATATGCGCATGTTTAGTAATAAATGTGAAACTTTAAAAAAAAAAACAAAAGAAAAAAATCAATGGAAGACTGCTTTGAAGCACAACAGATGTTCATACAGAATATTGATTTTTAAAATATCAGAGATTTTATCAATTAACATTTGTCATGAGTTTAAACATAATCAATAACTCTTTACACATATGTTATTTCTGTAGCGGCAAATCTCTGATCAGTTCTCACATACAAAAGATAGCTAGGACCTGTCACTGTGAAGGAAGGCTCTAATGTGACAACAGAAAACGTATATGGAACAAATGGACATTACAAGGAAATGTCACTGAAATAATTTAATGGGCAATGCCGAAAAGGATTAGAAAGAATGAAGCAGGAAAATTTAGAAGTGGTATCACCGACAGGTATCACTGACAGGTATCACTAAAACAACAACCAAAGACTTTCACAAATGGATGTATGTGAAGAATAGAAGGATCTGAAGCGGTATGACATGATCACTAATGCAGAACTGATGACAAGCACCAAACAAGTGCCAGCCACTGGAGATGGATAGGACACACATTGAGAAAACCTGTTGATAGCATTATAAGGCAGTCCTTATCTGGAATCCCCAGGGTAAGAGAGACGGAGGAAGATCAAAGGTCACATGGAGAAGAGACCTGGAGACAAACATGAAGGGAATGAAGAAGGCATGGAAAGACCTTGACCTGATGGCACGGGACAGGAAGACTTGGCAGACGTTTGTTGAAGGCCTATGCTCCTTGGGGAGTTGAAAGGTGAAAGAAGAGAAGAAGAGGATCACTGAGAGGACAAAAGAGAAGAGGAAGAATAAAAATGGAAGGAAAGATTTTGTAAAAAAGCATACGATAAACATTTCCACTACAAAAACTGATTACTCAATTGCTGTTTTCTTATCAATCTGCAGAAAGATAATAAAAATAGCCATAAAATCTTTACAAACAATTAAAATTGCACAACTAAAGTAATATCCTGGTAAGCATGTAAATTTTATTATGACAATTACAAATCTGCGTAAAACAGGTTTTATGCAAACTCTTGTCACATGAGAGGTAAAAACTGTTACAATTAGGAGAAAACAACTGAATTTTTTTTTTTTTTTTTTACTCACATGAAATGTTATTTTTAAAACAGTATTATTAACATTTAAATAGTGTAACCTCATGTTTATAACCTCTGTAATATGGCTGTATACTAAAGTGGTCCTAGGGAATTTTCAAGGTGGTGCAAGGTCTTGTTCCCCCCCCCCCCCCCCCCCCCCCCCAACACACACCACACACCCCCCCAGAGTCCGACGCCCCCCCGCCCCCCCCCCCCCCCCCCCCCCCCCCCCCCCCCCCCCCCCCCCCCCCCAGCACCCACCAAGCACTACTGCATGTACTTTTACAAGACTAAATTTAATGCTACTGAGGTGAATATCAATTTCATATAAGTAAATAATTTTTTAATTTGAAATTTTCTGGGTTTTTTCTTGATCTTTTAAAATATTATTTTAAAAACAAATATTTAAACTCCCTCCCCTTTCCCCCAAATTGACGTCGATGCAACTGTACCGCTCACACCACCCAAAAGCCAGACCTGATTGTATGTATATTGCTTAACTTGACTGCATTGATGATGTTTATTAAGTCATGCAATACTGTTGCCTCTCATAGTTCGTGAGACAACAGATAATAGCAACAGTTAAAGAAGACAAATATGATATATTTATTTAATAAATTTTTCCTGCACAAATGTCTATACTTTATATGCTATAGTCATTCGGATGAATCCAGGATATAAATTAATTGATTGTTAAAAACAAACAGGTTTCATCCACTCCTACATATGTCCCTCAAAATTAAAAGATTAAATATTTCTACATATGTTCCTCAAAATTAAAAGATTAAATATTTCTACATATGTTCCTCAAAATTAAAAGATTAAATATTTTTTTCAATGTATACTTTACTTGTAGATTTGTCACAACTCTAGTATAAATAACTTGATAATGTTTAATTGATGCCCTGTTTTATTTACATTTAGTCACATACAGCATACATTGATATAATATAAAGTGCACTGTTTGCAAGGAACATGACAGAAGTGATTATTCACTGCAATGTCATAGTTTCCAGGAAAAGTGAATAACAAAAATATAGAAAAATAATATTTTCAATAGTAAGGTAACAGTTTGTTGTGAAGGAAAAAATTCAGATGTTCTTCACAGTCAAGTTGTAAAAATGATAGCAACATCAAAAGGGGCATTTATGTTTTACTGGTGGTCAATGGTGTTGAATACTGCAGTGGTAAAGTTGCATGATTTGTGGTAATAATGACAGCAAGGGTAGTACACTGTATAAACACTGACATTGCTGAAGAGGTGGTGGCTGAAGTTTAAGAGTGATCATGATGGAGGCTGAATTGACAGTTTTATTGTAGTATAAGCCATGCAACAGGAGGTGAACTCAGTCCTGACAGGGGCTTGCAATGGTGGAGGAAGTGGTGGGCAGTTTAAGAAGTGATGATGATGATGATGTAGCTTAGTTGACAATTTTGATGGTGGTAGAAGCCATGTGACAAGAGGGGAATCTGTCTTGACAGGTGCTTGTAATGGTAGAAAAAGTGGTGAATGCAGTTTAAGTAGTGACGTGGATGAGTTTAATTATTGATAATGATCATAACTATATAGCAGTGGTAGATAGGCCTACTGTCCATGTAAATGTGAAGGGGCTTGCCATGGTAGAAGAAGCGGCGTGCATCTTAAGTAGTGATAATGATGATGGCTGTGTCAAACACAGATCAGGTGGTATAAGTCAGTACAAGACTTGTCAATTCTACAATAGCAGGAACCTTCATATTTATTCATCTGAACAATATTTGACAGTGTGGCAGGAGAGGGCAGGAGAGGGTCAAAGGTCGTCTTATAGCAGATACTGCCGTAGGGGACTGAAGTGTTAGAGACATCACTTTACTAGGTCCAGCTCTGAAAGGTGGTATGACCAGTTCCCTTCCTTGCTGCCTTTGCCTTCCCTAACTGAAGAGCAGTCAGGTACTCATTTACAGCTCATTAGGCTGGAGCATGATGCCACCATGTTTCAAACCGTACCTTTGCCATGGGAGGTCAACACTCTAAACACTCTGCCAATCAAATGCTTAGGTGTAAGATAAGATAATAATGCAATAAAGAAAAGGAAGATAGAGAGTGGATAACAAATTACAGAAGCTGTTCAGTAAGACAGACAGACATTAGTGCAAACAAAAAAAGGACATAATGCACGCCTTAAAACATGTTTTTTTAAAAAGCTGTTACAACATCCAGTTCTTCATTGCTGCTGATACAGCACCTACACAACTTGGATTGGATCACGTTTAGGTAAGATTTAACTGTTTTTTCAATGTTCTTTTATTGCTTCTTTATCTTTTATTACAGATTTTTAAAAATTTTTTTTTTCTCTATTTATGCTGCGTGTCAAAAATATTATATACTTATGAAGATGTGTATATAAAAATAATAATGTGTGTCTTCTCATCATTCTGTGAAACAGAAATACAAGCAATCTCAGCATTTACCTAAACTTAATGATGAACAATTAAGATATTGCTTGAGGCAGATGTGAAAGATTCCTTTCATTGATAGTTGTGAATAAACATTTTTGTTCTTTGCTTTCTTGCAAAATAATTTTTTTTAGGGTAACAAAAATTATGACTAAAGGCAGGAATAAAAACATGGATCAGTGAGTGTGCGTATGTGTATAAGTTAACACTTGATAGACCTTCACAGAAGAAGCATACAAAAACACTTAAATATATTTGAAAAAAATGTCCTCTTATGACTTACAGCTTCTTCTTCATCATAATATGACTAGAATGGTTGTTCATCAAAGTAAGTACATGTTTTTGCCACCACTGTTAGCTTCAGAAGCTAGGTTTACAGAGTGTCTTGGATAATTTAAAACAAAAATTGATTTTTCCTTTGGGAGCAACCCATTTAATCTAAATAGGCTTCTTTTTTCCAAACTTGGAATAAATAACACAACAACACATTAGTTTTGTATACACAAGGGCATGTTTTATATTTCAAACATGTCACAAATAACAGATACTGAATACATACTACTAAAAATAACAATGCAATCCAATTGTTTTTTTTTCAAGAAGGCTTCAAAGTGTTTCTCATTTTTCATCAGTGAGTTTTGCATTGTTTATTTTTCAGAACTATAAAGGTCACATTGCTAATGAAAGGATTACACCCACAGATGTTGCTGTTGTTGTAACTCATAAATGACAATAACTAGTCCGATGTAAAAAGGCAAGAAAGAAAAATAGAAACAGAGAAATACTGACTTTATTAGCTGTCCAAAAAAAGGGGGGGGGGGGGAAATGAATAGATTGTAGCAAGAAAACAAATCTAATTAAATCAATAGCAAATCATAACTACCAGTTAAATGCAGCTTTAGCAGTTCAAAATATAATCCACCATTGATCAGGGTATTAATATGAATATTATTATGACAGTTAAATTTTAATTTATTTATATACAAATTTAAATTATTCCATTTTCTTGTTCATGATGTATTTTCTTAAAACATATGAAAAATCTGTAACATATTATATTTGCTTTGGGGAGCTGCATTTTTTAAGACCACCAAATAACAATAAAACACTTAGAAAATCACAAACACAGCATATGAAATATGATCACAAACCTTCAGTATTTAGTCACATATATAACAGAATAACAAAAAAATGTTAACTGAAAATACAATGTTAACTCAAATTTGGGACAAAAATTTTAATATAGGCAGATTTATGAATGCACTATTAAAAAAAGGTGTGAAACATGTAACAGTTGTAGTTACATCTGTAAAATAAATGCTTGAACATGAGTACAGTACTTCCTTAGCTCTTTCACTCTGAAGTTTAGTTACAGTTGCTGAATCAAGACTGACAACATAGTTTTAGGTAGACATAAGAACTAAATAGATATAAGAATTAAGTAGATATATAAACGCTGTAGATATAAGAGCTATGTAGATACAAGAACTATGTAGATTTAAGAACTAAGTAGATATAAGAACTATGTAGATATAAGAACTTTGTAGATGTAAGAACTATGCAGATGTAAGAGCTGTGTAGATATAAAAGCTATGTAGATATAAGAACTATGTAGATACAAGAACTATGCAGATATAAGAACTGTTAGATGTAAGAACTGTTAGATATAAGAACTATTAGATATAAGAACTGTTACATATAATAGTTGTTAGGCATAAGAACTGTTTAGATATTAGAACTGTTAGACATAAGAGCTATTTAGATATAAGAGCTATATAGATACAAGAACTGCATAGATATAAGAGCTATTTAGATAAAAGAACTATCAGTATGTAGATATAAAAACTATGTAGATAAGAACTATGTAAGAATAAAAGCTATGCGAATGTACTTACAATAAAGCATATGCAAGTATAAGAAAAATGTAAGTGTAAAGACTATGCATATACAAGATGATGATAGGAAACTCTTTACAGAGCGATACAACAGGAAGCAATCTGATCATCAGAAGCAGTCCCCCCATCCAACAAGTGTTTCGGCCCGATATACTCCTTTACACTCTAAGGGGAGCGGGCCCACTTGGGTCATGACTCCCAAGCGTCTCAGCCTCCTGTTGTCTTGTATCGAAAATGAACCCATTTCACTTATGGTAGCAACTTTAATCCACAACTCCGCCAGCCATGGAGGCAATTATGAAAGTAACAAAGAGAAGACAAATTATTCCGTTCATTCCGTCGCACACATTGAGACACCATCGCGAAACCGACGAGTCTAGCCACTGCGCGTTCGCCACTGAAATTCTGACATACTGACACCTCTATAATATACACCGCCTGTCGCCTCTCAGCCACAGCCCTTTCACTAGTACACCAAAAACTCAGCATATTGTGGACTTAGAAAAATTTCCTGGTGTTTTCTGTACTGCAGCGTTTATTGTCACGATTTCCATTGCCCATTGCGGTTGTTCCACAGCCAGCATGATGCCATTTCGGCAGTTTCACTAAGCCTCTTCAGTGCCCTTGTTCTCGACTGTCCCCTCAGCCCCAACAGTTTCAATAGATCATACACTGATGCAGCCACAAGCCCTCTTGCACCCACTTCAACCGCCATGACCCTTGCAGTGAACCCATCATGTCTCAGATCTGCGGCCAGATCATTATACTTGGCTGCTTTGAACAAATGTTGCTTGTCTAATCTGGATTCAAATGGCACGGTCAGTTCAATCAGTATGACCTGAAGCGTTGCTGAAGAATGAAGCACTATATCCGGCCGTCTCCGCGATTTTCTGATACTTTCTGGATATGCCCCTCGTCCTGGTAGGTCTACTGCCACCTCCCAGTTGTTTGCACAGTCAAGAAGAGATGGTAAACTGCTACCAGGTTTACTCAGTTTGGGGTGTGCTGACTTTCCTGCCCTCAGAAAGTATGTATTTGCGGTGCTCGGCCTGGGTTTGCTATTCGCCTTCATCCTTGCCAGATCTATTGTCGCAGCAAGCTCATTTAGCACTTTGTTATGGCGCCAAGTGTATCGCCCTTGCCCTAATGACACCTTACATGCTGAGAGCACGTGTTCGAGTGTCTGCCTCCCCTGGCACAGGGGGCACTGCTCATCATCCGACTTTCCCCATTTCACAAGGTTGGTGTGCCGACGTTAGCAGGTCATACATTGATCTAACAATGAAGCTGAGCCTAAGAGGTGCCATATGCCATATATCATTCCATGTCAAGGACCTCTGCAGGGCTCCTTCCCATGTAGTCTATTGGCCTTGTTGGACCTGCTGCACTGCTTTTTGCAACCTCTTATCATTCTCAGCTCCTCGTATCTCCTGAACTACCATGTCTCTGCACTCCCTGCTTGATGCCTTGGACCACCAGCAGATGTCTCCATGACCAAATCCCCGTCTATTTGTTTGTGTGTATCCGATTACCTCCCTCAGTTTGAGTGACTCTTGGGCAGCATCAACAGCTTCTTCCACTCTCCACTTCCTTCCCGTTTTCAGTGTGGGCTGAATGGACTTAACCACATCATCAGCTGACTCGCGTAACATCATTGCAAGCCTTGCCTTTCCAACTTTGTACTCTTCAACAACTGACTTGAAAGGAAGCAGAAGTTTTGACTTTTTGCAGTACAGTGCTACATCTGACAGACCTGGTGGTACCCCTAGCCACTTTCTCATGAATTTGTTGACCTTCTGCTCTATAGCTTCCACTGTACTTGTGCTTATTTCATATATAAGCAGTGGCCACAGTAACTTCGGTATCAACATGAACTGGAGGCACCACAGTTTGAACTTTCCCAGGAGTCTGCTTTGGTCTATGATCTGTAGCCCTCTGTCTGCCATTTCTATTGTCTGTTGCACTGCCTTCGAGTCTTTTAATGAGGCATCGTACACCCTGCCAAGACTTTTAACAGGAATAAAAGTGTAGGAATAAAAGTTACGGACTAATGATTGTGTAAGTATAAGAACTATGTACATGCACTTACAAATTAAGGCTACGTAAATATAAGAACTATGTAAATGTACTTACATTTAGGATTATGTAAGAATCTCCCTCATAAAACTTTCCATATTCATCCTTGGGCAATGCCACGACCTTGAAATTCTGAGAATATAAAAGTGATAAAAGTAAGGGGAGAAAAGTCTTTGCATCAGTGATAAAGATTTTTTTGCAAATGATTTTGTAAGCAGTTAGTAGTCATTGTTCAGTAATGTGGGGAGAGGGTCAAGGATACAGGAGACTTGTCCATTATGTAAAATCACTATTTAGTGGTTTATTATGCAAATGTATGTCTCCCTGCATGTATGCGTGCTAGTATGCAGGGAAATGTGTGCACACATGCATGCACACACACACACACAAACATGAACATATGCACTTATGCATATACACATATAAGGAGAGGAGGGGAAGAGTGGATACCACATAATGACATACAATGTTACTGGGATCTGAAAAGGGGTCAAAGAATAGTACCACTACAGCCTACCAAGCATGTCATGATAGGTAACTAAGGAGGGTTGGGTATGGAGCTGGCTGCAACATCCTGCAGAAACTTTAGGACAACAAACTCCAGCAAGTATGGACTAGTACAGTGCTCCGTAATCCTTGTGACTTCATGGCACACTTAAGTGCCTTTCAAAATTCCATGGCACACCAAGCAGACACTCGTTGCCCACGAGTATGCTGTGGTACACTGGTTTTGGAGCACTGGACTAGTAAACAAATTTATTTCCCTCAGACATCAAAGATGGAAGAAGGTCCCCTATTAAAGATGCTGATGGTGCAGTACATGACACCACATGATGACACAACATGTCACTTTACTTCTACCTACTTTTACACTCGTTAAAGAGGATAAGACCACTACTATAAGTGGCCTGTTGATAGAAATCCTGCACTAAAGCACTTCTTATCTTCTTGCAGTGGGGGCTTCTATAGCTACTTATTTTGCATGATGACATTACCAGTCCTTACACACAACCCCCACACGAGTCAGCTCTTACAGTAAGCCTAAGGTAGAAGCAGTGTCTCATCAGAGTCCCCCTGACACCACAAGAGTCAGCTCTTACAGTAAGCATGAGGTAGAAGCAGTGTCTCATCAGAGTCCCCCTGACACCACAAGAGTCAGCTCTTACAGTAAACCTGAGGTAGAAGCAGTGTCTCATCAGAGTTACGCTGACACCACATTATCATCATGTCCACTATTGCGCCCTATGTAGCATAGAGCCACCCCTGTAGTTGGTCCCCTTGCATGAAGCTTCCACCAAACATTCACAAGCTTTAGCAGTGGTAGTCTCTGTAGTAATTAGCTTTACGTGATGAGGTTGCCAGCCTCATGCACAACCTGATTTTAGTAGCTTTGGACAACAATGTCTGATGGAGCAGTTGTCCTGTCTGATGGAGCAGTTGTATGTCTGATGGAGCAGTTGTATGTCTGATGGAGCAGTTGTATTGTCTGATGGAGCAGTTGTATGTCTGATGGAGCAGTTGTATGTCTGATGGAGCAGTTGTATGTCTGATGGAGCAGTTGTCTTGTCTGATGGAGCAATTGTCCTGTTCTTTCTTTGACTCATCAGACACCCCTAGGAACTACATGGGGCTATAACCTACATGGGGTGATGCAATATGGGGGGGGGGGGGGGGGGAATGGTGTAGATCCTTCCTCAGAAACCACCACCACCATCATCATCATCTTTTCCCTATCAGCTCCTTATGGAGCATGAAGCCACCACTACAGCTAGTGCCTGTACAGGAAGCCTGTACCAAGACATTGCTGTGATGGTTTATGTAGCCATTTATTTGACATGATGAGGTTGCCAGCCCACCATGACCCACATATTATGACATGCCTGAGGGACAGGTGGGCCTATTCTTTCTTCATCTCCTCAGAGGTGCCCAGGAACCACACAGGGTCAACAGCAGCCATACCACCTCCTAATATTAGCTTTACACAGCAGAAGATTTGGTTATGGTGCATGAGGGAGATATGAGAGGCAGGTGGGTAGCCAGGAGATATGAGAGGCGGGGGGGGGGGGGGAACCAGCATTATAGAGATCCACAAGAAACATCACATGACACTATAAAAGGTAATACATCTCAAGGGGGGGGGGGGGGAGAAATGTTGCTCCGCGGTAGTATATAGGGCGTACATGACAAGAAAAAGAAAGGAAAGGACAAAGAGGAATGTCAGATAAATACAAACATACAAAAATAGTAACACAAATACAAGCACATAAAATATATTGAAATGCAATATTCTTCTTATTCTTCCTCGTTCGTCCTGAAAAGGACGGTGGTTGCGTTGTGTCTGTTTACGCCAGAGCTGTGATATCTGAACCTTTTGGTCAACACATCCGACTTCAGCATGGCATTTTTTGGGACCGGGTTTGCCTTCCCTCTGCGATCCCTACTCTCTCAGCCATACTGCAGTGATGCAGCCTGTTTCCAGGACCACCACGTGGAGGTGGAGTAGGGTCTTGGTCAGCTCTGGTTCGCTGACCCTGATACAAGCAGTCAAGCTATGGGTCGCTGACTGCATTCTCTATTGCTGCATCTTTGGGTCCCAAATGCAATATAAACACCATACACCTGCACAAACTCACACATGAGATCACACATGAGATCACACATAGTACAATATCTTTGTTTTACATACTACTATTTTCCACTCTTGCAGTCCTGGCTCCTTCCCAGCCCCCCTCCAAGCTGGTTCTGTTTTAGCTGACTCCTCTGTTAAAGAAAATAATATAGAACATGTTGCTGATAAACACAATACAGAATATGTTGTTGATAAACACAGTTCAACAGAATATGTTGCTGATAAACACAATGCTACTGAATATGTTGCTGATAAACACAACAATACAGAATATGTTGCTGATAAACACAATGCAACAGAATATGTTGCTGATACACACAGTGCAACAGAATATGCTTTTGTTAAATATAACAGTACAAAATGAAATGTTAATACGCACAACACAAGCTGAGTTGCTGATAAACTCAATAATACTTTAATAGAGAACATTTTGCTAGCCACAATAAACTAGTGTATCGCTGATAAATATAACACTACATAATGAGTTGCTTCTCAAATATAAATAGTATTCATTATGAGTTGGTGTTAAAAATAATGATACAAAATGAGATGTTGACAAACATAGAGCTGTTGCTGAATAAGCAGCTCTGAACAAACTATCTCCAGTGTACACTATTGCTGTCTCATGCAGTTCCTGGGGTTCTCTGAGGATACCAACAAAAGATTAAGACAGACTACTGCTACCTCATGCGTGTCATTAGAGGCTACTGCTACCTCATGCGTGTCATTAGAGGCTACTGCTACCTCATGCGTGTCATTAGAGGCTATTGCTACCTCATGCGTGTCATTAGAGGCTACTGCTACCTCATGCGTGTCATTAGAGGCACCTAATATAAGGTTGTGCATGGGGTCAAATGTCAAATAAATTGCTTGAGATGAAACCACTGATGCTGGCCCTGTCATAGGAAGCTCTCACCAAAACACTCATGTGTCTTGTAGTGATGGTTTATGTACCAATTTATTGAAGATGGTGATGCTGTCAGCCACCTGCACCACCTGATATTTGTCACCTGGAGTGACATGCCTCAGGTAGTAGTAGTCCTATTCTTTCTTTGTCTCCTCAGAGACCCCCAGGAACTTACCTTCACCTTAATCATGTCAGAGTTTGTTAATTACTTAATGGTGCCAGAGCTTACCTTCACCTTAATCCTGTCAGAGTTTGTTCATTACTTAATGGTGCCAGAGCTTACCTTCACCTTAATCATGTCAGAGTTTGTTCATTACTTAATGGTGTCAGAGCTTACCTTCACCTTAATCCTGTCAGAGTTTGTTCATTACTTAATGGTGCCAGAGCTTACCTTCACCTTAATCCTGTCAGAGTTTGTTCATTACTTAATGGTGCCAGAGCTTACCTTCACCTTAATCCTGTCAGAGTTTGTTCATTACTTAATGGAGTCAGAGCTTACCTTCACCTTAATCATGTCAGAGTTTGTTCATTACTTAATGGTGTCAGAGCTTACCTACCTTAATAATTTCAGAGTTTGTTCATTACTTAATGGTATCAGAGCTTACCTACCTTAATCATGTCAGAGTGTGTTCATTACTTAATGGTGTCACAGCTTACCTACCTTAATCATTTCAGAGCTTGTTCATTACTTAATGGAGTCAGAGCTTATCTTCACCTTAATCATGTCAGAGTTTGTTCATTACCTAATGGAGTCAGAGCTTACTTACCTTATTCATGTCAGAATTTGTTCATTACTTAATGGGTGTCAGAGCTTACCTACCTTAATCATTTCAGAGTGTGTTCATTACTTAATGGAGTCAGAGCTTTTCTCTACCTTAATCATTTCAGAGTTTGTTTGTTACTTAATGGTGTCAGAGCTTACCTTCTCCTTAATCATTTCAGAGTTTGTTCATTACTTAATGGAGTCAGAGCTTACCTTTACCTTAATCATTTCAGAGTTTGTTCATTTCTTAATGGTGTCAGAGCTTACCTTCACCATAATCATGTCAGAGTTTGTTCATTACTTAATGGTGTCAAAGCTTACCTTCACCTTAATCATTTCAGAGTTTGTTCATTACATAATGGTGTCAAAGCTTACCTTCACCTTAATCATTTCAGAGTTTGTTCATTACTTAATGGTGTCAGAGCTTACCTTCACCTTAATCATGTCACAGTTTGTTCATTACTTAATGGTGTCAGAGCTTACCTTCACTTTAATCTTTTCAGAGTTTGTTCATTTATAATGGTATCAAAGCTTACCTTCACCTTAATCATTTCAGAGTTTGTTCATTTATAATGGTGTCAAAGTTTACCTTCACCTTAATCATTTCAGAGTTTGTTCATTACTTAATGGTGTCAAAGCTTAACTTCACCTTAATCATGTCAGAGTTTGTTCATTACTTAATGGTGTCGGAGCTTACCTTCACCTTAATCATTTCAGAGTTTGTTCATTACTTAATGGTGTCAGAGCTTACCTTCACTTTAATCTTTTCAGAGTTTGTTCATTTATAATGGTGTCAAAGCTTACCTTCACCTTAATCATTTCAGAGTTTGTTCATTTATAATGGTGTCAAAGTTTACCTTCACCTTAATCATTTCAGAGTTTGTTCATTACTTAATGGTGTCAAAGCTTAACTTCACCTTAATCATGTCAGAGTTTGTTCATTACTTAATGGTGTCGGAGCTTACCTTCACCTTAATCATTTCAGAGTTTGTTCATTGCTTAATGGTGTCGGAGCTTACCTTCACCTTAATCATTTCAGAGTTTGTTCATTACTTAATGGTGTCAGAGCTTACCTTTACCATAATCAAGGGGACGTTGTGTGTTCTGTTCTTTTATTAAATTGGCAGTTTCAAGGCATGAATTTTCTTCGGTTGTATGCTGATAATTTTCTCAGTATGCTTCCTTTCCATTTTAAATGGCATTTTGACACTTTCATCCACGTTAGGTTTTTTTTCCTTTGGCTCTTTCCTTCACTGTCACACACTATGTTCTCTGTAAGCTGTGTGTGTGTATGTGCATATACACAGGTTGTTAAATCAGTGAACATAATACATTGAACTAGGCACACAAAAATTACAAACACTGTTATACATTCAAACACACTCAATTTAGTGTGCACAGGCTTTTGTCACTGTGGACAAAATGGCATAATTTGAAATGTTTGCGCACGCGTCATTACAAATTAGAGGGAACATTGATCACACAAGTAATGCTGCCAATCATATTGCTGTCACCATTCTATTCTTGCACAAACCGCAGTTGCAACTTCTTGGTTAATATTTTTCTTGTATTATGTTTTAATGTAGCAAATAATGACTGACATGTACCTGTTTATTTCATTATATTTTACTAGTGCGAGAGATTCAGCCTTACCATGCCAGTTCTTTCGACTCCACCCTCGTGACTTCTTTTTGTTTGTCTACTGAAGTGGGTGCTAAGTGGGTGAGTTCATCTAATGTGTATCGTGTGTAACTTGGTTGCAGTCTGTTGCCTTTATTCCCATAATCTGTGACTATTCAGTGATGCCATTTGCTTATAATGACTTATTTTGAGTATTATTATTATTTTCCCTTAAATCTAGTTCATGTAGTTTCCACTGTTCAGTAAATCTGCCAAGTCAGCCGCAGTGGTCAGGTCACTGTGTCCTACATACCAGGTGTGTCATAAAAGGTGGCTAAGATGTATTAGATGTGGGCTTCGTTTACAAAAAAACAGTTGGGGGGAAAAAAGGTAGCTAAAAAATCTACAGACTCGATCAATACCTAACCAAACATTTCTACAGACTCGATCAATACCTAACCAAACATTTCTACAGACTCGATCAATACCTAACCAAACATTTCTACAGACTCGATCAATACCTAACCAAACATTTCTACAGACTCGATCAATACCTAACCAAACATTTCTACAGACTCGATCAATACCTAACCAAACATTTCTACAGACTCGATCAATACCTAACCAAAACATTTCTACAGACTCGATCAATACCTAACCAAACATTTCTACAGACTCGATCAATACCTAACCAAACATTTCTACAGACTCGATCAATACCTAACCAAACATTTCTACAGACTCGATCAATACCTAACCAAACATTTCTACAGACTCGATCAATACCTAACCAAACATTTCTACAGACTCGATCAATACCTAACCAAACATTTCTACAGACTCGATCAATACCTAACCAAACATTTGAAAAAGGTACACTAACAAGACGGTTTGACTCAAGGCAGTAAAAGCTTACCTTAGTAATACACACAAGTTTAATATTTATAGCCTAATTGGAAAGCTCTTGGGCATGTGTATACTGGTGGGGATAGAGGCTACATGGGTGTGGGTTTAAAAATAAATCTGACATGAAACACACACATTCCTCTGACAGAGCCTCAACTTCTTCTACAGAATAATTTATTTACATACTTGACAATCCTTCATTCCACACAATGAACATGTGCCCAAGAATATTTATTATTTTTTAATATCTCTGTTTTGAGCTGAACCAACCTTTTTTAAAACCACTTTCATTTAATTAAGATTAAAATTGCATTGTATATTTGTCCCCTTTCAGATCTTTGGTGTTAAAAATCTCCATGTTCCACACCTCATAGAGAGCTGCAACTTTTCATGCAGCTTCTTTTTTTGGTATATTTTAATTTGTCAACTTTTGACCGGCATTGACGCAGCACATTTTACAAAACTAAAACAATCTAAAATTAGGTAGAGGTAACTCCAAGATTGTGTTTTGTTTTTGATGGTCCTGTCATCAAATGGTGCATGGTGCTGCTTTCGATTAAATTAAATGTTTCTTTAAAGAGCAAGATCAGCAATTCTTTTATTTTAAATACAGCTTTAGTAGTGTCCAACTGTCTGCTGAGCTTTAGCTCTAGTAATGTCCAACTGTCTGCTGAGCTTTAGCTCTAGTAATGTCCAACTGTCTGGTGAGCTTTGGCTCTAGTAATGTCCAACTGCCTGGTGAGCTTTAGCTCTAGTAATGTCCAACTGTCTGGTGAGCTTTAGCTCTAGTAATGTCCAACTGTCTGGTGAGCTTTAGCTCTAGTAATGTCCAACTGTCTGGTGAGCTTTAGCTCTAGTAATGTCCAACTGTCTGGTGAGCTTTAGCTCTAGTAGTGTCCAACTGTCTGGTGAGCTTTAGCTCTAGTAATGTCCAACTGTCTGGTGAGCTTTAGCTCTAGTAATGTCCAACTGTCTGGTGAGCTTTAGCTCTAGTAATGTCCAACTGTCTGGTGAGCTTCAGCTCTAGTAATGTCCAACTGTCTGGTGAGCTTTAGCTCTAGTAATGTCCAACTGTCTGTGAGCTTTAGCTCTAGTAATGTCCAACTGTCTGGTGAGCTTTAGCTCTAGTAATGTCCAACTGTCTGGTGAGCTTTAGCTCTAGTAATGTCCAACTGTCTGGTGAGCTTTGGCTCTAGTAATGTCCAACTGCCTGGTGAGCTTTAGCTCTAGTAATGTCCAACTGTCTGGTGAGCTTTAGCTCTAGTAATGTCCAACTGTCTGGTGAGCTTTAGCTCTAGTAATGTCCAACTGTCTGGTGAGCTTTAGCTCTAGTAATGTCCAACTGTCTGGTGAGCTTTAGCTCTAGTAATGTCCAACTGTCTGGTGAGCTTTAGCTCTAGTAATGTCCAACTGTCTGGTGAGCTTTAGCTCTAGTAATGTCCTGGTGGAGCTTTAACTGTCTGGTGAGCTTTAGCTCTAGTAATGTCCAACTGTCTGGTGAGCTTTAGCTCTAGTAATGTCCAACTGTCTGGTGAGCTTTAGCTCTAGTAATGTCCAACTGTCTGGTGAGCTTTGGCTCTAGTAATGTCCAACTGTCTGGTGAGCTTTAGCTCTAGTAATGTCCAACTGTCTGGTGAGCTTTAGCTCTAGTAATGTCCAACTGTCTGGTGAGCTTTAGCTCTAGTAATGTCCAACTGTCTGGTGAGCTTTAGCGCTAGTAATGTCCAACTGTCTGGTGAACTTTAGCTTTAGTAATGTCCATCTGTCTGGTGAGCTTTACTGCAGGTGTTTAGACACAATAAAATATATTTTATTCAACGATGAATGTTACTGGGCAGAAGCGACAACCGTTACAAATAACTAATATTCAGTTCGGATTTAAATCATAAAAGGAGTTAATATATGTATTTTTAAATAATATAATGAATTACTAAATAATGATACCTGCTTGTCTACTTTTATTCAACGCAATAGAATGTATAGAAAAATTTAGTTATTTATTTTGTGTGTGCATTTTATAACAATAACAAAAGTGGACCCCTATAAGTTATTTTCCTTTACATGTTATATACTCGAATCCTTCTAGTTATATTTATTGGCATTTCTTCTACCAGAACACTCTCTCAGCATCGCAGCCAAACTTCATCCCAGCCAAATTTCATCGCACTCATTTCAGATACACACAGGAATACTTACTTTTTATATGTTTGTCCTCAGCTGACCCAACTTTTTCCATGTTGGAATCCTTCCAGTCATATTTCTTGGCTTTCCTTAGTCCTTTCCCTAGTACAGAATGACAACTAATTACATGTATGACATCATCAGGTTAAGGGGAGGTTAAACCCCCAAAATGAAAAACACAGAATTATAAGTTAATATCTATATCTGGTCATTTATACAAGCAAAATGACTGAAAAAAATACAAAACATTGAGGTATATACTAAAAACTTGCAATCTATGGCGGAAAAACAGTGAAAAAAAGGCAAATTTTAGCTTTTTTGGGTATTTTGTTGCCCAAGATATCTCAAATGTGAGTACAACTTGAGTTATGAAATTTGGCTTTTTCATTTGTTGATATATGATAATGATTGTATACTAAAATAATTTTGATTGGTTTGATATCTGAGTTTTTTTTGGATTTTAACATACCAATCGAAAAAAAGTTGAAATTTTTAAGGGGGGTATCTTAACTATTTCTTAACAGTTTTGTAGTTTGTTAACATATATCCTTTATTTTAGTTTATTTTAATGAGCACTATGTGTACAGCATGTGGCCCAAAATTTACTGCTGTATCACTAATCTGCCATCAATGGTACCTATACCTTGTAGCGGTATGGCAGCTTGCGTACCCTGACAATCCCCAGAGCTATGCCAGTGGGAGTTTTACTCCTGGTAGGTTCAACCAAGCTGGACTGGTCTGTGTGGGTAGGGGTCAGACAAAAGCTGGTACCCTGGTCCTCCAGGTTGGGGGGTTTTAGCATAGGGCTGACACCCCTGTCTATGTAAAAAAAATAATGAAGTTACGGAAACAACATCAAATGAACAAACTTTGCTACGGGATGGACATTCGGAGTCTGTGGCTCGTATGACTGTCAGTGGTGAAAGCCGAAAGGAAGCCACTGACATGAAAACGGATGTCCTGACCGCAAAACAGGATACAAGAATAGGATTTTGGAATGTCAGGACAATGTACGAGACAGGTAAACTAAGACAGGTCACGGCAGAAATGAGAAACTATAGGTTACACATCCTGGGGATAAGCGAGAGCAGATGGACAGGGGCAGGAAAAGTTAAAACAGCAACAGGAGAAACAGTACTTTACTCTGGAAGAGAGGATGGACAGCACAGTGAAGGCGTAGCCATTATTCTACAGAAAGGGATAGAAAGGACATTACTGGAATGGAAACCCATCAACAACAGACTGATACGATTGAGATTGAGAGGGAGATTCACCAACACTACAATAATACAATGCTACGCACCAACGAATGATAGCGATGAGGAGGTCAAGGATGAATTCTATCAACAACTGCAGAAAGAAATGGAGGACACACCTAGATATGATCTTGTTATAGTAATGGGAGACCTCAATGCGAAAGTTGGTACACACAATACATATAATGAAAGAACAATGGGGAAATGCGGCAGCGGAATAGCAAACGAAAATGGGGATAAGCTAATAAGTTTCTGTAGCATTAACAACCTGGTCATTGGAGGAACACTTTTCCCACATAAGGAAATTCACAAGTTAACATGGGAATCACCAAATGGTCGGGACAGAAACCAGATAGACCACATCATGGTTAACGGTAGATGGAGACATGCATTACAAGATGTGAAGGTAAGAAGAGGTGCAGATGTGGGAAGCGATCACCATTTAGTAGTAGCAAAACTGAAAGTGAAACTAAGAAGGGCTGGACCAACTGTAACTACACAGAAAAGGTTTGACATCAGCAAATTGAAGGACCCCCTTACCAGAAAAGCTTTTGCGGCCGACATTAAGAAACGATATCAATTTGCCAAAAGCCAGGAAAAGACATTGACTGATGATATAGACCAGAATTTTAACACCATTTCAACAATATATAAGGAAAGTAGCAAATCATGCTTAGGATTCCAGGAAAGGAAGAAGCAAGACTGGATAACACCAGAAACACTAAACACCATAAAGATGAGAAAGGAAATGAAAAGAAAGAAAACAGAAGCGAAGTCCCCCAGGTTAAAGCAACTATATAGCGAACAGTACAGTCAACTGGACAGGGAAGTTAAACGCCAAACCCGAGCCAACAAAAGGAATTTCCTAGACGATCTTGCAAAACAGGCAGAAGAGGCAGCACTGAGAAATGAACAAAGCACAGTATACAAAATAACTAAATTCATCAGCGGAAAACAAGGTGCAAACAATATTACATTAGTAAGAGATAAGCAAGGAAATCTCATCAAGACAGCAGAGGGACAGGAAACAAGATGGGCAGAGCACTTCAGAGAAACTCTGAACAAGGAAATACCAGAGACACAATTGAATGTTCCTGAGGCTGAAAACGATCTAGATGTAAATACAGACATTCCACGAAAAGAAGAAATCATCACAGCAATCAAAGGGTTAAAGAACGGTAAAGCTCCGGGCCATGATAACTTAAATGCAGAGCTATTTAAGACAGACCCTGAGCTAGCAGCAGAACTATTAGAACCAC
Organism: Oreohelix idahoensis; assembly: GCA_024509875.1. Taxonomy (NCBI): domain Eukaryota; kingdom Metazoa; phylum Mollusca; class Gastropoda; order Stylommatophora; family Oreohelicidae; genus Oreohelix; species Oreohelix idahoensis. The sequence goes on from JAMPIV010017634.1 coordinate 201,737, forward strand.
TATTTGCACAAGTGTGGAAAACGGGGACAACACCATCAGAGTGGAACAAAGGAATAATTGTCAAATTGCCCAAGAAGGGAGATCTTTCAGACTGCAATAATTGGAGAGGAATCACTCTTCTCTCAGTTCCCAGCAAAATACTAGGCAGGATAATTATACAGAGAATTTCAAAGGCAGTAGACTACAAACTGAGGAAAGAACAAGCAGGATTTAGAAAGAACAGAAGATGTGTAGACCATATATTCACTCTCAGGAACATTATAGAGCAGTGCTCAGAATGGCAAAGACAGCTTTACATAAATTTTGTTGATTTTGAAAAGGCTTTTGACAGCATACACATAGGGACAGTTTATGGAAAATACTGAGGGCTTATGGAATTCCAAGCTGCATAGTGTCAATCATAAAAAGCCTCTATGCCAACTTTACGTGTAGTGTTGGGCAGAGCAACCTAACCTTCGAGGTGAAGACAGGAGTACGACAGGGATGCCCCTTATCAACCACTCTATTTTTAACAGTCATAGACTGGGTGATGCGCCAGACAACAGAGGGCAGTCCAAGAGGAATAAAATGGACTACATTTTCAACATTGGAAGATCTGGAATATGCAGATGACATTGCACTGCTGGCACATTCACATCAACACATCCAGGAAAAAACGGATAGACTCAATAAATTTAGCCAGCAGGTGGGCTTGAACATCAATTTAAAGAAGTCTGAGGTCATGACGCTCAATGTGAGCAACCCTGAGCCCATATCAGTAAGGAATCAGCAACTGGTACAGACAGATACCTTCACATACCTAGGAAGCATAGTAACACCAGACGGTGGGGCAGGCAAAGACATCAACATCAGAATGAATAAGGCAAAACAGCCTTCTTTAGCCTAAATAACATCTGGAAGTCCTCCCAATACAGCACAAGCACAAAATTAAGATTATACCAGAGTTGCGTGCTTTCTGTGCTTCTCTATGGTGCGGAATGCTGGAGAGTCACAGAGAAGGAAATGTCAAAAATTGTCCTCTTTTCACACAACATGCCTAAGAAAAATTCACCGAATCTTTTGGCCGAATACCATCACCAACCAAGATCTGCTTACTCGTAGCAAGCAAGAGGACATGCATACCATCATAGCTGGCAGACGCTGGAGCTGGGTTGGTCATGTCCTCAGAAGAGACCCCGATGCCATCACAAGAACAGCTATGCTTTGGACCCCTGAAGGAAAGCGAAAGAGAGGCCGACCAAAAACAACTTGGCGGAGGACTGTGGAGGCTGAGATGCAAAGAATGAACCAGAGTTGGGGCACTGTACGAAGGATGGCCACCGACCGTGCAAAGTGGAATCAATTTGTTGTTGCCCTACAAGACGCCACTAGGCGTGATGGCCACTGACTGCTTTGACGGTCGGTGGTTAAGGATCGAAGAAGAAGTATCACTAATAGTTTTTTAAAAATCATGGGCAACGTGCCCACATTTGTGTGAAAAATGAGGTTTTGAGAAAATTAAGAAAAAAGGGAAGAATTAAACTTTTACACAAAATTTACTCACCTCAGTATCCCCCTGCTATGTAGGAATCATCTCTGGTATTTTCCTTTATTGATTCCATGTTCTGTGTCATACTTTGCAGCTTACTTTTCATTAAATTCTTCATTTCAGCAGACTGTATGCGCTTTTTGTGAGTTTCCGAAAAATACATCCTTTCTCTGGTAGACGTACTATGTGGGGGGAAGCAATTGCTCTACACTCAGCAGACTCAGTACATGTAGGAGAGGCTTTGCTCTCAATATTCACAAGATTAGGATACCCTTATCAGATATTAACTGACAATGGTTCACAGTTCAGAGGGAAACTGATGAAGGAAGTATTTAGGATTTTTCAAAATATTCTCGTCCGCACATTTTATCATCCACAATTGATTGGACAAGTGGAAAGATATAACGGGACTCTACTTACAAATTTATGTAAGCTAGCACAGGAGAAACCAGAATCTTGTGATTCATTCTTACCTGCAGCTTTATTTGCAAATAAGGAGGTACCCGACCACTCTACTGGAATACCTTCCAGCCACGTTATTATTTCGATGACCCATCAAAGGACCCCATGGTTAATAAAAATTAGCCAGTCAAAATTATTTTTACACATGAAACTATGTTTGAAAAACTTGAATTCTGTTTGCTTCAGGGAAATGAATATGGTACCGAAAATTAAAATCCATGCATTAGAAGCAATATAGCATCACAAATATACCAATTTGTATATTTTTACATATATAATTAGGTAGAAATACACTTACCTGACATACTTTAAAAATTTATATAAAATCCTCCACAAAGGTTTTAGTGAAAATAAACATACAGAAATGTGGGCAAATGAATGTACTTTCCAGTGCAATATGTATCTAAAATTTGATATTTTCAATGAAATTCTTCATTTTTGGGGGTTAAACCTCCCCTTAATCAAACGATTGAGATTGTCCGTGAATGCAGATACAAGTATGACATAATTATGTTAATCAAAATATTGAGATGGTCAGTGAATGCAGATACAAGTATGACATAACCAGGTTAATCGAAAGATTGAGATGGGCAGTGAATGCAGATACAAGTATGACATAATCAGGTTAATCAAAAGATTGAGATGGTCAGTGAATGTAGATACAAGTATGACATAAACAGGTTAATCAAAAGATTGAGTTGGTCAATGAATGCAGATACAAGTATGACATAATCATCTTAATCAAAAGATTGAGATGGGCAGTGAATGTAGATACAAGTCACATGATCAAGTTTTGGTTGTTGAATTAGGTAAGTAGTCCCATAGCAGATACTGTCGTAGTGGAATGAAGTGTTTGAGATCACCTCACTAGGTCCAGCTTTTTATGAGATGGGGTGGCCAGTTCCCTTCTTTGCTGCCTTTGCCTTCACTGACTCAAGAGCAGTCAGGTTCCCATTTATAGCTGGGTAGACTGGAGCATGATGCTACTAGCTTTCAATCCCGGGTAACTGTATGATACCATAACTGTAATCTGAATGTAGGTTCACCAGCGCAGACTCTCTGCTGAGATAGATAATAAGCGGAGGCAAAATAAAGCCCATCCTATGCTTATTTGCTCTCCTTCCATTTTTATTTTTCTTACAGTTGGTTGTTGAGTGATTGTTGAGTGGTTGTTGAGTGATTGTTAAAGTGTAGCCAGTGTGATGATAAAATTTGCCCCGTGCAAACTGATTGTTAGGGTGGGAGAGATAAACAGGAAACAAAGACCCAAAAAAGTACACGTTTCGTGTTAGGTCTTGAAGGAATACAAGCAGACAAGACAGACAACTCCCTGTTTAGTTCCTGGATGTCTCCTACAAGACAAAGTAAGAATATGACTACTATTCTGTCATGTATTTGTACAAGATGACTAATACGAGGGTGTACATGGGATGGCAACCTCATCATGTCAAACACATTGTCACAGAAATCACTGCTACAAGATCATGTAACTGCTTGGTGCAGGTTTCCTGCAAGGTACCAGCTGCCATGGTGACTTTCATACTCTGTGGGGAGCGAAAATGAAAATGATGATGTTGTTGATGATGAAGACAGACATACAGAGATGATCTTAGAAGGAACAACAAGATGGCTGGGAAAATAACAAGTTTCTGAAGTACTGGATATCAAAGATATCAGCGAACTACATCGATTGTCAACATCTGTTGACGACACGATGGTGATGGTAGAAATCTGAACCAGTGTACTCTAGCCAGTAGCACCGTGTTATCTCATAGGAAAGATGCCTAGCCTGTTTGGTACACGGATCAATCAATACCCTCCTGATACATAAAAAAATAGATTGGTGGGGAAGCATAATGAGAAAGACGGCTACCATGGTAGACGATATGTGTAAATAACGAAGAGAACTGCCGTTAAACTCATCATAGAAAGCTGAAACATTTTTGATTGAAGCCACTTTTCCAAATGAATTACTAGAAACACGGGAAACAGGCAGGCGTTTATCCAATAGATTTTTAGTACACTTGACAGATATTTCTCACAAGGCTAGTAAACCTGTTGTTGTTTTCTGGAACTTCCGACATTTAAGTCACCACTATCCGCTATATAAATACTGGACTCGCTTTTCTTTGAAAAAGTGCTTGATTTTTGTAGTGGGTTGTCTCTCTTCCCCCCCCCCCCCCTTTCAATTTTCCATCTCTGATTTTCTCCTGTTTTTAAAAATTTCGTATTTTCCTTCTAAACTTTCATTTTCTATTAACCTCAATTACCCTTCGTTTGACCACCCCCTGTTTCCTTTTTATGACCGCCGATGTTTTGAAATGACATTAGTCCATCGTAGAACAATAACTTTTACATCAAGTCATACTTTTCATTCATTTATTTTATTTTGTTTTTCTTTGCTGTGTTATCGCAGTTAGCTTCTCTGTGGAACTGATGGAAAGAGCCAAAGAAATACAAGTGAACAAGAGGTGAGGAAAAGATGCTGGCCCTAGAGAGGATATACAGTGAGGAAACCAGCAGATAGACAGCCATAGTTGTGGAATCTCCAGGGTAAGAAGTATGGAAGGAGACAGATATAGCATATAGAGAAGGGTATTGAAGATAGACATGAGATCGATAACGAATATATGATCAGTTTGCCGACTGCTGCTGAGGTTCAAAGATGTGTGCAAGAGAGGCATGAGGGCACTGAACATAAATCCAGCAACCTGGGAGGATGAAGCTGCCGATCGCACTAAGTGGCGATGCTATCTAATGCACCACCTCAGATTGAGCGAAAAGAAGTTATCACGGCAAGCACAAGAGATGAGAACACGTCGAAAAGAGCACTATGAAAATAAGCAGCCGAGGGTTATCACCTCAGGGGCGCATTCACATAGTCAGTTATTGCTGAAGGGGCTATTATATAATAAAACCTTAAAATTGATGGCACTAGGAGGCTTGGCGAGTAATTACCTGAAGGCCTATACTCCGCAGGTAATTAATGGGGAATTAATGAATTACTAAGACTAAGAGTGTTATCGATTAAATCCAGAAATGAGATGACCCAGGCAAAAGCGAGATACTGAGAACAATTAATGATCGCCTGTTAGAGAATGACACTGCAATAGATGAATCATCAAGGTTAAGACTGTTGGAATTTGGCACCAAATGTATGACTAACAGAGATAGACGTATGAAAGGATGCATCCGTCATGTATACAACCAGTGAGCTACAGGAACAGCTAGCATTCACACTCTTCGACATATATTCGGAGACTGAGCACCTATGGGTTTGCCCGTAGTGCAATGGTGTCGATTCTGTTCAACAATAACAGTAACAATAACAATTACTAAGACAAGAATCAAGACATTTAAATGAAGATAGTGATTAATAATTTTGGTTTCTGCTTTCTTTGTTACTGAATGCTTCTTTTTTTTTTCCTTATTATATGAACTGACTTTACAGTTTGGTTTATGCATTTAAAAAAAGTTTTGGCGAGGCCCCGTCCCGTTCAAGAAAGTCGGTTATATTAGGGCGCATGTCCAAATATAAAAAGACCTTCAGGTCTGATAATTATTGGTTTATACATTCAGTCATTTATCAGTCTAAAGAAGACAGAGGTCTTGACACTCAGTGAGGGCAGTCCTGAGCCCATAACAGCAAGGGACCAGAAGCTGGAACAGACGGACACATTTACATACCTTGGATGCATAGTAACACCAGACGGCGGAGCAAGCAAAGACAACAACAACAGAATGAATAAAGCGAATACAGCCTTTGCTAGTCTAAATAACATTTGGAAGTCCTCTCAGTACAGCACAAACACACATTTAAGATTATATGAGAGCTGTGTACTTTCTGTGCTTTTCTATAGTGCGGAATGCTGGAGAGTACGGTAACAGAAAAAGAAATGTCGAAAATTATCCTCTTTCCACACAATCTGCCTAAGGAAAATTCTCCGAATGTTTTTGGCCGAATACCATCACCAACCAGGACATGCACACCATCATAGCTGGTAGACGCTGGAGTTGAGTTGGCCACATCCTCAGAAGAGACCCTAATGCCATCACATGAACAGCTATGCTACGGACCCCCGAAAGGAAAGCGAAAGAGAGGCGGACCAAAAACAACTTGGTAGAGAACTGTGGAGGCCGAGATGCAAAGAATGAACCAGAGCTGGGGCACTGTACGAAGGATGGCCGCCGACTAAACAAATTGTAAGTAGTTTGTTGCTGCCCTACAAGACGCCACTAGGCGTGATGGCTACTGACTGCTTTGACAGTCGGCGACTAAGGATCAGAGAAGAAGCAGATTCAATAATTTATGCATTCAGTCATTTAGATACATTCAATCATTCATCTGTTTCGCTAATTGGTTTGGTTGCTCTCTTTATTCCTGACACTTACCTGACATTGTTATGTGTTAGGATTTACGAGAAACCACCAGGTGTGATTAAAGAGGTATCGCTCAGGCAGATCTGAAATATATGATACCAAAAATTATCACTTAATGACAGAAGCTATCACATAGTCAATAAAACATCAACAAAATCTTTCATGTTTTCCCCTCTTTCTTTCCACATAATTAAGGGGCATACAACAAACATTGCAATAAGCCTTCACTGAAATTCTTAATGCTGTGCTGCAGTATTTATTTGTGTAGCATTTCCTTTATTTTATGAGGTTCATAGCTCAGCGCGTGATATTTCGTTCTCGTTTTGTACAGACAGTGTCTTTTGAACTGTAAAATTGTCCTATCCTTGACTGCACAGAAACCAGTTTCGGGATACACACCACTGAACTTCAGTGAATGCACGCACACTATAGATACAACAACACAGTATGGAAACAAAACAACACAACATGCGCCTGCAGTATATGCACAACACAATATGTGCACACATTATATATATAGTACAATAAGCACACATATTACAGACATAAAATACACCATGCACACATATTTTCTCGGTGCGAGAAATGAACCGCGTTAAACCAACGACCAGCTAAGTACCCTAAATCTACAAAGTCCCTGTTACTTCAATTTTTTCTCCGTTGTTATTGTGACGGTATTGCCTCCCCTGCTTTGCAGTAGTGGTCCAACAGTGGCCAAAACTCAACAAGAGTATCTATTATAGACTTCAATGGAGTCTATCTTTACAAGATTACTCTTGGCAGAAATGTTTATAGAAGAGTAGTAAAGCTTCTATCACATGGGAGTCTTCACACGATATTCAGATAAGCGAAAACAATGCTGGCTGTAGCTAAGCACGTTAATTCTGTAATCTGCCGACACCTTTTATGAAGAATTTAAGCAATGGTTTATTGTAGTTCGTTAAGCCCCCACCGCTGAGTTAATCCGCGGAATTATTATTATAATATAGCTCTGTTTAGAGTGTATGTTTAGTAACTTTGACTGAGACAAACATGTAGAACAGTTAAAATGATTAAATCTAAGTTAAATTTGTAACATTACAAATAACAAAATTTAATAATCACTTTAGATTTAACAGTTTAAAAGAAAGGAATAATAGTTAATTACAAAATAAAGTTTTCATCACTCGGGTGATGGTTTTTTATAAGAGGTTCAAGTGGCAGCATATAGGTTAACCAATGATGACTCTAATCCTCCTCCTGATGGGACTTGTGGAAAAGTTTGAAACTTCTATTAATTTTAACATGAATATGTGTTTTCGATTACATTTACACTGAGTGAAAAGCTTTGAAACTGTAAGTGTTATTCTTAAAATGTACATCATTTCTTTCATCTTTCCCTCCCTGCTCCATAGGGAACCTGGAACTACTTTATGCTTTTTAGTTCTTTTTACGAAACTATCAATAAAGCAGTCACCAGCCCTTGCAGTGGTGGTTCATGAATCATCATTCTAGATACTGAGGTTGCCAGCCCCAAATGACTTTGACATCCAATAGCGAGTTTCACACATTAAACTTCACATGGTAATATATACATATATGTTAGTTTACATGTTAGTAATAAAACATAGAATGAAAATGCACTACTTACGCCAATCTTGTCTACATACTTGTTGCTCATATGAATAAAAGAGACGAGTCGGTCTCTTACACGAGTCTTGGGCGGGGGGGGGGGGGGGGGGGGGGGTTCTTTTTTTTTTTACAATAGATTACCTCTCTGACTCCGTGTGTTTCTTCAGTTTTCTTTAGTCCTGGTTTTCCTTGTTACAATGCTAGAGATTTCCAGGGCTGTTTTTTGTAAGTCCTTTTGGTATACTCTGATAAAAGGTCCAGTCCGATAAAAGGAATTATGAATCTAGTCTTCACTCTGGCGAGATCTGACGTTTTCTTGGCGAGCGTGAAATTCACAGTGAAATAAAACTGCGAAAAGGTCAGACTATTTTACCTCTCTTCTCACGCCTTCGTTTGTTATGGAGTTAAATAAACGCTCCAATCATATTCAAACAGATCGGGTGTGGTAATTTCAAAATATTTCTGACATGGAAAAATTTTGCAAAGGTCACGTCTCCCATATATGGTAATATGATGTCCGATGCCCTTGTGTACAAACTTCCAAACACACCTCTGTCCATCATAATATTGTGACCGTGATTTTCTGGCGTAATGACTCAAGGATGGTCGCTAGTCACCTATGTTTCACCAGAAAAACAAATCTGGTTCTATTCAGCACTCCTGCCCAACACTAGCCTGGATAAACAAGCACCATCGCTTGAAAAGATGGTCAGACAGATTATGCGATAAAATATTGTCGCTGACCGTCTAATAACCTGGCGTTACTTAACACGTCTTCGTGAAGCGTGAATGCGACACAGTGAGATAAGAATTACTCCCGTAGCAAATACTGCCATATGGGAGGGCGTGCTAGAGACTTCACCATGCTATGTCCAGCATAAAGAGTAAAATGTATGAAAGGGAAAAATGAAATGCCAAATAAAAGCGATTGGAGAGGAAAATGAAGAAGAAGAAATGATACTGCCGTAGGGCTGGAGGTGTGAGAAATCACACAAAAGGACAGGGACAGACATTTCGTCACAGTTGGCCCCTTTCTTTCTTCCTTTCTTTATAGCAAGTGCCTACAATTTACATATTTTCGTTATTGGTTTACAACGTACAGTCCTCTGGTTTCCCCTCTCATTATACCAGAGCCATAGCAGCAAGAGAGAGAGAGAGAGAGAGAGAGAGAGAGCAGGATGGACAGCGGCCTCGAAGCCTAGTATAAAGGAGCGCAGAAGTAAGGAAATTAGATAATCTCGTCTACATTCATCGTAAGAAGAGGGCGTAACTGATGCTAGTTCTGGGCGCAAAAATGTGTTCTACTACCTTACACGACTACACAATGAGTCGATCTATGTGTGAATATACCTGATCTGATCACCGCTCAGTATTTTAATAAAGTAGTATGAACAGAAGATGCTGAAAAAAATGCTACAAATGTATGTTGACCTTTGTGAGAACTCATCCAATATTGATCTGACCACCTCCCAGTATTAAAATAAAGTAGTAGAAACAAGATATTGGTGAATAGCCATAAGAAACATGTTCCGACCAACATTACGTTAAATGGGCAAACGTTAGAAGAAGTTAACACCTTTAAATATCTGGGGTCCACTATATGTAGTGATGGAAGATCAAGTAAAGAAATGAAGACAAGACTTGAAATGGCCTCAGCTGCCATGACAAGGCTGAATGTGATCTGGAAAAGTAACATCAGTTTTCCTGTGAAGATCAAATTATACAACACACTTGTATTATCTATTCTCTTGTATGGGTGTGAGGGCTGGACACTCATTGCAGATACGGAGCGAAGGATCCAGGCTTTCGAGTATAAATGTTATAGAAGAATTTTGCGCATTTGCTATAAAGAGCACAAAACAAATGGCTATGTTAGAAAATAAACACGTATGCTGGCCACCAAGAATCACTTTTGTCAGTAGTGAAACGTCGAAAGTTTGCCTGGTTTGGGCATGTAACTTGTCATGACTCCCTTTCGAAAACGATCCTCCAGGGAACAGTCGAAGGTAAATGTAGAAGAGGAAGGCAAAGAAAATCCTGGGCTGATAACATCCAAGAATGGGCAAGACACGGTTTTTCCACACTTGTACGCATTGCTGAGGATAGAGAGCAGTGGAGGACCCTGTCTGCTGATGCTTCCACCATGGCACCCCTACGACACATGCAGTGGCGTATCCTGGTAATGAGAGCTAGGCGTGCTGCTACTTAAAATGAATATGTACGCCTACTATTTAACTTCTTCCCCTCTTAATTTAAAAACCAACTATATTCAATTACGCAACGATAGTTATTAGGGGTATATGTCAACTATCTCCGAAATACTAATTAACTTACAACTTGAAACTCACTGTCACTGTAATAATCTGCATTCCCGGCAACTAAAAAAAATTAATCACAAAAAACACTGGACGGACACAACCGATTTTTACAACTCGAGAGCTGCAGGACCACCGCACGCATGTTCGCATTGTATTTACGTATCTGGCCATGACCCCGATCCAATCAAACCAGTGTTCAGACGTGAATCCGAAACGTGCCGCACGCATTGTGACGGAATTACCCGAGAAACTTCGGGCGATTGCTACTAACCAATAAAAAACTGCACTATAAAAAGCGTCTGGGGAAACTGAAACAAGATTATACTCGTAGATTCTATGCGGGAAAATCCGTTATCCTGGTGCGTGCGGTCCAAAAGCAGAACATTAGAAGAGAAATATTTTATAGAATAATAAATTAAATTTTTATTTTCCTTCGGGCATAGGTGTGCGCAGCACGCACAGCACACATAGAGAATACGCCACTGGACACATGACGGGTTACGGGTTGAGATGAGATGAGTAGAAACAAAAAATGCTGAACAAATTATGTAAATGTTGTATATCGACATTTTTTAGTGTTCGGAACAAGATCTAGGGCAGAGACGGCGAACCTATGGCACGCGTGCCGAAGGTGGCACTTGAAAATTTTATTTTGGCGCACAGCATGTAGTGCCGCCCTAACATTTTTCATACCTCACCCATAATAAATGCATAATTAACAATTGTCACAAATGTAAATGAAGAAGCGAATGAATTTTTATCAACCGGGAGCAGTTAGGTTGCGAGAACATATTATGTCTGATGATACAATTTTAAATCCTCGCAGTTCTAGTGTACACATTTTTTTCATAACCCTCCACTCCCAAAGGAGCATAGGCCTTCAACAAACACATGCCAAGTCCTCCTGTCACGTGCCATCATCTCAAGTTCTTTCCATGTTCTCCTCATCATTTTCACCTCTGTTTCCAACTCTCTTCTCCATGTACTTCTTGGTCTTCCTCTTGCCTCTCTTGCCCTGGGGGTTCCAGAACAAGGACTGCCTTGTAATGCTATCAACAGGTTTCCTCAGTGTGTGTCCTATCCATCGCCATCGTCTTCTTCTCATCTCTTGTTCCACTGGCACTTGTCCAGTTCTTGTCATCAGTTCCACATTGGTAACCTTGTCATACCATCTCAATCCCTCTATTCTACGCAAGCACCCATTTATGAAAGTCTGTAGCTTTTTGGTTGTTGTCTTTGTTGTTCTCCATGTCTCCGAGCCATACTATAGGACTGACTTCACATTTGAGTTGAAGATTCCCACTTTCGTGTTGGATCCTATTTCTCTTGATCTCCATATATTTCCCAATGCAATGAAAGCTCCTCTTGCTTTTTGTATTCTTATTTTGATATCGCTGTCTGTCCCTCCAACTTTGTCTATATTACTGCCAAGATATGTGTATGATTCTACATCTTGTATTGGCGTTTCTTCAAGTTCAACCCTGTTTTCATTACCTGCATTTATTCTCATTATTTTTGTCTTTTCCCTGTGTATTTTCAGACCCAATTGCTGTGACCTCTCATCGAGTGTTTTCAATTTGTCCTGCATCTGATTACGGTTATGGGACAGGAGAGCCAAATCATCAGCAAAATCCAGATCATCCAACTGCTTAGTCAGAGTCCACTGGATTCCATTTCTGTTGTGTGTTGTCGATGATCTCATAACCCAATCTATTGCCAGCAAGAAAAGAAATGGAGACAAGAGGCATCCCTGTCGCACTCCTGTTCTTATCCCAAATGGTTCTGTAAGCTGTCCTTCATGAAGAACTCTGCACGTCATGTCTTCATAGGTTTTCTTTATTAAATTAATGATTTTCAGGGAACTCCATAATGCCTCATCAATTTCCAAAGTGATTCTCTGTCCACACTGTCAAATGCTTTTTCGTAGTCCACAAATCCGATGTATAGTGGTGAATTCCATTCCAGACTTTGTTCAACTATTATTCTCAAAGTGGCTATCTGGTCTGTACATGATCTGTTTTGTCGAAAACCTGCTTGTTCATCTCTCAATTTCTTGTCTATGGACTCCTTTAATCTCTCAAGGATAATCCTGTTCAATACCTTTCCTGGCACTGATAGTAACATTATTCCTCTATAATTTGTGCACTCTTGTAGATTTCCCTTCTTAGGCAACTTAACCAGATATCCTTCCTTCCATTCTGCTGGTATCTCTTCTTTTTCCCAGACGATTATTTATGGGTATTTTTTTATTGGCTAGTTAATTATGGATTTATTATTATTTTTAAAAATATTGTTCTCATTAATGTGTACCTGCTAAATGAAACACACACACCACTCGGTAAGTTGAATCGTTTAATTACATACCATATGAAACTCTTCATTAAAAAATATTGCATGAAAATAATGTGGAAGTATTTGGCAACTCTCATGCGCATATCGTGCCTCACCTGAGCTTCCCAGTATGCGACCAATATTCATCGCAGAAAGAAGGCTGTATCAAAAGCAGAAACTATTCGACGAATGACAGATATATCAAAAACAGGGAAGAGATACACCAAAAGATCTTAGAAAACGCCACACCAAACCAGAGAATTCACAGTCTGGAAAAACAACAAATGTAAAGTACTATATGGAAAAAGGAACACTATATACCCAAATTATAACCTATATGGGGTTGAACCGGGTATCCCATGCACAAATAAAAATTCAGTGGTTTGTGTAAAGTCTTAAAATCGACAACAACAACATTTTATTGTTGTTGTTACCAATGAAATTGAAAATGTAATTATAAAACGCACCCAATTCTTTTTTTCTCTTCTGCTTTATATAATCGTTTTATGCGTGTGGCGCTTATGATTTATATATACTTTAATATTTATAATTTTCTTATACCGATGAGACATTTTTACATTTTTTATAGTTTGTTTACAATGTCAGATCAACCAGCAGTTATTGTGTGCTTAAACATACTTTTGGCCGTGCAATACTGTTAGTTGTTTGGACGGCCACAACTTCTTTAAGATTGCTTTCAGATATTTTGATCTTATCTCCATAAAAAGTGTAAAATACGAATATAAAAATAATATAAATAATCATAAATATAAATGCAATAACTATAAATGACAATCTGCTGCTTAAATTCCCATGGGCACTCGAGAGAATTTTTTAGAAGATCATCGCCAAATTTGGCACACGCTCTCGAAAAGGTTTGCCACCCCTGATCTATGGAAAATGGAACATTGAAAGTTTATAAATGCCGAGGAAAATAGAATTAAGCTTCTCGTGGATATTTTTTTTTTCGATTTCCGCTAACGGCTGTAGATGAGTTGATGTCACTGCAGTTGTCAATATCAAGTGCTATGTCAACTGAGGTGGATTGTCATGTCACTGCACAGATTCCTTGTACTGTACCACTTCTGTAATTGATTTTCTCCTGCTTCATATTGTTAGACGCCAGATGTTTATCGTCTTTTTTCTTTAGGCCACCCATTCTCTCTTTAAGTCAATTTGTGCCTGTTGTCACAAAAAGTTATAACTACCCTTTTCTTAAACGCGCCAAATGAAAGTTGACTGGTTCTGTCTGATTTTTGCTGTGACATTCATTTGTGTGGTGACCAATTTGCGGACGTCAGTAAAGCTTCGTTGTCTGCATAGGATTCTTACCCTTCTTATGTTAACCATGCTGTGACTGATTTTCTCGTCTTGTTGGTTCAACGTCTACGATTCTCTTAGCTTTCGCATGAAAGTACTGGAGTGGGTGGATCTGGATCGAGTCTAATGTGCCCCTGCTCCCCCCCCCCACCCCCCACCCCCCACCCACTCTCGCTATTCATTTACGGCCCTGATATCATCACCATATTCTTGGCTAACTAAAGTTGTACAATGCCTGCTGATGTAGGTATCAGGCCTATGTACAAATTTCCTGTAGCCAGTGCTATTAAATAATTCCGTTGCAGGCTTCCTACCATGCCACAATGTTAATTAAACTGTCCAGTATGTTCTCTCTATTGCAACCGATAACCCCTTTTCCTTGAACAGTTCCTGTTGTAACGATATATTCTAGCTTTCCTCTTCTCACAACATGCCCAAAAAAAGTGGGTTGATTCCTTTTAATACGAGTGCAGTCATGGATCGAAGCAACGGCCCTGATGTCGTCATTATAGCCGTGCAGCGAAGATTCTTACGGGACCCGCCCTAAACGTCAGGAATGTGAGCCATAGTTCACGATCCACTGTGAACATCAACGCCTGTTTGAATTACGCAAATAAAATATACGATTTAATAAACTGTGTCTCAATCGCGGATATTGAGAGCGTGATATTCCTCATCGATGTACCCGTGTCGTATCGGGATTATGGACTCGACCTTGGAACCAACAGATTTATTGTCTAATTGACAAGGAATGTCGTAAAACTGGCGAAATAAGATATGAAGGACGAGAGAGAGAAAACAAAACTGGGCTGTTTAACGTCATTTTTAACGTCAAGTTTAACGTCATGTTTAACATCGTGGTTTCAAACAAAACCAAGAATTGAAGAATAGCATTACAAACGTGAAGTCAGTTGTGTGGGTGCGTGATCGCCTACGCTACTAAGAATGGTCATTATGTCCATTACTGGACATCACAACATACAATGGGTATGAAGACGGTGCTAGTCGTTTTGCCCCACAGAGATGTTGTGAGGTGTAAGAAGTAGCTTTAGCCCTTACTGATTGCTGTATGTTTTGTCCAGGTAAGCTGGGACGACTGGTCAAAATTCTGGACACTTCACGTCTTTTTACTTAAGAATTTGTGCTCATGTTTTTACATACACAGATGTACGCAAATCGATCATTAATAATAGTAAGTGTTTAAAACTATATCTGAAACAACAATTGCACATATGTAGATACAAGGTAACTCTACATGAAGCAATCTCAAAATCAGTCGAATGAAGCGGTGTAAATGCTCTCATCAGTGGACACACATATAAACATACCCCCCCCCCCCCCCCCCCCCCCCCCCCAACAAAAAAAAAGCAGTTAATACAATCAATAAAAGTACCGGACAATTAATAATACATAAAGAGTAAGGTATAGATTATTTGTCAAACAACATATCAAAGACAAAAGATATATACGAATTAAAAAAAATTATCTTATGAGTTTGAAATGAACGCAGGGCACAAGATTTCTAAACTATACTTCATCGACAACAGAATTCACTGAAACGAGGATCAAAGCTTTACTCTGGTTATGGGAAAACCAGACGTTCCATAACCATAAGCGAAATCAGTTTAATCTTGTCCGCCACAAAAATTCATAAGGATGTAATATATACGAGAGGTGTATTTTGGTAAAGTATATGTGTTTACGAAGATTTGTGTTGTGCTAAATTCAATGAACTCTTATGCGCAGGTCTCCATACTTCCTTGTAGAAAATGGATGTATTGTTTGCTCCTTGGACCAAATGTCGCAGACATTGATATGGCTGGAATAGATAAATTAAATTTACTTGTATATCTGAATTCAGGCTACAAAGAATTTACTTCCCTGGCATGCAGGACTGGGTTAACAAAATTGTCTAGCACTTAACGATCAATAAATCGCATGTCTATTGCTGGAACACAGACACATCAAATATTTATAATATTAAAATGTCAGAAATCACATTCCAAGTTGTAATCAAAATCGCACATGTCGACTAATTTGACAGCAAGCACAAAGTATATTAAGTGACAAATAAGATCAGGTCAGATGCCATCTCTGCATCTAATGTCGGCTGTATTCTATCTCTTGTCCTGAAGATCACTTCTGTCCTCAATATTTCGCACTGTTAACAGGTTTTCTGTACCTTCTCATGTATGTATTCAGTGAATTATGTATGCCTACTTGTCAGTTCTGCTAGCAGTGACGTATACTTATTATCATATGTTTGTTTGGTTGTTTCTTTTGTGTGTTTTACTTTCTTTGCTCTGTGTGGATTTCAAACCATTAGACTCAGGTCCTTCATTTCTGTTGGTGCTTCTTTGATTTATTTGTTTTAATGTCGCATATAGCAGTGGTGGTTCTACATAAAACTGAAGGATCATTTTCCTGATGTCCACTGCTAGAGGCTACCACTGCTAGAGGCTACCACTGCTAGAGGCTACCCCTGCTAGAGGCTACCCCTGCTAGAGGCTACCACTGTTAGAGGCTACCCCTGCTAGAGACTACCCCTGCTAGAGGCTACCCCTGCTAGAGGCTACCACTGATAGAGGCTACCCCTGCTAGAGGCTACCACTGCTAGAGGCTACCACTGCTAGAGGCTACCCATGCTAGGGGCTACCACTGCTAGGGCTACCACTGCTAGGGGCTACCCCTGTTAGGGCTAGAGGCTACCCCTGCTAGAGGCTACCCCTGCTGGAGGCTACCACTGCTAGAGGCTACCCCTGCTAGAGGCTACCCCTGCTAGAGGCTACCACTGCTAGAGGCTACCACTGCTAGATGCGACCCCTGCTAGAGGCGACCCCTGCTAGAGGTTACCCCTGCTAGAGGCTACCCCTGCTAGAGGCTACCACTGCTAGAGGCTACCACTGCTAGGGCTACCACGGCTAGAGGCTACCACTGCTAGAGGCTACCCCTGTTTGAGGCTACCCCTGCTAGAGGCTACCTCTGCTAGAGGCTACCTCTGCTAGAGGCTAGTTTGTTCAGTAGTACATATTATTGTGAAGTCTGCTTCATTTTATGTCTTTTTGTTGTCTTTGTTGTTTTCCCTCTTTGACATCATCCAAGAGCTGTTATTAGAGATGACGAGAACTAACAACATTGACTGCATCGTTTCTCACATCGGCGCCTTCACTTTTGCTATTATAATTTTTTTTTATTTGTAAATATGGAAATTTAATCCAGCTTCTTTACTTGCTCTGTTTATCGTGTCCATACTTTATGTAGGCTTCATTTTGCTTAACATACTCCAAGTTTGTATTTTATTTTTTTAAATTACGTACTCAATTATTATTATTATCGGCAAACATTTTTGTCTCCTAGAAAATTTCTCAGAGCTGTTTCCATGTATTGTCGTAGATTTTTTATAGGTATTTAAGATCAATTTTGGCCCCATCTGAATAGAACTAGAACAGGTGGTAACTCAGTGAGAGATAAGGTAAAGAAATAGATTTCACGAGTGAAATGGTGAAAAGGTAGAGTCTGTCCCTGGATTTGAGAAGATACTCTAGTCCAGCCTATCTCTACAACAGAAATTTGTTGATCGGACAGTATACTTTTCTATATATATTTATATATATCAACCACTCACATACAAACACACATATAAGTGACGACAATTAGACGCACAAACGTGAAACTATATTAATGGAGTAGGGATATTGGGCCGAGCTGACCAACACAGGTAAATTAAGTTTTATGTAAATTTTATTTACCATAAAGAACTTCACAACAGCTATTATCAAATATCAAGAAATTATACAAATCATCATAGGTTACATAATTAATAAAGAAATAGACTCATAAGTGTATTCCCCTCTATTGAGACATGATAACACAAGAAGAATGTTAATTAACCCCCGAAAGGTCAAAGATTTGCGCTATTGTCTAGAATTTGCATATACTGTAAAGAACAGAGTTTCTAAGTTAATCTATTCTGAAATGAACAGTATTAGCAAAACATAAGAAGGAAAAAAAACCAACGTGAGTATAATGAGTATACAATTTAAGAATGATTCATTTCTTCTTTCTTTCGCTTCTGACAAAACCTGTGGCCACATTCATTCACTCTTACCGAATAGGTGCTTTCACAACGTCTGGAACTTATTTCCTGATACAACCACAAATCCAAGGCTGCGTGTTTTGGCAAAACAAGCCCCAGTTTCTCCAAGAAGGATTAATCTTCTTATTTGGGAAACGCTTGTTTTGTACTGTTAGTAGGATTCTGTTTATGTCACATCAATTAGTCCAGGTAGGGAAATACTTAAGAGCTTTTAATGATCACAGTGTCAATAGCTGGTAAATTTGATACTTGAAGAGAATGTCATGTATTTGATTCTTTTCTGGGTAAATCTTCGCTACAACACAAGTGGTCGGTAGTCGGTAATGTTAAATTTGATAACTTTCGCCGCAGCGGGCTGAATGTCCAGTTACAGTTCTTATTAATGTCATATATTTTCTCTCTCTCTCTCTCTCTCTCTCTCTCTGTGTGTGTGTGTGTGTGAAGACAAGAGAGCCAAACAGGTCAACCTCGAAGATCCGATCTTAATTAAGAATGTTTTTGGTACTGCTGGACTTAGACCCGTTTCTCAGATTAGACCGCTGGTAGGTTTTGGGTTTTGACCCGTACTATATAGGAAGAAAATTCATACATTTAACTACTACAAATCAATCTTAACCCGCGAAAAATTATAATTTATTATCATCCACTCGGTTATTAAATTTAAAAACCACAAGTGTATATCTTATTTTATCGTTTAACAAAACCCCGTGAAATAAGCGCTAGTCATTTACAAAATTACTCATAGTGAATTAGAAATAAATATATATTTCGTCAGTACTCATAATAAATAGTGCATTTACTAGTCGATTAAAATTATCTCTTACAGGCTACTAGCAATTAATTAAATTAAACACTTAGATATATGTTATTTTAATTCGCTAGTCAATTAGCACAAAAATCCTAGTGAATTATCATGACGGACTTTAAAAATTAAATCACTCTACACAAAAAATCTTAGTGAAATATAATGCCGGACTTAACAATTAAATCACTCCAAATTCTAGTATAATATTTACCGCAGCACAAGAATTAAAACAACTCCAACGAAAACTTAGTAATTCCAAATGGTAAAATGGATCTAGAAATCGCAGCTAGATTTTCCTGACAATTCTGTGGGTACTGGATAAACTGAGTTTGAAGGAAGAGATATATATATTAAAATGGGTAAAAATCACTATCACTTGCCAGATATAACACCTTCGCCCAGCTTTTGGGAAATTCTTCGTTCGATCCGTGAATCAAGGCTAAATTTGCCACCTTTCCCGACCGCTAGACTTTAACAACGAGCGAACCGTCTTTGATCTGGCGTCTCTCACTGTAGTCAGTTTAAGTTCCGAACAAACGGATGTGGGGGGGGGGGAACTTGTGATTATCTCCCCTTTCCTCAGATTAATTCCCCCTGACCAATGTAACTACCAAAAGTACGTCTTTTCTTATTGCCCCTTGATTTTTCTTCATTAGCTTATCTCCCCCCGAGAAAGTGCACTGGATTCTACAAATATATGACCCGGCCCCTCTCTCTACACGCGTTAAGTATAGCCTGTCATATTACAACGATTTGCCCAATCACTCGCGCGGTAATACAGTTAACGGCTCTGGACTAGCTAATTGTCTGTTTGTAAACATTCCTGTTGTCTATAAGACATAGAGAAAAGAAAAAGAGGGGTGGCTAATTATGAGTTTGACAGATATAAAAGTACGAAGGTTCTGCATTAACAAAACGTGCATAACTAATAAGGAAGCAAGGTGGAAGCAAAAACGTGCTGATATATATGTCATCTATATTTACATAATCTCTGTCACATGTATTGACTGTGTTGTATAAATAGTTGATATTACAGTTTATTTGTTTTTTTTCTCATTCCTCTGAATACTTCTTTGCTTTCCAACGTCACTTTGTAATCTTAATAAACGCCAATTCCTTGGCGGACACCTGATGATAGCTTTAAAAGACACTCCGTGTTCTGGAATCCCGTGGGTACCAGAGGTAGGGGGAGACTAAAGAAAAACTCCCACACACACACACATGTGGAGAAGGCAACTGAGGACAGACATGAATGGGATAAAGAACACAGGGAAATACTTAGAACAGATGGTACAGGACATGGTACAGGACATGGTACAGGACATGAAGACTTGGTGTTGACGATCTATGCTCCTAAGGTAGCTGGAAAGTTTGGTTTGGTTTTAAGGGCTATCTTCACTGCACACGAACAACTCTATCAGTGCTCTGATTTCCTCCTATAGATCACACAAGGAGGATCTCAGCACAATGCAGGAACTTCGTAGCACCGGCGATGTTACCAATGTCTGTATAAACCAATCACATATTCTATAAATATTTTTGTGGTGGATAGGTTTCCTAATTTTTAAATTTTGCCAAGGCAGCGGCCATATGGCCTACTCTTTACAGTTTTCAACTGCCGAGGGATTTTTAACGTTTGCAACTTGCACACGGGACCTACTATTATTTGGCCCTTATCCGAGAAGGCTAGGTATCCGATGTCACTACCCCCAGGAGATCAGGGGGGAGTATGGCATCATTAAGAACCACTGATTGTGAAAAAAAAAATTCAAATTATATTTCCTGTAGTGGCAGCGAACCCGTACCTTTAGAATTAGAGGCGGACGCCATACGTCTTAGCCACTCCGACTCCCAGCTTTATTTTGTTGTTGTTGTTGTTAGATGGAGATTAAAAAGTGAACAAGGGATATGCTAATCAATAAAGCTTATACATAACCACGCCCACAAGACTTCCCCGCTCCGTGCAGCCCCCGGGAGTCGCTGAAGACACACAGAAATAAAAGGACTAATGCACCCTGAAACACGTACAAGGTGAGTAATATGAGTGGTAACCTCATCCTGTTTAGCTAATCGCCACAGAAACTACCACTACAGGAGCATGTCAATGTTTGGTGCAGGGTCTCCCTGCGAGAGGACCAGCAGTAGTGGTGCTTCCATGCTCCATAAGGAGCGAAAAGGATAATAATGATCATGTGACAAGACTTCCACAATACGTTGTTGTTGTTGTTTCCTGTTCCGATAACACATCGTACAGTTGACCTAGTTCATATCAGCATTCTTCTCCGTACACTCTCACACATCTACGTGAATATGTTCACTCTCACACATCTACGTGAATATGTTCACCCTCACACATCTACGTGAATATTTTCACTCTCACACATCTACGTGAATATTTTCACTCTCACACATCTACGTGAATATGTTCACTCTCACACATCTACGTGAATATGTTCACTCTCACACGTCTACGTGAATATGTTCACCCTCACACGTCTACGTGAATATGTTCACTCTCACACGTCTACGTGAATATGTTCACTCTCACACGTCTACGTGAATATGTTCACTCTCACACGTCTACGTGAATATGTTCACTCTCACACATCTACGTGAATATGTTCACTCTCACACGTCTACGTGAATATGTTCACTCTCACACATCTACGTGAATATGTTCACTCTCACACGTCTACGTGAATATGTTCACTCTCACACATCTACGTGAATATTTTCACTCTCACACATCTACATGAATAAGTTCACTCTCACACATCTACGTGAATATGTTCACTCTCACACATCTACGTGAATATGTTCACCCTCACACGTCTACGTGAATATGTTCACTCTCACACGTCTACGTGTATTATGTTCACTCTTACACGTCTACGTGAATATGTTCACTCTCACACGTCTACGTGAATATGTTCACTCTCACACGTCTACGTGAATATGTTCACTCTCACACGTCTACGTGAATATGTTCACTCTCACACGTCTACGTGAATATGTTCACTCTCACACGTCTACGTGAATATGTTCACTCTCACACGTCTACGTGAATATGTTCACTCTCACACGTCTACGTGAATATGTTCACTCTCACACGTCTACGTGAATATGTTCACTCTCACACATCTACGTGAATATGTTCACTCTCACACGTCTACGTGAATATGTTCACTCTCACACGTCTACGTGAATATGTTCACTCTCACACGTCTACGTGAATATGTTCACTCTCACACGTCTACGTGAATATGTTCACTCTCACACATCTACGTGAATATGTTCACTCTCACACGTCTACGTGAATATGTTCACTCTCACACATCTACGTGAATATGTTCACTCTCACACGTCTACGTGAATATGTTCAAAGAAAGCAGTGGTCAGTTTGAGGCTATTTGTATGTCCATAGAGTTTTTCCCAGGAATAGTACTGGGGATGGCCGTATGTGCTGTTTCGGTTTTTGATATGTTTGATATGATTGATATGTTTGATATGTTTGATATGATTGATATCTTTGAAGGAGACATTCAGAAAATAGCACGGAGGCATATTCAATATTTTCATCTAATGTTTCGCTTGTTGTAAAGCTAGGATCTGCCACAGCTTCTTGAGGAAGCTTACGTCATTCTTGCAACAACAGTTTCCATAACTATTTGTTTTAGATGTTGACTCTACCAGTCACAGGCACATCCTCATATAACTCGTGTCTGACGACATGTAGCATTAGGCATATTCTTTCTTTATCTCATTAGGGACCCAAGGAACTACACCGGGCATCTTAATATGCCTGAGTGAACAGTAGTCTTATTGTGCAATATGCCTGAGTGAACAGTAGTCTTATTGTGCAATATGCCTGAGTGAACAGTAGTCTTATTGTGCAATATGCCTGAGTGAACAGTAGTCTTATTGTGCAATATGCCTGAGTGAACAGTAGTCTTATTGTGCAATATGCCTGAGTGAACAGTAGTCTTATTGTGTCTTTAAAGTAAACTATTACATATATAACTCAACCGTCCCGTGACCAAGTATCAGTGTGACCCAAGGCATTTCTTTGACTGCATTAGCCATAAACAGGTTCGGTGCACTAATATTTTCCCTATATAAGGTAAAGCAAAACAGAATGCACTGTTACAGTACAGTAATCGATTCTAGGAATACAAGAAGACATTACGCTCTCTCAGAACGTTTCAACGTTCAGTATTTTCTAGGGATCGATCTAAGACAAGAGTACTCACACTTGAACACCCCTCTTGATATTACGCAATTGTATCCGAAAGTAAATCAAATTTTCTACACACGCCTGCAAGCAATCGAAAATGTTCGAATGAAGCAGGCACAAAACCGATCGCTCGATTTCTATAACGTCGATGTGCCATTTCCGGAAAATTATGTCTGCAATCGTGGGCGGCAGTATTGACATACTGGATGTCAATAGACATCTGAGCTAGTTTATTTTCCTTAAAGCTTCATAGATGCATGAAGTTACGGTCCACAGTGCCTTACTTATATAAGACGGCAGATTGACATAGTTATGTATTCCTTCGTCTGGTAACATCACACTCGGAAATATTTTTCCAACGAAAACACATTTGTGGCGTAGATTTTCAAACATTAATTAAAAACCTAAATACAAGCACACCAACGCTAAAGACAGATCTTCATTAATAAATTATTACACAAATTAAAATCTCTGATTAAAAATACAGTAGAAGAATGTAGTTACCAGGCAGTTGCATCAGTGTATATTGTGCGAGAATATAGACCGAGTGACGCTTTGTGGACAAGGGAGCTAGGCAAACTATATGGAATAGATGAGCCGTGTTGAGACAAACTATTCTTATCTTTTTAATTTTTTACTTTGGTGTTGGTATTAAAGTCGTTGTTTTAAATACACTGTGGTAGTTGCAAAAATGATTAAAATATGAAAATTCAAAACTAGTCCTAAGCAGTTTTTCACTTTTCAAATTCACTTG
This sequence comes from Oreohelix idahoensis, assembly GCA_024509875.1. Classification (NCBI taxonomy): domain Eukaryota; kingdom Metazoa; phylum Mollusca; class Gastropoda; order Stylommatophora; family Oreohelicidae; genus Oreohelix; species Oreohelix idahoensis. The sequence goes on from JAMPIV010017634.1 coordinate 225,576, forward strand.
TTGATGCCCCAGACCACGGCGCCCAGAGCCGAAGTTCACATTGGCTCACCCCTTCTGCCGGCTTTAACCTCGGCAGAAGTCATGCTGAGCAAAACTGGGTCAAACGTTTGAACAAAATCAATAGTTCCCCACTATGTCTTTAACCGACGATCACAGTTTTCTGGGTCAGTTTTTAAATTCGTGCGCTCCCATTTTCCTTAAAACGAGTTCCCGTTTCTCCATGTTGTCGATGTCATTCTTTATTGGCGTCTTTCTTTTCACATTGCTGGTAGGTCTCTGCCCGATCGCTCTCTCCACTTCTTGTGTATGCAAGTTCCAAGTAATGACAACCGTTACTTCAAGAAAACAGTCATTCAACTTCAGCGAATAGATTCCGAATAAATATACGACTTGAAATCAACGCTCCTTTATACGCACATAGTATACACAAGCATTCCGTAACATTAAAAGCATTTTTTCTAATACATTTTCGTCATTGAAAGTAAGTAAGTAAGAGAGAGAGAGAGAGAGAGAGAGAGAGAGAGAGAGAGAGAGAGAGAGAGAGAGAGAGAGAGAGAGAGAGAGAGAGAGAGAGAGAGAGAGAGAGAGAGAGAGAGAGAGAGTTCCTCAATGTTCATTCGGTTCCCTTTTTGTTTCCTGGGGAGCAGGAAGCCACCACTATCGTTGGTCCCCCCCTTACAGGTAGCCACCACCAAAACGTTGACGTCACCATGACAATTTGTTTGACATGATGAATTTGCCGACCCCCATACATCACCTCATATTAGTCGTCTGGTATGACGTACATGACAGAGCAGCAGTCTGATTATTTCTGTATCTACCCAGAGACCTTCAGAACTTCCTTGGTGTTACATAAAGCCAATCTTGGCATACGAAAGTGAGTCATGGACAATTAGTAGATTAGCAGGAAAAACCTGGAGGTCACAGAAATATTTTACAGAAGGTTAATAATACTACTAATGACAGCTATAATGTCATGATGTCTTGAAAGAGACCAGTGCGTTTAGGACGCTTATTACTCATATTAGAAGATACCAATCTACTTTCTTTGCTCACGTTATGAAAAGAAGAAAGTTAAAATATATTATAGCAACAGGCAGTGGCGGTTTTAAATTGTGCGAGGCCCTAGGCAAGCATGAACGTGTGAGGCCCCTTTTAAATTAATTCATGTTGTATCTACAAGCATATTTTTGTGCGCATGGCCTAGGTTGCTTATGCCTTAAACCACCACTTACAACAGGAAATATTAAAAGAAGAAGAGAGGACGACAAAGAGAGAAGGAACTGGACAGTCTGGTGTCATGACATGGAAAGAAGTCAACAACAGAACTGAGAAACAACACTTGGGATAGAAAGTTGTGCAGCAACATGATCACGTACACCATCTGGCAAGATACTTGAAGAAGAAGTTTATAAATTAAGTCAGTCAGAAGACAGTTGATAGAAGTTTCATAGCGGTACAGTGTGTACACAATATACTGCAGTACGTAGTCGATTTATAGAAATGCAGGTGTAGATGTACACAGCACTTTATGAAATGAGGCAAACAGCACATCTACTGTAGTCGCAACAAACGCTTAACGATTGTTTTAAAACCATAATTTAAAATATGATCGAAGAAAGAATATACGACGAAAACAAGAGCTACTATTGATGGAAAAGAAATGTCAAGACAGGAGCAGGAAGTTACCTCATATGTCAGAATATGGCACCAGGGTAAAAGTGGGATATTTATAAAACACGCAGAGATGTAGTTTTATCTCGTACAGGGGAGCAGAGCAATTTTATTTTATCATCACTGCCCGCCATCTCCCCAAGGAGAGTGGACCTTCATCAGGCTCATGTCAAGGACTAATGTCTCGAGCCTCAATGTTTTCCCTTGTCTTCCTCGTGCCGGTCATTTATGTATCAAGTTCTCAAATCTGCAGACTTTGATAGAAGAAACAAGGGAAGTGTTTACACCAGCGTTTCTTAACCTTTTTCAGTGCCATGGAGCCTTTGATAATCCGGTGAAGGCTACTGGACCCCTTTCATCGTCCGATGAAGGTTATGGAACCCTTTTTGAAAAAAAAATTCACATAAAAGCATAATTAAAAAAAAAAACTTTACATTTTAAATTGTAGGTAATGTACACAGACCACTAGAACCCAGTCAATGACTCCCAAGAGGTCGGTAGACCATATGTTACGAAACCATATTTTACCGAAAGATAGTGACCATTCTTAACCAGACTTTCATGTCTGTGTCTGATCGCGCATATTACCTTGGTTTAGATAGATTGTTCGACGCATCTACTGATATAACTTCTATTCAAGGAAACAAGTCAAGCAATTCTATATTTCTGCAAACTCAAGATAGACCTACAGTACGTTCCCATTTTGCGCTATCTCAGTTTACGCGAATTGGAAAAACAAACGAGCGTTTGGAAAAACTTAGAAAGAAATCGCCACTACTAAAGGTAATTCTCTCGTACTTCGTACCACTGTTTTAATTTCTATATTTTTAATGTGTCATATTTAATGTTCGTTTTCCTATGCTTGTTACTAAAATTTTTATTTTAATCTACTTTGCATGAGCATCCCTGATATTACCAGGTGCTGAACTTCTATGGAGAACAAGATCTCAACTTACGCTAATCTCGAATTACAAACATGCCTCCGGAATACAATCTTTGCGTAAATCGAGACCACACTGTATTTCACTATTGCCAGCAAGAAACAACACTGCACAATTATGATATGTACATACAAGATAGCGCCTGCCTGTGATCTTATCTTTAAGGTTTGTTTAAACAAGTTTATTTTGTATAGACAGTGGAGGACTTTTACAGATCTCAAGGAGAAAGGGAGTGACGTGTACCCGAGCATGTTTTATCTGTTCCTCGTGAGGTTTGGTGAGTTGACTTTGTACTGCTGAGTCAAGGTTGTTAAAGTTTTGTTAACATTTTTGGCTGTCCTTGCAAACATTATTGTACCTAAGTCTCAACAAAATTATAAAGACGCTAATTTTATACTTAACGCTTTTTTGTTGTTTTATTTATGTTAGTTAACTGTTATTATGTTGTTTTATTTATGTTAGTTAACTGTTATTATGTTGTTTTATTTATGTTAGTTAACTGTTATTATGTTGTTTTATTTATGTTAGTTAACTGTTATTATGTTGTTTTATTTATGTTAGTTAACTGTTATTATGTTGTTTTATTTATGTTAGTTAACTGTTATTATGTTGTTTTATTTATGTTAGTTAACTGTTATTATGTTGTTTTATTTATGTTAGTTAACTGTTATTATGTTGTTTTATTTATGTTAGTTAACTGTTATTATGCACCAGGGGTGGACTGGGCGGTCGGGCAATCAGACAGTTTACGAGGACTCACAGCAATAGGGGACCCCTTCTCCCCTAGCCTCATTTATGTGGGATGGGTGATAGGGTTCAGTGACCTTTATTTCCCGGTGGTCCAAATCACCGTCAGTACGCCCCTGCATTACACGTCACTTGTGAAGGTGTTGTTAAATGAATAAATACATAAAGGTCACGTTCATGCATTCGTTAGAAAGAAAGAAGCAGAACTCCAGACAACATTTTTAAAAAAAAGTAATAATGTCACCTGCAATCGAACCATGTAGCATCCAAACGGCGCAATCGCCTAGCTGCGTAAGTAAATCGTGAAAGGACTGTTATTTACCTATATTTATTTATTGACTACTCGCAGGCCTGAGGTGTCCTTCATTATTTATTTATGTGTTTACTCATCCGAAGGTGTTGTTAAGGTGTTATTTGCTGTTGTCACTGACATTACATTCTCTGGTACTGTGGTCTGCTGTCCCATCACCCTTATCGTCTAACAGGATATAAGTGCTAGGTTTTTTATTATCCACACCAGGACAAGAGAAGGTGACGAAATGATAAAAGATTGTTCTCTGTGTCTGACTTCTTTTACTTTTTACTTCTTCGGCTGACTGTAGCCGTGTAGCATTGTGGGTAGCGGCTGAATGTAGCCGTGTAGCATTGTGGGTAGCGGCTGACTGTAGCCGTGTAGCATTGTGGGTAGCTGAAGTTTGTGTACCTGAGCCAAGTGTGTCGTATTGGCTGCTGTGAGTCTGCGTTATCGAAGAATGTCTGTGATGTTGTCGGAGAATGTCTGTGATGTTGTCGGAGAATGTCTGTGATGTTGTCGGAGAATGTCTGTGATGTTGTCGGAGAATGAATGTGATGTTGTCGGAGAATGTCTGTGATGTTGTCAGAGAATGTCTGTGATGTTGTCGGAGAATGTCTGTGATGTTGTCAGAGAATGTCTGTGATGTTGTCGGAGAATGTCTGTGATGTTGTCAGAGAATGTCTGTGATGTTGTCGGAGAATGTCTGTGATGTTGTCAGAGAATGTCTGTGATGTTCTCAGAGAATGTCTGTGATGTTGTCAGAGAATGTCTGTGATGTTGTCAGAGAATGTATGTGTTGTTGTCAGAGAATGTATGTGTTGTTGTCAGAGAATGTCTGTGATGTTGTCAGAGAATGTCTGTGATGTTGTCAGAGAATGTCTGTGATGTTGTCAGAGAATGTCTGTGTTGTTGTCAGAGAATGTCTGTGATGTTGTCAGAGAATGTCTGTGTTGTTGTCAGAGAATGTCTGTGATGTTGTCAGAGAATGTCTGTCATGTTGTCGGAGAATGTCTGTGATGTTGTCAGAGAATGTCTGTGATGTTGTCGGAGAATGTCTGAGATGTTGTCAGAGAATGTCTATGATGTTGTCAGAGAATGTCTGTGATGTTGTCAGAGAATGTCTGTGTTGTTGTCAGAGAATGTCTGTGATGTTGTCAGAGAATGTCTGTGATGTTGTCAGAGAATGTCTGTGATGTTGTCAGAGAATGTCTGTGTTGTTGTCAGAGAATGTCTGTGATATTGTCAGAGAATGTCTGTGTTGTTGTCAGAGAATGTCTGTGATGTTGTCAGAGAATGTCTGTGATGTTGTCAGTCCCCCTCAAGTTCCCCGGGGGGATCTAATGAGACGAAGAACGAATATGTAAACTGCTGTCTCAGGCACATCGTCCGAGGCGACTAATATGAGGTTGTGCAACCTCATCATATAAAACTAATTGTTTCATAAACCGCCGCTGCAAGAGTTTATGAATATTTGGTGCATGCTTGCTGAATAAGGGAACTAGCTGTTGTGGTGGCTCCATGCTCCGTAAGGAGCGGAAAGGAAAACGATGGTAATATCTATATTCTGTGTATCTGACTCTTGCTGCCACACACATCGCTAATGTAGATCGATGATTGTCGCGAGAGGGTAGATATTATTGAAAATGTAAGATATCCTGGACAAAAAGTTGTATCAGATGATACCAGGATAGTGCCAGATAAGAGACTAGTCTTACAAGAAATACCCCCTTCTCTGAAAAGAATAAGGGTGTATCGACATCAAAGGTAGGATCAAGCTGTATAAACCTCCAGGTATGATGATAGTGTTTGTTCCTGAATGTCTATGGGCTCCCTCTCAAGATCCTCCCTTGAATAATGGTTATTATATTTAAGTGTATTAGCTCTGCTAGGGGATTAATTAATTAATTACATATGTATCTATATATCAACCAGAACTTTAACTCAATTTAAATAATTCAGCAAGTCTGATGGTACATATTTACAATTTATTTAACCTATACCGTTTATCTTTTCGGTTAGGTAACTTAGAAAGAACTCAAATGTATTTACATAATAAAATAACTGAACATGGAATATGAATTATCACAATGGATCAATATGATGAATTTCTCTTTCAAATAACAATTATCTATTACACATATGTTTTGTCTGCGTGCCCAATTCTCAACCCTTTGAAAATAAAGTTCGTTCGTTCGTTCGTTCGTTCACTTTCACTGGACTGTGAAGTTAGTATTCATCAAATAATGTCCACAATGAGTCATCATACACTAGGTTTTATCTTTGGTATTTTATGTATTAAAGATAGTCTCTGGATAGGCTGACCAGTGGCTTTTCTTTGCCACTTATCTGATATGTAGAGATGAATCCCACTCTAGCCATGAACACACAAAATCTGAATCTCCAGGCCGGGAAAGCTGGGTAACTAGCTCTATGAACATCAAGAGCCTTCGCACCACAGAGTCCCACAGAGGTGGATGTCTCGTACAATTATGGTAGTTGCAGGATAAAACCTGGAAGAAAATTAAACGTAACCTCTATATGGTCCATCACTATCCTATCCTCACATACAATGGACATGACGAACAGTGTCAGACATTGTGCTAACATATGCACAGGACAATTTACCTCAATACCACTCACAGCCAGTTCAATATGACTACACTTTCCTTATAAATCCTAAGTTAGATCCATTTGTCCATGATCCGCCTCCATACAATGATTTGGTCTAGTATAAAATACTAAGTAATACCTTGATCAATACATTTTAACAAATCCTGTCATCCTTTCTTATGTTCCTGATAAGTGTGTCGTTCCTTTAAGAAATACTCCTTTAAATACTTTATCAAACTTACAGGCGTAATTTGGCCATCATTCTCAATTATTCTACACATTTACAAGGCTGGCTTTTCCTCTAACTGTATACAGATGCTGGTAGTTGCCGCCTGCAACACACTCGTCCTGTAATTTTTCTTAACACATACTACACACTTCCTAACGCACAAGTGGATTAATCACAGGAAAATTACATAATTATATATATATATATATATATATATATATATATATATATATATATATATATATATATATATATATATATATATATATATATATATATATATATATATATATACACATATATACATATATATACATTATATATATATATATATATATATATATATATATATATATATATATATATATATATATATATATATATATATATATATATATATATATATATATATATATATATATATATATATATATATATTCTTTCTCACCCTCAGGCAATACACACAAGCTGTAAATGGCTGCTAATGGGCATCTAGGTCTGCTAGGCAGATGCGGTGGCAAAGTTATATGACTTTTACACTTTTACCTCTTTCTTCTGTTCAGCTGTCTTTTCAAATTGTGTGGCCTCAATTCAGCCAAGTTCAAGTACTTATATACTACCGCATCCCCCGTCTCGGAGTGCATGGGGCAAAACAGTGTTAAAAATCTAAAACTGAGGCGTATTTTTTCCTTCTGTTCAATTAGCAAAATTTTTAATATTCGTTATCTTTCTTAATTCTGGGCCGATTTTGATCATCTAAAGCATGAATTATTCTGTGAATTATTTTGTATTGATCTATCTACTAATTGGTTAGTTTGCAAAATGCATTTTAATATATGTATGCTTTAACTAGCTAAATTGGGACTAACCATGATGTAACGAAGCCCTTTCCCTCGATATTTCTATCTTACTAAAATACTCTTCGAGAAAGTTGTTACATCTACCTCTAACGTAACATTCCCGTTGTTGAATTATATAATCCTTCCCGGTGATACTTCTTTATTCTTTCCAAAATTAAATGGCATTGTACCATCGGTTACACAAAATGGGCCTCAATGTTCAAGCATAGTACGTTTCACAACACACATCAAGAAGGACGCGTTTTCATTGGCTAGTGTATCAGAGAGTTTTCAACATATGGCGTGCGGTATGGTCAGATTTTCTCCTAAGTATACAGAAAACCGTGTTGTGAGACAGACTAAATAACGACAATGATAAGACAAATGTCTGCTGTCTGTATCTGACTCTTGCTGCCACACACATCGCTAATGTAGATCGATGATAAGACAAATGTCTGCTGTCTGTATGTCTGACTCTTGCTGCCACACACATCGCTAATGTAGATCGTTGATAAGACAAATGTCTGCTGTCTGTATCTGACTCTTGCTGCTACACACATCGCTAATGTAGATCGATGATAAGACAAATGTCTGCTGTCTGTATGTCTGACTCTTGCTGCCACACATATCGCTAATGTAGATCGATGATAAGACAAATGTCTGCTGTCTGTATGCCTGACTCTTGTTGCCACACACATCGCTAATGTAGATCGATGATAAGACAAATGTCTGCTGTCTGTATGTCTGACTCTTGCTGCCACACACATCGCTAATGTAGATCGATGATAAGACAAATGTCTGCTGTCTGTATGTCTGACTCTTATTGCCACACACATCGCTAATGTAGATCGATGATAAGACAAATGTCTGCCGTCTGTATCTGACTCTTGCTGCCACACACATCGCTAATGTAGATCGATGATAAGACAAATGTCTGCTGTCTGTATGCGACTCTTGCTGCCACACACATCGCTAATGTAGATCGATGATAAGACAAATGTCTGCTGTCTGTATCTGACTCTTGCTGCCACACACATCGCTAATGTAGATCTATGATAAGACAAATGTCTGTTGTCTGCCCGCTCAAAGTTCATAACAGATAATCTTATTCAGGCCTTGTTTTGGTTCCCCTCACAACGAGGCAGCGAGAATAATGTTAGTACGTTATCCAGAGGCGTAACAAGGGAGGGGCGTCTGGTTCTGGAAGGTTTCAAATAATTACGACGAATACTGACCTTCATCATCATCAGCATCACTCAACAGCTGTTCACGGCACATACGCCTTCAACAAACTAAAGCCAGGTCTTCCTGTCACGTGTCATCAGCTACAGGTTTTTTAATACCTTCGTCATCCCCTTCATGTCTGTCTCCAGTTCTCTTCTCCATGTGTTCTTTGGTCTTCCTGAACCTCTCTTACCCTGGTGATACCAGAACAGGGACTGCCTTGTAATGTTATCAGCAGGTTTCCTCAATGTGTGCCCTATCCATCTCCAGCGTCTTCATCTCACCTCCTGTTCTGGTGCTTCTTGTGATTAGTTCCACACAGGTGACCGTGTTAAATACCATTCCAATCCTTCAGTTCTAGGCAAGCACACATTATGAAAGTCTGTAGCATCTTGCTTGTTGTTTTTGTTTGTTCTCCATGTGTCATGTGACTGAAGTAGGACTGACTCAATGTGTCATGTGACTGAAGTAGGACTGACTCAATGTGTCATGTGACTGAAGCAGGACTGACTCAATGTGTCATGTGACTGAAGTAGGACTGATTCAATGTGTCATGTGACTGAAGTAGGACTGATTCAATGTGTCATATGACTGAAGTAGGACTGACTCAATGTGTCATGTGACTGAATTAGGACTGATTCAATGTGTCAGGTTACTGAAGTAGGACTGACTCAATGTGTCAGGTGACTGAAGTAGAACTGACTCAATGTGTCAGTTGACTGAAGTAAGACTGACTCAATGTGTCAGGTGACTGAAGTAGGACTGACTCAACATTTGGACTGAAAATTCTGATTTTGTGTTGGACTTGATTTCTTGTTATCTCCATATATTTCCCAATGCTATTTTTTTTTTGGTGCCTCTGACACAAGGAAGGGGAATAATATGATTATGTTTGTAACATTTTAAGCTTTGAGTGGCTGTTCAATGTTCACATCTGACACAGAAACACGAAAAAGATATATTTTTCTCTAGCCTTTTGCATTCTTATTTTGATATATTCCGCCAACTATTCAATTTCTTGGTGACGAAGCAAATAAAGATTCTAACACAAGGCAGGGGTATTTTATGATTATGTATGTAACATTTTAAATTCTAAGTGAATGTCCAATGTTAACAACTGACAAAAATACGACAAAATTGTCAATATCTCTCAGTACAAGAAAACTCAGCAGAAAATTGAAGAGAGAGGTGGCTAGCATACAACCTTAGGAAACAATCAGCTTAGCCTGACATGACTTTAACAGAAACCCACTGTGGAAGAGATGAGCGGCGAGACCAAATAGAATCAGGAGAAAAAAAGGTCAGACGATGAAGCCAAAGGAACGGAAGTGAAAGAGAGTCGGAATAACATTGATGTCGGAAAAAAATACATCAAAACTAATTCACCAAACATAAACGATTGCAATGAAAAATTATAGGAACTTACTTGTCAAATTTAGTTAGTCAGCACTTTAATGACACCATAACAGTTTCCCTCCCAAGAAGATTTCAGCACACAGATTCTCAGATCATAGCTGCAGAGTCATCTGATAATCTTTGAATGACATTTCAGCGCTGCGACGGTTTCAAACGATTGCATGAATCCTTAGAACTCTGTCCTGGTTTTAGAACTACGGGGGAGGGGAGAAAACCTGCCAACTTTCCATAGTGACCTGGGATACACGTTAGTCTATGAAGTGTTTCAATGGCTCTGTTCACTCTTTGCGTTGTCTAAAAAATGACATTGCCATTTATAAACGTATCTCCCAGAAATAATGTCCACTTTTCTATGTGCACGAATATTGTTTAAATATCTAGAGTTGGTGGAACATTGATTAGCTTCTAACAAACACCCGGCCGTTGACTTGCTTCCAACAAATTCTATAGTTGTCGGAACTCTGAAACCTCTGCTGTTCAAGGCGAGACTGTCCTATTGATTGAGCTCACCGACCGTCTTCGCCCTCTGGATAACACTAATGGGGAAGTCCAGCAGCTACCATCGAAATATTTCGCAATGCGGCTGCATTAGTCAATAAACGTAACTGCACCCTAGGCATGAAGAAGACACGAACCTGAGATTTACACTTACAATTTCTGTTTAATCATGTGCATTTCAGCAAATTATTATTAAAAAAACTGAATTCTATTTGTTTTGGGTTTTTTTCTTTCCTGTGCCAATCACATTACATGTTCGTATCTTTGCTGTACAAGCACTTCGTCCTTTAAAACATGTTCGTATCTTTGTCGCTGTGCTGTACAAGTACTTCGTCCGTTACATGTTCGTATCTTTGTCGCTGTGCTGTACAAGCACTTTGTCCGTTACATGTTCGTATCTTTGTCGCTGTGCTGTACAAGCACTTCGTCCGTTACATGTTCGTATCTTTGTCGCTGTGCTTTACAAGCACTTCGTCCGTTACATGTTCGTATCTTTATCGCTGTGCTGTACAAACACTTCGTCCGTTACATGTTCGTATCTTTGTCGCTGTGCTGTACAAGCACTTCGTCCGTTACATGTTCGTATCTTTGTCGCTGTGCTGTACAAGCACGTCGTCCGTTACATGTTCGTATCTTTGTCGCTGTGCTGTACAAGCACTTCGTCCGTTACATGTTCGTATTTTTGTCGCTGTGCTGTACAAGTACTTCGTCCGTTACATGTTCGTATCTTTGTCGCTGTGCTGTACAAGCACTTCGTCCGTTACATGTTCGTATCTTTGTCGCTGTGCTGTACAAGCACTTCGTCCGTTACATGTTCGTATCTTTGTCGCTGTGCTGTACAAGCACTTCGTCCGTTACATGTTCGTATCTTTGTCGCTGTGCTGTACAAGCATTTCGTCCGTTATATGTTCGTATCTTTGTCGCTGTGCTGTACAAGCAATTCGTCCGTTACATGTTCGTATCTTTGTCGCTGTGCTGTACAAGTACTTCGTCCGTTACATGTTCGTATCTTTGTCGCTGCGCTGTACAAGCACTTCGTCCGTTACATGTTCGTATCTTTGTCGCTGCGCTGTACAAGCACTTCGTCCGTACATGTTCGTATCTTTGTCGCTGCGCTGTACAAGTACTTCGTCCGTTACATGTTCGTATCTTTGTCGCTGTGCTGTACAAGTACTTCGTCCGTTACATGTTCGTATCTTTGTCGCTGCGCTGTACAAGCACTTCGTCCGTTACATGTTCGTATCTTTGTCGCTGCGCTGTACAAGCACTTCGTCCGTTAAGGCTCCATCATCATCATCATCATCATCATTTTCCTTTGTTCTCCTTACTGATTACGGAACCACTACTACAGCTGGTCCCCTTGCAGGACGCCTGCACCAAGCAGTCACGTGCTCTTGCAGCAGTGGTGCCTGTGGTAGTTCATTTTACATAATGAGGTTGCCAACCTCATACACAACCTCATACACAACCTCATATTAGTAGCCTTGTACGAATCACCTAATGGGTGCATAAGTCTTACCTTTCTTTCTCTCTTCAGAGACCCCCCGGGTACCCACAAGGTTCCATGCTTAAATATGATTATATCAGTCCGTTTAATATTATCTTTTGTTGTTTAATATCAGAAATAGAACATGCACTGTCTGCTAGTTGGTGTCACGTGGGTTTTGATCATTAAATTGCCTACATCTTCTTCCTATTCTCTCACCCGCATCCTTTTATTTTATTATCTTTCCGTACTTGTTTTTCCTGTATTTTTTCGCATCACTCGTTGCGAAAAATATATTTCTTTCCCATCATCGTTTTTTTTCTCATACTGACTAGTAACCTTATTGCATCAGATGTCAGTCGCGCAGGTAAGACGTGAATGTGCGAAAAATTCGTTTCGCTGGACATAGAGCAGACTTTTTGTCTACATTTGCACCTGTCACGCGCGGGTTTTCCGGGCTGAACGCTTAAGCAGGAGCGATTATTTACACCTTATAGTCGCAGTTTCAGACGGTTGTCTGAGATTTGCAACTGACACGCGCTTTTCCCGGTCAGTTTGTTAACGCAGGTGCGTAATCGCACTGATGGCTGTTACGACATGAGGGAAGCTGACGTAGGGTGTTAGAGAAGGGGAGAGACGGGCGCTGTTTCGTGGTTTCGAAATAGTTGGGACCCCTTTGTCCGTTTAATAGATATTAACCCTAGTTTGAAACTTTATTGCATTTCACTCAGTAACTTCGCAGTAAGACTGAACTAGCCTTCGTTCGATTTCTAAATAATCTCTGTTAATAGAGATGGCCTTTAGTTTGGTCGAAGTAGAAAGTTCTTAGTATTCTGTGTTTGAGGTAAATATCATATAGATATCTAGTATTTTGGAAAGTGGTTAAAGCGTTAAATCGCTCATTTCATTTTAACTAGTTTCTTTTGAACAGAGTGCTTAATTTATAGTTTGTTATATTCTCTAAGTCGACGAGTTACAGTGGAAATACATAATAAATTATATCTTTAGCTTACTAAACTAGTAGCTATAAGGAATTTAATTTAACTGTTAAATACTCAGTCGAAACTGTTTTAATAACTAACTTATAAATGCTAGATGCGACATCAGTGAATATTGACGGAATACGAAGATATTCCTAAATTCCTGATGATTGATTTTATATAACTTACTTTACGGGAAGTTTTAATTATAAGTCAAGCGGTCGGCTTGTTATTTAAAATGTAAGTTATATTGAGTACATATATGTAAATTATTTGATATGTGTTCTTTCTTTTATATATAGTGAAACGGTGGTACCCAACTTGCCAGCGTTTAGTAAAGAGACATATTTGTGTGAAGCATAGACAGTTATCTACCCTTCCAAGATGGAGGTGAAATTCGTTTCTCACCTTAGACGCCGAAAGAAAAACATCAGGAATGTGTATATTTCGATGGATATCACCATGTTATGTTAAATTATAGAATAAGAGATACACCAGAGTATCTAGTGGTGTAGATATTTTCCTATAACTGACCTCGAAACCCTTGAATCGGTCGGTTGGATCGGAGGGTTGATCAGTGAGTTAACAATTCACTATCGTAAAACAAGCTATTGTTACCGAAACAGAACCAGGCTCGACAGTAAACATGACTCACTCTAATATCTTGGGGGCTAAGGAGATTTCTAAAATTGGATACTGGAATGTAAGAACTATGTATCAAGACGGAAAATTGGAAGAAGTAATTAAAGAAATGGATAATTATAAGTTGGACTTATTGGGTGTCAGCGAGTGTAGATGGACGGGGAAGGGCATAAAATATATTTCAGAAGAAAAAAAAGCAAATTATATACTCTGGTAGTAATGATAATCGTCACACAGAGGGAGTAGCCATCCTAATGACACAGAAAGCAGCAGCATCGCTTATCAGCTGGGTACCTATCAATGAGAGGCTAATATTAGCTAGATTTCAGACACGATTTTTCAAGCTCTCAATTGTACAATGTTATGCACCAACTAACGACGCTCTTGAATTGGGTATAAAATGGACAAATGGAAAATTCCTGGGGGACCTGGATTTCGCAGATGATGTAGCATTCTTAAGTTCAACACCAAGACAATCCCAAGAAGCAATAAATAATTTGTGTCATCTCTCGGTTAAAATTGGTCTCCAAATAAATGCCTCTAAAACTAAAGCTATGAACTTTTCTAACGAGACCTTTGATATCATCTTGAACGGGGAAAAACTACAGAAAGTTGAAAGTTTCAATTATTTAGGCAGTAAAATGACTCAGGATGGTGACACAACAAGAGAAATCCATACTAGAATTGCTTTGGCAGCTAGCGCCTTCAATAGATTATCTAACATTTGGAAATTACGATCATTGAATATACATACCAAGCTTCGTCTGTTTAATTCAAATGTTATCTCAGTGTTAACATACGGCTGTGAGAGTTGGAAAATAACAAAATCATTGGAGAACAAGCTGAATACATTCGAGAACAAATGTCTTAGAAAACTCATGAACATCAGTTGGAAAGAATTCAAGACTAATCGACAAATAAGAGAAGACTCTAGGCAGAAATATGTCTCCGACTATATAAGGAAAAGACGATGGTCATATATCGGTCATGTCCTACGAATGCAAAACAACAGAATACCACTACAGGCGCTCACTTGGGTTCCTGAGGGTAAGCGGAAAAAAGGAAGACCAAAAGAAACACTCAGAAGAACAATAATAAGAGAAGGAAGAACGTTGGGCCTAAATAATGTGCAAGAGCTAAGAGGAGTGGCGTCACAACGAACAACCTGGAGAGCACTGGTTTCTGCCTTATGCGCCGTGTTTGGCGCTTAAAGAATTTATTATTATTATTATTATAGACAGTTCCTATCTTTAACCACGTGGGTTTTTTTTTGTTTCAAGTAACACTGATCTGACAGTGCTTATGCCATCAGAGAGAGACAGTAATAGCAATCCCACTAACGGTTTCTAAGGACTAGAAATATATATTGGGCTTTTGAGCCAGTTCATATTGCTCCACAAATTTAGATGTACATGCTGCCTGGCGGCGAGAATATTACAAGAATAACAGTAACATTCCGACAGAGGTTGTGACTAGTATTGTGGTGACCAAATATAGTACCTGCCTGATAGAAGACACCGATCTGACATTCATTAAATCCTAGAATCCAAAGCTAATGACATTGTGCTCTGCTAACTTTCGTGCCTGGACAATATTTTATGTGACTTAATCAGACATTCGAAAACTTAGAACACCCAAGGAATCGTTCCCTGAGACAGAGAGTTCAGTACGTCTTTTGGAACTGGGGATTTCTTGGTCGCTGATTGCATTTTTTGGGTCTGTGTGAAGGTCCTAGAATTATTATGTTCCCAGAGGCAGCGAGCAAAGTTGTGAGTATATATGTGTGAGAAAGGCCATGGCTGAATGAATGAGGGTACACAGGTCTGAGTGTTATTTTACCGGTGTATTATTGTCACCCTTCTGCTGTCTTAACTTTTTTTTTAATCTGCAGAATTTGTTACAAAAACTAGAGTTTCTTTTTTCTTAGGCTAAATCAGATTATTCAACTCTGTTCATACATTTACGAGAAAGAAAGAAACCTCTTAGACTCAACCCTATGTATCTATAACTCTTTGGGCCATCATCTATTCTCTTAACGGGGCTGTGGGCTAAACCTAGAGCTAAGATCATAACGGGGCTATCATCCTTTGTAGCATTTTCCTTGAATTTTATGACTATTTGTATATGTTTTTCCTTGATGTAATTTTTGGTGTTGTGAGAAGATTTTTTTTTTTTGATGATAATAATAAAATCTCTCTTGAACTAAATCAGTGCGTTGGTCAGCTCGTTCAAATAATATATATATTCATGGTTATAGATTTCCCACGTCTGTGTGTTTAACTGTCGTCACGTGTATGTGCGTGCCCGTGAGAAGATAGAGATTTATGTAATGTATATCTGTGGTTTAGACTGTCTGACACTTTTTTTAAAAAACGGTCGTAGAAGATAGGTGAGAGAGAGAAGATTATCCCGATTCTCAAAGACAGCCTCTATATCACATTCTATCATCTCACGTGTGGAAATTCTATTGTTTTTTTCACCAGCTCACACTGTGACTATCACTCATTCCAACCTATTCAGAAGGGACCAACCCACGTCTTAATTCTCCTATCTAAAATCTACGACAGTTGGTTCCATGCTTAAATATGATTATATCAGTCCGTTTAACATTATCTTTTGTTGTTTATATCAGAAATAGAACATGCACTGTCTGCTAGTTGGTTCCATGCTTAAATATGATTATATCAGTCCGTTTCACATTATCTTTTGTTGTTTATATCAGAAATAGAACATGCACTGTCTGCTAGTTGGTTCCATGCTTAAATATGATTATATCAGTCCGTTTAACATTATCTTTTGTTGTTTATATCAGAAATAGAACATGCACTGTCTGCTGCTAGTTGGGCTGTAGCAGCTTCCCAGGAGTTACTTTAGCCGACACTTTTCGTGGTGTTCTTGGCCAGCCTTCATGGCTACAGTAGAAGCATCGTGGGATAAGTTACGCCCTATTTCATCTGATGCGATTATCCCTTACTTCATGCAGCTACTGTCTCCTACAAGATGAAAGCGTTTCCGATCTAAATATGCGGTTTTGCCGTTTATAACAGTTTAAAATCAAAACCGCATATTTAGATCGGAAACGCATACAGTTGCAACAGAAATAAGAAACTGTATGTTGTTAGTTTTTTTTTCTTCAGTATCTTGTGTTGTGTGTACGTGTCGAGTCTGCATTAAATAATTCATAACACTTTAGTTCCCCAAGGAGTAGATGCCTTCAACAAACTTATGCCATGTCTTCCTGTCACGTGTCCTCAGCTCAAGATCTTTGTGCACGTCTTCCTGTCACGTGCCATCAGGTCAAGGTCGTTGTGCACGTCTTCCTCATTTATGTCATGTCTGTCCCCAATTCTCTTCTCCATATGTTCTTCTGTTTCTCTCTATCTCTTGTATCCTCTAGGTTCCAGAATAAGGACTGCCTTGTTAACATTTACTATGCGCAAAAGAAACCGTAGGTAATTTAGACAAATAAGACAAAACAGCAGAACATTTAGACAACAATGTATAAGACACGGGGCATTGTATTGTAATACAGTGCAATATTTATAACGATCAAACAGAACCATTGCCCCCACCAGGCATGACGTCAGAGGCGGTCACGGTGCGATCGTAAATAGGGTTGGCACCTCAGTAGTTTTTTAAAAAAAATGTCACCGCAAGAGCATATATATATGAGTTATGGTCCCTGTACTCCTTACATGAAAAAGTGACATAGCAGACTATACATATAATTGTCACAATAACTCATTAGTCAAGGAAGTTAATCAGTAATCACTTTCGGTGGACATCTGAATTTCGTTGTTATTCGTCTCTGCCTTTTGGTGGGGTCATTCTCCTACATGTGTTTGAAAATAATGTTACGTTGTCTCCCATCTTCTTGTATGCTGTTTTGGTTTTCTTACTTACTTGCTTAGTCGTTCCTCTTCTACCGTGGAGCATAGAGGTTTGCCAGAGAAAACGGCATACTATCTTATCGGTTGTCGTCCTCCTAGCCTGGGTCAAAACTAGTCCTCGGGCCTTCAGAGAGTGTTTAATGTTGTCCTTCCAGCGGACTCTGGGTCGTCCTGGAGGTCTGGATCCCGGCTCTTAGTCTCACATGCTTGTCGTGGTAGCCGGTCTTCTACCATTCTTTAGCCACAATACAGCCCACACCACCTATTCTCTTTCGGTTGTGGGGACTGCACTGTAGAGCAGCGTGTCGCCATCGAGATCCATAACTCCGTATCTATTTTAAATATCTTTTGCATTACTTGTAATCAGGTTTTTATTTTAAGGCAAACAGGTGATTGGCCTGTTGTGCCTTTGCAAGGTGGAGGGGCTGCTTTGCGGCCTTCATGAATGCCGCCCTGTGGCCGGGATGGGATAATCCGTTGGATTTGGTATCTTCAAGTAAGATTTTATTTGTACTAGCTATATCGCCAGAGATATGAATGTCTTGAAGAGATGGATTCCAGGTTCTTTTTATGACTATTACCTGGCTATAGCAACAGCCCAATAGAGTTCTCCTTTATTTCTTCTAGTACCACTTTCTTTTCCACAAATATAACTTTAAGGACTCCACAAATATAACTTTAAGGACTCCACAAATATAACTTTAAGGACTCCACAAATATAACTTTAAGGACTCCACAAATATAACTTTAAGGACTCCACAAATATAACTTTAAGGACTCCACAAATATAACTTTAAGGACTCCACAAATATAACTTTAAGGACTCCACAAATATAACTTTAAGGACTCCACAAATATAACTTTAAGGACTCCACAAATATAACTTTAAGGACTCCACAAATATAACTTTAAGGACTCCACAAATATAACTTTAAGGACTGCACAAATATAACTTT
Organism: Oreohelix idahoensis; assembly: GCA_024509875.1. Taxonomy (NCBI): domain Eukaryota; kingdom Metazoa; phylum Mollusca; class Gastropoda; order Stylommatophora; family Oreohelicidae; genus Oreohelix; species Oreohelix idahoensis. The sequence goes on from JAMPIV010017634.1 coordinate 244,003, forward strand.
AAGGACTCCACAAATATAACTTTAAGGACTCCACAAATATAACTTTAAGGACTCCACAAATATAACTTTAAGGACTCCACAAATATAACTTTAAGGACTCCACAAATATAACTTTAAGGACTCCACAAATATAACTTTAAGGACTCCACAAATATAACTTTAAGGCTCCACAAATATAACTTTAAGGACTCCACAAATATAACTTTAAGGACTCCACAAATATAACTTTAAGGACTCCACAAATATAACTTTAAGGACTCCACAAATATAACTTTAAGGACTCCACAAATATAACTTTAAGGACTCCACAAATATAACTTTAAGGACTCCACAAATATAACTTTAAGGACTCCACAAATATAACTTTAAGGACTCCACAAATATAACTTTAAGGACTCCACAAATATAACTTTAAGGACTCCACAAATATAACTTTAAGGACTCCACAAATATAACTTTAAGGACTCCACAAATATAACTTTAAGGACTGCACAATTATAACTTTAAGGACTCCACAAATATAACTTTAAGGACTCCACAAATATAACTTTAAGGACTCCACAAATAAAACTTTAAGGACTCCACAATTATAACTTTAAGGACTCCACAATTATAACTTTAAGGACTCCACAATTATAACTTTAAGGACTCCACAAATATAACTTTAAGGACTCCACAAATATAACTTTAAGGACTCCACAATTATAACTTTAAGGACTCCACAATTATACCTTTAAGGACTCCACAATTATAACTTTAAGGACTCCACAATTATAACTTTAAGGACTCCACAATTATAACTTTAAGGACTCCACAAATATAACTTTAAGGACTCCACAAATATAACTTTCAGGACTCCACAAATATAACTTTAAGGACTCCACAAATATAACTTTAAGGACTCCACAAATATAACTTTAAGGACTCCACAAATATAACTTTAAGGACTCCACAAATATAACTTTAAGGACTCCACAAATATAACTTTAAGGACTCCACAAATATAACTTTAAGGACTCTACAATTAATTTTTGAGTATGACAGAATCTTGGTTTGATATTCAATTAATAACATGATTTATTCAACTAATCCAACTTGAACATAGTAGAACATCATGTAATGATTTGTCCAATGTATTGTAGTCGTAGTATTATCCTAGTGCCTATTTGATAGCTGGGGGAAAACGAAATCTGTCGATAAACTAATTCTATCAGCGAAAAGGTACTAACCTCCTGCGTATCGAAGATATATTTCACAGTCTTGATAGAGAACTAGGCTCTAAACTTGTGTTAAGTCATGATTCTGAGGGGGAGTTAAGTGTTAGGGATTATTGTGTACGGGGCTGATTTTTGTTAGTAAGCACGTTTAAAGTCATGAGATAGATTTTTTTATTTGGGTACTTTGTGTACGATTATTTTGGAACATAGCTCAACTGAGTCTGTGTTAGTTTTTAAAAAAAATAAAGAAACTGTTCTAATGTTCTTAGTAGTAGGGGGAAGAGACGGATGAGCTGAGCTCACATGTCAAGCAGTTAGTTCGCGCATGAGCGACTTTACTGAGTTGTACTGAGAAACTATAATCTCAGTCATTAAGTATCTGGCAGGGCTTCGAGATGGTTGTTTGTCTCGCTAGTGTGACCAAAGTATGTTATTGAAGGGAAGTTTTTTTTTCAAGATTGTATTCAAATGCCATGGATTACATCGGCTCACATTATTTATGACGAATTGCTATGTATGCAATCCCTTTTCCTTTGATGGACGTTTTTTCTATGGATATTTGCTGTACTGAGAGTTGCTGTGTATGCAACCAATTTATGGATATTTGCTGTACTTACCTATGACGAATTGCTATGTATTCAATCGTTTTTCCTTTGATGGATGTTTTGTCTATGGATATTTGCTGTACCGTGAGTTGCTGTGTATGCAACCAATTTATGGATATTTGCTGTACTTATTCATGACGAATTGCTATGTATGCAATCCTTTTTCCTTTGATGGATGTTTTTCCTATGGATATTTGCTGTACCGTGAGTTGCTGTGTATGCAACTAATTTATGGATATTTGCTATGTTCTGCAACCTATTTGCCATGGATTTTGTACTCTGTAGTAACCTGTGACAATGTACTACCTGTGATGTCTACGTTACTGTGATAAATAAACTGTGTATGAGTTGGATACGAACTCGTCTTACCCGTTGATCTATTCCTGACCTACGTTACTGTTGTGTGGGTGGTACCAGAGACATACACATTTATCGAACCCACGACATTCATCCAATATATTTTACATGCCTGTCGGCCACTAACAGTAAGCCCGACCTTGCTGACGTCAACATTGTCAGCTGTGCCAGACAGTAGCACTATCTTTCCATACAACACCCACCACAAACATTCAACAGTAACAGAAGTACTAACAGAACAGCTTGTAACGAATATACACACAGTAACACTCGTCTGGTTTTATAAGGGAATATGGCGACACCAAAAGTCAGCTCTGCCCTTGTTGATAATCAAATTCTAACTGACTTCTTTGTCGTAATTTGAATCTGTATAAACAACACGGTCATATTTTCCGCGCTCAATCTAGGATAAAAGGTCCAAATATAATGGCCAATCAGAACGCTCCTTTTCTAGTGTCTATAAAGATACCTTTTATATTAAGCAGAAAGGGCCTATTCCGTGTTTTTGGTGGGAAGGAGTTATTTTATTTCTTAAAGCATAGCGATAAATAAAAATAAATACATAGCTGTTATAACATCTGATATATCACTTAATAAATAGGTACAAAGCCGGCCTCATAAAAGTAAGTTAATTAAAGAGAAAAATTGGTTTTAGTGACATTTTCAGATCAGGGTAGTACCCGATTTAATTACTTAAAAATTACCTAGATTGAAATGCCAGGAAATAGCTAACGAATATACATATAGAACGATAGAGATAAATTGGCCGTTTAATTATCACTTTAAATAATTAAAATCGGTCCAATAATAATTGAAATATAAAATATTAAAAATTAGTCACATTGTACGGGCAGGCTGGAAATCCTTTAGAGTAAGATTCTTAAAATATTTTTTTTGACCCTGCTCCGATTGGTCGGATGCAGCTCTATATATAGAACGGGGACTTAGGAAGTCCGCCACTATTATTTGAAAAGATACCGAGCTGAATGAATCTAGCACACTATAACTGCAAAGTCTTTTGCCATTCTGACCTGACAGCAGTACTAGATTCCCATTGAAGCCTGTCTCAGCTTGTGTATTATTGCCTGAGGGTAAGAGAGATATATATATTTGTATATTTTGTTGATTATTTGCCTGTGTATACCGCCTATGTGTTCGGTGCTGTGTGGTAAGTGAAACTACAGGACTAATGTGTTGTGCCATGATCGGCTTACTTGTAAACGTGTGTGATTTTGAAACGAAAGCCAGCAATGAAAAATGTGTATACTATTTGTAAGTAGGGCAGACATTACGACTGTAAGTTTGAATAGAGTATAGGAATGAGTATTTCACCCTGGACTTACACGCTGTTCACGAACATAGGATAGGAGTACAGGAATTATTAACATGAGGTAATTAAGGTGTCACTTGCTACTGTGTACTGAACCAAATCATTGTATGGAAGCCAATCATGGGCTAAGGACTCTATCATAGAATAAGTACAGAAAAAGAATAATCACATGGAACTGGCTGTAGGAAAAGAAGTCCTGTACAACCTGTTAGCACAAATAACTGAAAGAGGGTAAGATGTGGTGTTGTGTATGTGTGAGTGGACTGATGCAGAAACCTACATGGAATACGGTTATCCTTTAATTCCAGGTTCTGTCTCAGTATCATGAAGTAATCACCAGCCAGTGTTGAGGAAGTCTGTTGGTGACTAAAGCAAAGCTCTACATAAATTAAGAGCTAGACCCAGCATTTCTCATCCAGAAGCTGCAAGTCGTGTGGTCCTGCCTTGTTGAGTGAAGATCAGCAGCCTATACAGAGATAAGTGGACTCTAAGTTCCACTGAACAGCTAATCCAGATAATCACCAAAGTTAAAAACGTACTACACTAAAAACCCTTTTGTGATGATATCTAAAGGACCGTGGTCATATTAAGTAAAACCTACAGTACAGTGATATTGAATTTAACATCAAAATAAACAGAAAGTGAAATTAGTTTAGTCCATTGAACAATATTCATTATGGAAGAGATTTCCCGTTTATTTATTTTGAGCTGTAAATATTATTTCATTTCTTTTGAGCATTCCTGCCCGGAAAAAATATTACGGTGCCGGACAAATAAATTGTACATAATTTCATACAGTCTTGTTTGATAATTTTATTAAAGTTTAAGTTCTGTATTGGAATTTACTACCTATTATAATTTAAATTACCCCTAGATAACTAGTCAAATAAAACAAAACAATTAATCATTAATCTTTGTGGGATCAGGAGAGGTAGCAGTTAGGGACTCAGAGTACATCATCATCATCTTCTCTGGGAACTTACATAGCTTGACCCCACTTGGATGTCGATACACCCTTACTCTTTTCAGAGAAGGGGGTATTTCTTATAAGACCAGTCTCTTATCTGGCACTATCCTGGTATCCTCTGATACACCTATTTGTCCAGGATACCTGTAATTCTACTAACATCCAAACCTCTCGCGACATTCTTCCGTTGGTAATTGGACTCGGCACTAGTACTTTCGGTAACGTACACTGAAAACTGTGATGTCACATAGTAACTACACAGTTACTATGTTCTGACTACGTTTCTGTGTACCAAGCTACTCTACGTATTTATTCGCATAGTAAGTCCTGTTACAGCCCTCCTTCTTTTTCAACCGGGCTTGGAACCGGCCTAGGTGGAGTTATTTTGTTTTTCGTTGAATATGAACTAAAATTTCTTTCTCCAGCAGATTTTCCGTGATTTTAGCAATTTTTGTTGTTGTTGTTGGTCCCATTAGTGGAAGAGTTTATTGAATTTGGCCAGATTAGGTCAACGGTGTGTTTGCTGCACGGCTGTGGTACGCATGTTTGTGCCAGCTGAATGTTTTAAAACATTAAAATGTATTTTTAAAACCTAAACACACCGCATACATAAATAGATTTATTGGTAAGGGTGGAGGTGCAACAGGTTGACGTTTGGAAGAAAGTGTCGCGCAATTACAGCAATAGATGTTTTCAAAGTGTATTTCAGCTTGTGTTATTATAAATGAAAGACGATAACTCTTGAACTTTACAAAAAGAAAAGGAGGCAAAACTTATTCAGGTGTCACATGAAAAAAAAGAAAATCTCCTTTCAATTTGTTTTCTTCTGCGTAGCATCATATTAGAACTCGCCCCTCCCTTATTCACATTCGTTAGACTTATACAAGTGCATTAACGTTGACATATCCCGTGCGTCATCTAAAAGACTAAGTTTAATTTAGTGAAAGTCGATAACACGCCCAATTAATGTTGATAACGAGTGCGCTTTGATGTTAAATGTATGGGAATGAGCTGGTCTGAATAACACATTTTAAAAAGTCTTATGTGTAATGTACATACTGTATATAACTTGCGCGAATTGCTGTAGTATCATAATGACCATCATCATCACCTCCTATTTCGTTCCTTAAGGATCATGGAGTCACCATTGGAAGCCTATATCAAAAACGCAAGCTCCTGCAGGGTTGTTTTCTGTCACAATTAGTTTTTCACACTAATATCTCACTTAGCGCTGCCCCGTACCACGCTGCTTCGTTAGCGCTCTTTAATTTTTGAAGGCCTAATTTTTAATGCAAGTTTGCAAATACATTAAACTACGAAGGGCGTTCAGAAAGTAATGCACCACATCGTTTTTCTCAGCTAATAATGAAGATAGAAGCATGACATTTTGCACACTTCAAATATGGCATGTGCCAATTGTGTGCACCAAATTGCACTTCAACCGGCCAAATAATACGGCTGCCCTAAACCGTTGAAATGGAGCGTGTTCGCAACTTGCGTTATCATCATCATCTCAACCCATAACCCGTCGTGGGCCGTAGGGGTGCCATGGTGGAAGCATCAGCAGACAGGGTCCTCCACTGCTCTCTATTCTCAGCAATGCGTACAAGTGTGGAAAAACCGTGAGTTGCCCATTCTTTGATGTTATCAGCCCAGGATTTTCTTTGCCTTCCTCTTCTCCGTTTACCTTCGACTGTTCCCTGGAGGATCGTTTTCGAAAGGGAGTCATGACGAGTTACATGCCCAAACCAGGCAAGCTTTCGACGTTTCACTATTGACAAAAGTGGTTCTTGGTGGCCTGCATAGGTGTTTATCTTCTCTCTAACATAGATATTTGTTTTGTGCTCTTTATAGCAAATGCGCAAAATTCTTCTATAACATTTATGCTCGAAAGCCTGAATCCTTCGCTCCGTATCTGCAGTGAGTGTCCAGCCCTCACACCCATACAAGAGAATAGATAATATAAGTGATTTGTATAATTTGATCTTCACAGGAAAACTGATGTTACTTTTCCAGATCACATTCAACCTTGTCATGGCAGCTGAGGCCATCTCAAGTCTTGTCTTGATTTCCTTACTTGATCTTCCATCAATACATATAGTGGACCCGATATATTTAAAGGTGTTAACTTCTCCTAACGTTTGCCCATTTAACGTAATGTTGGTCGGAACATGTTTCTTATGGCTATTCACCAATATCTTGCTTTTTTCTATATTAATTTCTATCCCATACGTTCTTGTTACTTTCTCCAGTCTAGAGGTAAGGTCTTGAAGTTATGATTCTGTTCCAGCTATCAGATCAATATCATCAGCAAAACATAGATTACACAGAGGTCGGCCTCCAATCGATATGGTTGATTTATAATCGTAGAGAGCCTCCTGCATAATATGTTCTAGGTATATATTAAAGAGCACTGGTGACAGGATACATCCCTGGCGAACTCCTACAGTTAACTTGCGTTATAAGCAGCGAATTGTGATAGAATTTCTCGTTGCAGAGAAGGAAACTGTTGTGAACATTCACAAGCGTCTATGTGATGTGTATGGAAGTTTTGCAGTCGACAGGAGTACAGTCAGTCGCTGGGTTCAGAGAATCAAAGAATTAGGAAGTGGAGATACGGAGCTGCTTGATCGGCCGCGCTGTGGACGTCCTGCCACAGCCACCAACGCAGAAATGTTGAAATGCGCTGAGGGCATTATTGTTACTGATAGGCGAATCAATACTCAACAATTGGCCTTACAGCTGTCAGTCAGCATTGGTAGTGCAAATGCAGTTGTAAAAACTCTCGGATTTTCTAAGGTTTGCGCAAGATGGGTTCCTCGAAGTCTCACAAATGACCACCGATTGCAAAGGAAAGCAATTTCTTCTGAATTGTTGGAGCGTTTCAATGCTGACGGAGAGAACTTTTTGGCTAAGATCGTTACAGGTGACGAAACCTGGGCACATCATTTTGAACCTGAGACAAAAAGACAGTCAATGGAGTGGCATCATCCGCAATCACCACGAAGAAAGAAATTCAAGACAATTCCTTCAGCTGGAAAGGTCATGATCACTGTCTTTTGGGACATTGAAGGTGTGATTCTTGTGGACGTTATGCCAAGAGGAGAGACAATCAATTCGCAAGCTTACATTAAGACATTGAAAAAACTAAATCAATGTTTTCGCAGAGTTCGGCCGCACAAGAATCCAACAGACCTGCTTCTCCTTCACGACAATGCGCGACCTCACACAAGTCTGGCAACACGGGAAGCAATCACCAAATTGGGTTGGACTGTACTACACCATCCACCCTATAGTCCTGATTGGCACCCTCTGATTTTCATCTATTTGGTCCACTTAAAGATGCACTCCGTGGGGCAAGGTTTGAAGATGATGAAGGAGTGATTCATGCAGCGAAGAAATGGCTACTTGATCAAGACAAAATCTGGTACGGGCTAGGAATACATGCACTTGTTTCGCGCTGGCAGAAAGCCGTACAAGTTGATGGGGATTATGTTGAATAATACCGATGTTTACATGACATATCCATATATATTGTGTATAAATTTCATGCTTTTTGGATAAACAGCTCCTGAGAAAAACGATGTGGTGCATTACTTTCTGAACGCCCCTCGTAGCAGGCATTAAAAAGTTCATACGTGTACGTAATGAGACAGAATGCATCTCACGTACGCTAGCGCCAAGTAAAAAGGCCTTCTGTTCAAGCTCTGCGGGAATCAAGCGCGTGGAGGATGAAATAGCGAGTCAGCTGATAAAGATAAATCTCTTCATTATTATTCCACCGTCCACCCAACGTTTCTAACAACGCTCCCCTTTTTCCTGCTCCTTTATCCATGCATCGATATAAACTCTGAACCATAATTTCAGTAACGGAGAGACAGATTGGTTGGAGTAGAGCCCCATCTTACAGTTAATACATCCGCAGTCACCTGCTTATCCACTGCCTCTCGCCGGCAGCCAAGACCACCCGTCTCATTTGAGGAAGACTGCAAGTATGGCTTAGTATAGTAAAGTCTTCACTCTCTTACTGCAGTTTCTATGATAGGACTACCTTTTTTTTGTTGTTAGTAAACTCTGTAATAACAAAATGAGGAGCAACGCAGCAAGTAAACTCTAAAATAAGGAGAACCACTGTGAGAAAACCTTAAAATATGAAGAACTGCAGTAAGTAAACTCTAAAGTAAGAAGAACTGCTATCAGTAAACTGCAAGTAAACCCTAAAGTAAGGAGAAGTGATGTTAGTAAACTCTAAAATAAGGAAAACTGATGTTAGTAAACTCTAAAATGAGAAGGACTGATATTAGTAAACTCTGAAATAAGTAGAACTGATGTTAGTAAACTCGAAAATAAATAGGACTGACGTTAGTAAACTCTAAAATGAGGAGGGCTGAGGGAAGTAAACTCTAAAATAAGGAGAACTGATATTAGTAAACTCTAAAATAAGGAGGACTAATATTAGTAAACTCTAAAATAAGGAGAAATGATGTTAGTAAACTCTAAAATGAGAAAGACTGAGGGAAGTACACTCTAAAATAAGGAGAACTGATGTTAGTAAACTCTAAAATAAGGAGAAATGATGTTAGTAAACTCTAAAATGAGAAGGACTGAGGGAAGTACACTCTAAAATAAGGAGAACTGATGTCAGTAAACTCTAAAATAAGGAGAATCGATGTTAGCAAACTGGACTAAAATAAGTAAAACTGATGTTAGTAAACTCTAAAATAAGGAGAATCGATGTTAGCAAACTGGACTAAAATAAGTAAAACTGATGTTAGTAAACTCTAAAATAAGGAGGACTGAGGGAAGTAACTCTGAAATAAGAAGGACTTCAGTAATTAAACTTTAAAATGAGAGAGATTGCAGCAGTTGAACTCTAAAATGAGGAGGACTGCAGTAAATAAACTCTAAAATGACGACTGCAGTAAAAAAAACACCTCTAAAATGAATTGGGCTGCAGTAAATAAACTCTAAAATGAGGACTGTAGTAAATAAACTCTAAAATGAGGAGGACTGCAATAATTAAACTCTAAAATGAGGAGAACTTTAGTAATTAAACTCTAAAATGAGGAGAACTGCAGTATTTAAACTCTAAAATGAAGAGGACTGCAGTAATTAAACTCTAAAATAAGAAGTATTGCAGTAAATACGCTACACTAAAAGAAAAAAAAGAGAAGAACCTAGGTACAAGTAAAATGTGTAATGTGGTAGATAGTTGTCCTAAACCAGGCATAAGGCGTCTTAACACAGTTAAAGATACATAGTTCATAACTTACCCGCGTCCTCTAGCCACAAGTCCGCAATAAAAAAGAAATTTATTGTGTATGTATAAACACAATAATGGCCGTCATGTAAAGTGAATGGCAACTCGAGAGGTCGTGAAAAAATAATTCACGTTGCCAAGTGGTTGAGTGGGATGGATGGTCGGAGCGGAAAAATATGGAGTATAGATTTGTTAAGTTGGGTGTTTTTGTGTGGCTAAAGTACGACCGTTGAGAATGATGAAATAAGAAAACAACGGCGGGGGGAGGGGGGGGGGGGGGGGGTAGGTAGAGGAAAAGACGGCGTGAAAGAAAGGGAGAGAACGACAAAAGGGGAAAATAGAGAAAATAAAATACTGAAAGTAGTAGATGTAGTCAGTGGCTTAATCATAAGCTAAAGGCCCCCTGGGCACAAATTAAGTGGGGCCCTCCTTACATAATGGGCTAAGCAATTATAATCAATATACGACATGTCTGTGCCAAAATGCAACTACTTGCTTCATCATCATCATCATCACCTTTCATCTCACAAAGTACCATAGGCGTTCAACCAATTTTTGCCACGTCCTCCTCATCTTTGCCATCCGCTCGAGTGATTTTTTATCCCTTTCGTTTCTGTCTCCAGGAAGTGGGGTATCTTTGGCGCGTAAACACGGGAATAAAGGAAACTAAAAGGATATGTATAAAGGCGACGGTCCTTCTTCTTCTTCTTCTTCGTACACTCTCAGAAGTCAACTTGAATATGTTCAAAGACTCTCAGACGTCAACTTGAATATGTTCAAAGACTCTCAGACGTCAACTTGAATATGTTCAAAGACTCTCAGAAGTCAACTTGAATATGTTCAAAGACTCTCAGACGTCAACTTGAATATGTTCAAAGACTCTCAGACGTCAACTTGAATATGTTCAAAGAAAACAGTGGACAGCTTGAGGCTATTTCTATCTCCATAGAGCTTTTCTAGGTATGGTACATGTGATGGCCACATGTGTTTTCTCTGTTCCTCATATGTTGGGCACCTTTGAAGTAGATGTTCAGCAGTCATTTTATCTGTGCCACTGTTACACTCATTGGTAGTTCATATCTTTAGCTTGTTGAATAGGTGGTATCTCAATCTGTTCTGGCCTGTGCGGAGTCTAAAGATTACCACTTGTTCTCTTCTGATGAACTGGTAATATACATCATTTTTTGTGTGGCTTGGATGCTCTGCTTCCCATTTGTTTCTGTATTTGCTTCTGATAAAACTCTTTACCTCTTCAAAAGTTATACTTGTATCAGGCTGAGGTAACTTTCCACCTTCCTTTGCCAGTCTGTCAGCATCTTCATTGCCGAAGATGTTGCAATGAGATGGGAACTCTTTTGAATTGATGGTTCAGTTTGTGGAGTACTACTCTTAGGTCATTCAGATCTGCATTGGTTCTGTTGCAATTACTGATAGCGCATCTGTAAAGAAAGCAAATTGTCTCTCTGTGCTTTCCTGTGTCATTAGGATGTCTCTGCTCTGAAGTTGCTTGAGAATTTTCCTGTTGCCACTGACTACCTTTTTTTATGTACCAGTGCTTAATTTCAGCAACACTCCTCCACCTCCATCTTCTGTTGCATTTGTTGCTGGTCCATTTATGTAGGCATGGGTCCAGGTTTTGCTTGGGTAGCGTTTCTGTATGTATTCTGTGGTTATGGCTCTTCTCTCTGTTGCAGTCTGGCTCTTCTTTCTCTCAATACCAGGAATGTTTTCTATCATTTCTGGGAAGCGCTTTTGTTTCCAAGCTGGGAGCTTGTGTGCAGTATAGATGGGTTTAGTTGTTGTTTCCAAGCTGGGAGCTTGTGTGCAGTATAGATGGGTTTAGCTGTTGTTTCCAAGCTGGGAGCTTGTGTGCAGTATAGATGGGTTTAGCTGTTGTTTCCAAGCTGGGAGCTTGTGTGCAGTATAGATGGGTTTAGCTGTTGTTTCCAAGCTGGGAGCTTGTGTGCAGTATAGATGGGTTTAGCTGTTGTTTCCAAGCTGGGAGCTTGTGTGCAGTATAGATGGGTTTAGCTGTTGATATCGCATTTATGGGATCTGCTCTCATCTTTGTTTTGGCTGATTCTACAAAGTTGCATCGCATAAGTCTTCACCTTCCAAGACCATTTATTCTGTGGTACATTGGGTGGTCTGGCAGTCTCCTGAATTTCTCAGCTTGTTTCTGGGCCCTGTTATCTCTTCTATCCTTCTTTGGTTGAAGATATGTAATCTGTTCGAGTTCTTCAGTAGGACTGGTGTTGTTTTCATGCCTCCAGTTATGATTCCCATTGCTTGATTTTGGAGTCTATTAATGTTATGGAAATTTGACATAGCTGCTGTTGCGCATGCTGCAATGCCATATTGTTGGACTGGTCTCATTTGCCCTGTGTATAGCTTCTTTAGCACACCCTCATCAGCTCCCCAAGGCGACGATCCATTCCGACAACTAATTTCTGGGGGGCGACTCGGGGCAAGGGCCCCCAAGACGTGCACGATTCCCCCGGGCGGTAATTACGCCTATGGTTGTTGCAGCATTGTTCAGTGAATTATGAATTTGGTGTTTGCAGGATAAGGAAGATCAAAGGAGAAAAATATACAGACATGCAGGCACGCAGTAGGGGGCCAGAAGACGGGACGCACTGACAGATGAACACATTAGCAAATAATTGAAGAGCTCTATCGAATATCGTATCAACACCTAACGCTAGAAAACCAACACAAGAAAAAACAAACAAACAAACAAACAAATATTTAATAAAAACACACGCTTTTAAAGCCACAAATAATTTTTCAAGGAGTTTATAGCTTGCAGTCAAAAAAATGTAACATCAAATTGACAAAAAGAGTGTGTTTAAAATATTTTTTATTTTTATTTTCTTCGTTTTAGTGTTTATGTTGTTGTTGTTTTTAAATTTAAGTCAAGTGTAATCGATCCGCTAATGACATCATCAGTTTGCGATAAACGAGTCCAGAGCACAGGAGGTGGATTTCATTATTCAGTATATTACACGCAAAGTTCATTTTTTTTTTTTTTTAATTAAAATTTTTTTTTGATAAGAGTTGTAAATTACATTTTTTTTAATGTATTTGTCAGTTGTGTGTATATCTGTGCACGCGCGTGTGATAGTGTGTGTGTGTGGTAGGTGGGGGAAAGGGGGGGGGGGGGGGGGGGAAGTTTCAACATTTCTCTCACGAGAGACAATCTTGGTGGAAAGAATACACCTAGGTTATTTGCAGTTATCGCCCATTTCCGTGCTGATACAATACAAAAAAAAAAAAAGATTATTATTTTAAATTTTATTATTTTTACAACTGATTATTGTATTGTCATCGGGAATACACAACTATGCCAAGTTTCAGAATTATTGCTCATCTGGAAGTGATTAAAAAATCGATTGCAAGAGTTGAAGGTGACTCAAGAGTGACATACAAGGCAAGTTAAAGAAAAGCGTGTAAAAACCACACTTTCGGCAAATATTCAACTGATGTCACCAAAACCATGTAATGTTCTTTATTAGCGTTATCTTAATCCCAACCTGTTTAAATAACTTGACGAGCTTGAAGATAAGCCGCGTCGTATTGGCAGAGTGGTTAGTGCGCTTATCTGTCGCGGCAAAGTTACCAGGTTTCGGGTTCCAAACCTGGTATCGTCGTGTTCCAGCTTACCCAGCTGTAAATGGGTACCTGAATCCGCTCTTGAGTTAGGAAAGGCAAATTATGATCCCTCTCATGACATAGGATCTAATATAGTTGCTGAGGATTTTTGCATGGTCAGCGAGCATTTTGGTTTGAACTTGATTCAGATGGTCGCACCATGCAACACCTCACTAGACCGAAATGAAATAGTTCGCGTGTGGCGATGCATGACGCGTTAGACTTAGTTACGGGGAGTCTTTGTGTGGCCTTCGAGCCTTATGGCGGTGTTTTGGAATATGTGGCATGGCCACTAACTTATGATAGTGTATAACCGTAGATGTAATGCTGGTAAAGCAATAAAGTACCATTGAGTCCGGAGTTATATAAGTCTATATTCTTAACCACAATAATTATTAAACGCGAAAATCGTGAAGTACGATCGCAGGTAGAATATGTAAGGCTGATAGAGCCTGGCGAGCAATGCAAAATATAATATGGATATATATATATATATATATATATATATATATATATATATATATATATATATATATATATATATATATATATATATATATATATATTAGGCAGAGACCCTAATAGAACTGTAAGCGGACAGTTTAATACTGTGTGAATAATAATAATAATTATGCCAAGCAGTTTGGTTGAAATATAATTGAACGTTAATTAAAACGGCAAAGTAATAGACATGCAATGTCTAAGAAATAGTAGACTCTACGCTATGATGTATCTAGTGCTCTTGAGTATGAACTATATGATTATCGTTTATCCATATTGAAAGAATGAATATTTACTAAACATTGTAAGTCGTCAAAACTGGACTTATTTTAATGAAGGCGTTCTACAGTTCCAGTTTCGAATGTTGTATGAAGTTTAACCGTTGACCTTCAATGTATTGGTCAAACAAGAATTGAATTAATCCAACACTATAAGATGAATACCTAAGAAGTTTATTAAAGAAACGTTTGTATTAAAACATAAAACGAACTACCAACGAATCCATTGTTGCGGCAAAAGAATCGATACATGTTGTATGACAGAACAGATGAATTAACAGTACATAACACGAAATATAATATTGGTCCACTTAATCAAAGAAAAGTCCGCAACAATAGTTAATTCTCTAACACTTCACTCCCCTACAGACGTTTTTCTCGGTTTGTGTCCTATCTATCACCAGCGCCTTCTTTTCATCTCACGTTCCACGGGCACTTTTCTGGTTCTTGTCATCAGTTTCTCATTTCTGGTTCTTGTCATCAGTTCCTCATTTCTGGTTCTTTTCATCAGTTCCTCATTGGATCTAGTGTAAGTCAAGTCCTGAACACTTCATTTCCCTGCTGCAGTATCTGTTATGGGACTACCTTTTTGTTTAACAGTGCAATCAGATTATGAGAGAACTTTACTTCGATCACATAAACGAGTCGAGGAACGAGTCGAGGAACGAGTCGATGTGAATGAAAGTTCGTAAGGGGACATCTTACAACGTCACAGGAAAAACATAACTTACTCTTCAACCATGCAATCTTCTTTAGTAACGGGACGCACATAATGAGCACAGACATGAAAATGAAACTTGCTTTAAACGACCTAACCAAGGTCAAAGGTTAGCTGACACTGTCGTAGTGAAGTGAAGTGTTAGAGACTATATCTACGCTAGGTCTCAACGAGGAACTGATGACAAGAACCGGACAGGTGGTAGTGGAATATAAGATGACAAGAACCGGACAGGTGGTAGTGGAATATAAGATGACAAGAACCGGACAGGTGGTAGTGGAATATAAGATGACAAGAACCGGACAGGTGGTAGTGGAATATAAGATGACAAGAACCGGACAGGTGGTAGTGGAATATAAGATGACAAGAACCGGACAGGTGGTAGTGGAATATAAGATTACAAGAACCGGACAGATGGTAGTGGAATATAAGATGACAAGAACCGGACAGGTGGTAGTGGAATATAAGATGACAAGAACCGGACAGGTGGTAGTGGAATATAAGATGACAAGAACCGGACAGGTGGTAGTGGAATATAATATGACAAGAACCGGACAGGTGGTAGTGGAATATAAGATGACAAGAACCGGACAGGTGGTAGTGGAATATAAGATGACAAGAACCGGACAGGTGGTAGTGGAATATAAGATGACAAGAACCGGACAGGTGGTAGTGGAATATAAGATTACAAGAATCGGACAGATGGTAGTGGAATATAAGATGACAAGAACCGGACAGGTGGTAGTGGAATATAAGATGACAAGAACCGGACAGGTGGTAGTGGAATATAAGATGACAAGAACCGGACAGGTGGTAGTGGAATATAAGATGACAAGAACCGGACAGGTGGTAGTGGAATATAAGATGACAAGAACCGGACAGGTGGTAATGGAATATAAGATGACAAGAACCGGACAGGTGGTAGTGGAATATAAGATTACAAGAACCGGACAGATGATAGTGGAATATAAGATGACAAGAACTGGACAGGTGGTAGTGGAATATAAGATGACAAGAACCGGACAGATGGTAGTGGAATATAAGATGACAAGAACCGGACAGGTGGTAGTGGAATATAAGATGACAAGAACCGGACAGGTGGTAGTGGAATATAAGATGACAAGAACCGGACAGGTGGTAGTGGAATATAAGATGACAAGAACCGGACAGGTGGTAGTGGAATATAAGATGACAAGAACCGGACAGGTGGTAGTGGAATATAAGATGACAAGAACCGGACAGGTGGTAGTGGAATATAAGATTACAAGAACCGGACAGGTGGTAGTGGAATATAAGGTGACAAGAACCGGACAAGTGGAAGTGGAATATAAGATGACAAGAACCGGACAGGTGGTAGTGGAATATAAGATGACAAGAACCGGTCAGGTGGTAGTGGAATATAAGATGACAAGAACCGGACAGGGGGTAGTGGAATATAAGATGACAAGAACCAGACAGGTGGTAGTGGAATATAAGATGACAAGAACCGGACAGGTGGTAGTGGAATATAAGATGACAAGAACCAGACAGGTGGTAGTGGAATATAAGATGACAAGAACCGGACAGGTGGTAGTGGAATATAAGATGACAAGAACCGGACAGGTGGTAGTGGAATATAAGATGAGAAGAAGACGCTGGATACTCATTAAGTTAACCTGTCGATAGCATTGTAGTAAAATCTGTGAGATAATCGCTAATTTCAGTAAGATTTTGTCCTATGCTAATAAATAACCCAGCCGTATGTGTCTGACTATAAGCGTCTCACACGCCAGCCTCGCGCTAAATTTTGTGCCATGGTAATGCTTAGAACCGATCCCGCCGCATAAACCTACTCGCTTTCCTTGCGACGTACAATAAACATTTTTAACTTTTTGCCCGATCTGATAGAGACTGCGGCAAGACTTATAATTAACGATCTGCCAGAAATGTGCCGCCAAACAACTGTCTGAATTAACGTAATACTTTAAATTTAACGCCTCTAATAGTAGTAATCCTTACATTTTTTCAGTAGTGTAACACGAGATGGCAGAAATAATTAACGCCAATTCTAACACCCGCCGCGCAAAACCCGGCTTCGCTTGAAACGTTGTGCCATGCATATTTCCACGCTGTGGGATTGGCCCGATGATATATACACACAGACAGTTTAAATTCTTGCCGAGTAATGTATTTCTGACGTCACTCAAACAAGTTAGTTATCTGAATAAAAATGCGAGAGAGAGATGAAAGGGGGAAGATGGCCGACTTGTGTAAAATTTATATTTGACGATTGACAGTGACAAAACTGAAAATCTAAACCATAATGAATCTGACCATAAAAATTATATATTATTATAGCGTAGTATCTCCTGAGCACAAATATGTTTTAAAAAATATGGTAGTCCAATTATTAGTCAAGTTATTGAGATAAATGTTATCTCAGTGTTAACATACGGCTGTGAGAGTTGTAAAATAACAAAATCATTGGAGAACAAGCTGAATACATTCGAGAACAAATGTCTTAGAAAACTCATGAACATCAGTTGGAAAGAATTCAAGACTAATCGACAAATAAGAGAAGACTCTAGGCAGAAATATGTCTCCGACTATATAAGGAAAAGACGATGGTCATATATCGGTCATGTCCTACGAATGCAAAACAACAGAATACCATTGCAGGCACTCACTTGGGTTCCTGAGGGTAAGAGGAAAAAAGGAAGACCAAAAGAAACACTCAGAAGAACAATAATAAGAGAAGGAAGAACGTTGGGCCTAAATAATGTGCAAGAGCTAAGAGGAGTGGCGTCACAACGAACAACCTGGAGAGCACTGGTTTCTGCCTTATGCGCCGTGTTTGGTGCTTAAAGAATTTATTATTTATTATTATTATTATTATTGAGATAATACTAGCTGTCTAAGAACACTAGAACGGACAGACTGTGGTTCCTGCTTTTCCTGCTTGTTTTTTTCATAACGTTAGTGGGGACGCCAGCTTAGAAAGAGGCATTGGAGTGAAAGGGGAGCGGTAGGAAAATGTTAACCAAAACTAAACATCTTTTTGTATTGGCATAACTAACGCAGACTGACCAATCGACTACCAGACACAGAGTTTGTTTGGAATTTTTTTTTTTTCAAAAACTACATTTGAATTCTGGTAGTCGCAAGCTTTTCATTGGCCAGTACTAATAGATATTAGCAAAAAGCTTTCAATGCTCATCGCCAGTTGACAAAAACTTTTTCTATCAAATACGCTGAGATCAGCTGTGTTAATTTGTAAAATAAATAATTAATTCGCAGTCTGGGCAGGGCAGAGAAAAACTGAGGCCATTCTTTGCAAGTCAGCGTTATTTGTTACATATTTCTTTGAAATTGTGGTAAGAAGGCTTTATGTATTAATATGTTTATTACAACTGCCAAAGTTAGATACTGCTATTGGGAAAAGTGAAGCAAGGACTTTGGCCTCACAATAAGTCTAAAGAAAACGAATGTGCTGAGTCAGGATGTGGGTGCTGCACCAGTTATCACTATCGATAACTATGAATTGGCAGTGGTGCACCACTTCACATACCTAGGGTCTACCATCAATGACAAACTTTCACTGGATACAGAAATCGACAGCCGCATTGGCAAAGCTGCAGCTACCTTTGCCCGCCTCACATCGCGTGTTTGGGGAAACTCTAAACTCACAATGAAGACCAAAGCTGCGGTATATAATGCCTGCGTCACCAGCACACTCCTATATGGCAGCGAGACCTGGACGACCTATGCTAAACAAGAAAGAAGGCTCAATACCTTCCATTTGCGGTGCCTACGCCGCATCCTCGGCATCTCGTGGAAAGATAAAGTGACAAATGTCGAGGTGTTGTCACCTGCTGGCCTTCAAAGTATGTATACGCTGCTTAGACAGCGCAGACTTCGCTGGCTTGGCCATGTTCGCCGCATGGAAGATGGTCGCATCCCAAAAGATATCTTCTACGGACAATTAGCAGATGGCAAGAGAACAGTTGGGCGACCACAGCTGAGGTTCAAAGATGTGTGCAAGAGAGATATGAGGGCACTGGACATGGATCCAGCAACATGGGAGGATGAAGCTGCCGATCGCACAAAGTGGCGATGCTATTTACGGCACCATCTCAGATTGGGCGAAGAGAGGCTCACACAAGAAGCAGAGGTGAGGAGAAAACATCGAAAGGAGCACCAGGAAAATAAGCAGTTGAGGGCTGTCACCTCAGGGGCGCATTCCCATAGTCAGTTATGACTGAAGGGGCTATTATTATTATTATTATTATTATTATTATTATTATTATTGGGAAAAGTGAAGGACATGCCGGGAGCAGACATTATTGAGTCCTCACATTGAACTGTATCTAACTGTTGTATATTGTCATGATTTTGTTTTAATATTATTGTATTAGAATATGTTAGTAAGCCTCCGTGTTCCATGAACACTTTTCAACATGCCTGGAGCGTTTATAATTTGTTAAAAAAGAAGAGCAAATCATACAAAAGGAGATGTGGTTACTCCACGTTATTGCATTGAGGAAAACTATGTAAAAGTACAGTGGCGTATCTGCCATAGGGACCTGAGGTGTGAGTCATATAAAATTAGGGGCGAGTGCACTTGTATGCACCCGAGGCTGACCCCATACCACCGTATGTAAATAATAATAATAAAGTGTGATCAGATATAAAAAGGCCAGGGTGTCTTTTTATTGCAGAGGTTTTATTTCCTGTTACCAGCCGGTGACAGGAAACCTGATGAGTGAGTGTAACGCCAACAAGTCTCCGGTAAAACGTTTATGCTGTCAGCAGATAGCTGGAGGAGCTTGTGTGTGCTGATATATCTATATTTTCTGCAACTACATACTGAATTATCCTTCTACAAAGAATCCCAGGTGATGTGTTAGCATCTGGGTATATCTGACACTTCAGTTACAATAAACTTTGGTATTTCCAATCATACCCAGGATTTTATGGGGCGTGATGAAACTACAGCCCCTCCTAACAAATGACAAACACTATTAGATAATAAAGTTGTAATCTGTGAATACACCAACAGGAGAGATAGAGTGACATTATACTTATTGGACAAAGTGTCCACACATTTTAGTTAATCCTTTTATGTAAACTATCTTTTCCTCATTTTCAAAGGCAGATTAAATTGTAAAAAGAAAATATTCAATTTTAAAGAGAAAACTTTAACCACTGCCTTATTTATTTATTTATAGTGAGTTAAAGAGTATTGTGTTGATGTACCATCATTTTCATGTCTCCCCTAGATACTAGGCACATCATACACCAGACACTAGAGCCAAAATATTGACCGTGTGAGATCTAGGGAGGTAGCGTTAGGTTCCCTGCAAATACTTCATCATCATCTATTATAGTCAGGGGCCTACATGTGCTTGACCTCACACGGTTAACACAGACACAGCTTTCTTTCATTTTAGGTATACCATCATAACCTCCCCAGCAAATTAAACTTGCTACAAGCATTACAAGGCAGTCCTTGTTCTGGGATTCCCGCAGTAAAAGAGGTTGAGGTAGATAACAAACACAAGGAGGAGACAACTGGAAGCAGAAATAACAGGGATGAAGAAGATATAGAAAGACAATAAGCGGATGTCACGTGACAGCAGGATCTGGCACAAAGTTATAAGTTCCTTAAGCGTCTGATTGACAGAGTGGTTAGCGCTGGTCTCTCGCTGCAAAGATGCCGGGTTAGAATCATGCCATCGTCACGCTCCAGTCTACCAGCTGTAAATGGGTACCTTACTCTGCTCTTGAGTTAGGGAAGGAAAAGGCAGCGAAGAAGGGAACTTTATATGCTAGTATAGTGAAGATTCTTAACACTCCACTCTCCTACGGCAGTATCTGATATTGGACAACCTTATGCTCCTTAGGAAGCAGAGCTGATGATGATCTATTAGGTCTCAGTTTGATGATGATCTATTAGGTCTCAGTTTGATGATGATCTATTAGGTCTCAGTTTGATGATGATCTATTAGGTCTCAGTTTGATGATCTATTACTCGTAGTTCTCAGTTTGCTGATGATCTATTAGGTCTCAGTTTGATGATGATCTATTAGGTCTCAGTTTGATGATGAGGCTGGCTGACTTGTTCCTTTCCTCGCTGCCTGTTCTTTTCCTAACTCAAGAATAGAGTTTTGAACCCATCTGTAACTAAACAAAGGCAGAGACATTTAAAAAATAAAACAAACCAAAAAACTCGCTAACGCAATCCAGATGTTAAAAATATTGGCCGAGAATCACTCGTCGTGGTACATGTGTTGATATAGGTTCTAGAACAGGAAGGGACAGAGAAAACAATCAAAGTACAATCACTGAACCGACGACACCTGCTTTATTGAAATGTACTTTCACTGCCTCTGAGCTGAGAAGCACCCTCGACATGACCTCAAGAGGAATGTAAGAAACTTAAAAATGTACATCGGGACAATTTCACAGGAAGTCAGCTAGAGGAGGTGGGCGTCGGTTGAACAATGGTTCCCACGCTGCATTCCCACGGAACACTGCGATTTGTGTGACCTCAGCTTTGTAAAGTCGAGTGATGGGACCTGTTATTAATTCTGGAAAAGTGAGACGAACATAATACGCTATTTTCTCCTTTATGCTGCTCATTGGGAAACACCTCGGACTGGACATTAAGTAGTCAGAGCTCTTGTCTATCTATCTATCTATCTATCTATCTATCTATCTATCTATCTATCTATCTATCTATCTATCTATCTATCTATCTATCTATCTATCTATCTATCTATCTATCTGCATGCTTGTCTGATTGATTGTCTGTCTGTCTGACTGATTGTCCGTCTGTCTGCCTGCCTGCTTACCGTCTTTGCCCTCATTTTTTTAAACAAGGATTTCTGCCTAGAATTCCAACTTTGATGTAACAACGAACAAACGAGCGAAATCTTTATTTCACTACGGTCAAGAAATAGCACTATTGCCTTTTAACATTTGTGCCCTGCGAAAATTGAGATTGTTTAACAAAATAAAACAAGACACAAGAACACAATCTAAAGTATCTCTAGTCCACATTGTCTTGTATGTCCTGTTGCGCCAAGTCTATTACTTTGTCTTGACAATATATTTGAATGGTATATACATGCTATGAAACAAACTTCAAAATGTTGAGGATTAACTGCTATTGTGTATACAATGATGTGTCGAATTAACGTTGCAACCCAAAGTGAATTACGGTCTGTTGACATATGACGTCATTGCGGGAAGCATTATTTTGGTCTCTTGGAGAGTCTTTTTATTGGTAATTTTAGATTTTATTTCTAGACGTGGTCACTAATGCGGAACTGAAGACAATAATCAGACAAGTGCCAGTGGAACAAGACATCGTTGTTGTTGTTGCTTAATTAGGACTGCTGAACTTCTCGCTCTTTTGCAGCCAATACCACGTTGAAGATTCCTTGGTGTTATCTACCATGAGATCTAGGCTTTTCCTGTGGCTTTTCTGCCATTTCGAAATATGTTTAGTTGAAATCTTAAGGTCCAGTTTCTCCAGCTTGGCTCGCATTTAAAGGATCGTCACATCTGCTCCCATGCTAGGAGTAAGAAGCACGTGGCATACTGTGCATTCCCTGCTATCCAAGGGGGCTGTTTGTCACGGAGAGTTATGTTCATTGAATTTTCTATATTTTCCTCTTCCTTTCTTCCACATGTGTTCTCTAATTATTGTCGCTCTTTACCTTTTTCCTGTGTTTTTCGCATTCGTTCGTTTGCGACTATATACATTACTATTTTCCCATTCTCACTTTCGACAGTTTCGTTTCTTATTTAGAAACGCATTTCATGGCTGATTAAACGAGAAACTTCTTACGTAACGCGTCAGTCCCTCACCAGACGATTTGGCGTGAGAAGGCATTCGGTCAAACGCAGCAGATTGACGAAATAACTGTGAATATTTGGCTAGTCCCAAACATAGGGCCGACCTATAGTCTGCATTCTCACCTGTCAAATCGTAGTTTCTCGGTGAGCGCTCAGGAAAAGCGCGATAACTGACACCTCCCCGGCGCAGTTTCAGACATTAGCCTGGGAGTTCGCATCTGACATTTTTTTTTTTTTTTTTTTTTTTTTTTTTTTTTTTTTTTTTTTTGCGTTCGCCCGCTAATACTCGAGGCGAAATCTCAGGTTATCATTTATGTCTAATCTGACATTGATTTTACGTGAGTATCCCTTTATTTCTTGTACAGAGACAAATGTCCCTCGCCATTCAGGCAAATACTCGCCGATTTCGGAGGTACCCATTGCAGCTGGGTCGGCTCAGGAGCCGCCAGTCCCTGGTCGACGACACATCTGACATGTAGTTTCCAAGGTAGATTCTCAGTGTCAGGTGATATGACACGCACGCTCCAGGGCCAGTTTTTGCGTAAGGTGCGAGAAAGCAAAGTGTCAGTTATGGTTCTCAGGATGAGTTTCTCGGGGAGGTGTGAATAACTGTTTCTGCACTGGAGACGGGTTGTCTGAGATTCGCAACTGACACGCGCCCTCTCGGTCAGTAGGTGGCAGTTACGGCATGCGTTTAGGTGTTAAACGTAGGGTTGTAGACGGGAAAGGGGGATTATTTCGGTTTGGCGAAATAAACGTTTACCTCTTGGTCTGGTAATAGATATAACCAGAATGTTAAACTAGATTTTGATTCTCGCTCCTAAATTCGCAGTAGACAGGACGTTTCGTGAAAGAGAATAAGCTGTATAGCGAAGTCTTAGTTTGTTCTTGGCAAAAATTTTGCCGAACTTCTAGATTACCAATAAATATAAGCATAATTATTCAGCGTATGATTCTAAGTTGTGCGACTACCTGTAGTTCTGTGTGAGGTAAAAATAGATATAGCTAGTATTTTGTGAGTGTTAAAGTGTTAAATCGCTTATTTCATTTTTGCTAGTTAGATTTGTGCAGGGAGTTAAATTATTAAGTCTGTTATATTCTCTAGTCGACGAGTCACAGTGGAAAGCGGAATAAATTATAATTTCTAGCTTAAAATCATGTAGCCATAATGGATTTAATTTAACTGCTAATACGCAGTAGAGTAATTTTTCTAAACTAACTTATAAATGCTAGATGCCTCATGAGTGTTGACGGAATCAGTAGGTATTCCTAATTCATGATGTTTGATTGTTATATATAACTTATTTCACTGGAAGTTTAAATGATGAGTCAAGCGGTACGCTTGCAGTTTAAAAATGTAAGTTATATTGAGTACATAATATGTAAAATATTTCATATGTATTTTTCTTTATTCAGTGAATACTGTGGTACCCAAACTTTGCCAGCGCTAAGTACGTATGAGTGATATCTGTGAAGAACTAAAACATTTACCGTAGAGTGGCTTGGTGCAAAATCTTTACGAGTACTTTAACGGTTAAATGAGATAACGGGCTTCTTGCGCCTGATTTTGATTCTTCCTGAGAAAACTCTAGTCATTTTCCGCCTTGGTGGCAAGTAACATATTTCAATCTGTAAATTTCCCGACACTGTTGACAAGTGGTGGTGTTACCAACTAAATTCCTATATTGAGAAAAGGTGCCGACCTGACATTCCTCATTTGTTTGAAATCTAAGATGTTCACACTGTGCTAGCTATAAACGCTCGTGCCTGGACAATTTTATGTGACTTAAACAGACATCCAGAACAATAGTATTTCCAAGAGAACGGTCCCGGGAGTAGTGAATTCAATCCGTCTTTCTGGACCTGGGGTTTTCTTGGCCAAGATTACCATTGAAGATTCTGTATGGGCAAGTCCTAAAAATAATTTTTGTTGTTGTTGAAAAATGCACGTGAGCACAGTTGAATGAATAGAGCGAATGCTGGACTGAGCGATCCCTTTATGGCGGTATTTTGACACCCATTCATTTTTGCTGTCATAACATTTCTTTATGCAAGGTATTGCTAACTACATATCTATATATTTTCCCTTAAACTAGATTATAGTATCAGGTCTGTTCATACCTTAAACGGGGGGAAACTCTTAGACTCAATCATATGTATCTGGGACCCTTTGTGCTATCATCTTTCTCCTAACGGGACTGTGGGCTATCCATCGAGAGAAGATCATAATCCGTTCTTGTAGCATTCCTTGATTTGTTTATGACTTTGTGTATATGCTTTTTTGATGTAATTTTACATGGTGTGACGTAAGTTTACAATGATAAATAAACTTAACAATAAATTAATCAGCATGTTGGTCAGCTCGTTCTAAATATCTATATAATCATTTGTTATAGTTTCCCACGTCTGTGTGTCTACCTGTCGTCACTTGAATGTGCGTGCACGTGAGTGGATATATATATATTTAATGTATATGTGTTAGACTGTCTGACTACTTTAGATCTGTCGTAGAAGATAGGTGAGAGAGAGAAGATTTCCCGCTCTCAGAGACAGCCTCGATCACTATTCTACCACCTCACTCGTGGAAATCTATTTTGTATTTCTATCTCACACTGTGACTATCACTCATTCCAACCTATTCAGAAGGGACCAACCCATGTCTTAATTCTCCTATCAAAAATCTACGACACTCTTGAACTATGCAGAGCTAAAATACTGTGCACTGGTTCTGGGCTGTCCCAAGAAATTGTCGCGTCCTGCACAGAGCCAATTTGTGGAACTGATGACAAGAAGCAGACAAGTGCCAGTGGAACCAAATATGAGAAGCTCGCTGATGTGGAACTGATGAGAAGAATCAGACAAGTGCCAGTGGAACAAAATATGAGAAGCTCACTTATGTGGAACTGATGAGAAGAATCAGACAAGTGCCAGTGGAACAAGAGATGAGAAGGTCACCAATGTGGAACTGATGACCAGAACAAGACAGGTGCCAGTGGAACAAGAGATGAGAAGGTCACCAATGTGGAACTGATGACCAGAACAAGACAGGTGCCAGTGGAACAAGAGATGAGAAGGTCACCAATGTGGAACTGATGACAAGAACCAGATAAGTGCCAGTGGAACAAGAGATGAGAAGGTCACCAATGTAGAACTGATGACAAGAACCAGACAAGTGCCAGTGGAACAAGAGATGAGAAGGTCACCAATGTGGAACTGATGACAAGAACCAGACAAGTGCCAGTGGAACAAGAGAGGAGAAGGTCACCAATGTGGAACTTATGACAAGAACCAGATAAGTACCAGTGGAACAAGAGATGAGAAGGTCACCAATGTGAAACTGATGACAAAAACCAGATAAGTGTCACTAGAACAAGAGATGAGAAGGTCACCAATATGGAACTGGTGACAAGAACCAGACAAGTGCCAGTGGAACAAGAGATGAGAAGGTCACCAATGTGGAACTGATGACAAGAACCAGATAAGTGCCACTAGAACAAGAGACGCTGAAGATGGATAGGACACACACTGAGAAAACCTGTAGATAGCGTCACACATTAGTCCTTGTTCTGGAACCCCCAGGGTAAGAGAGGCAGACGTAGACCAGGAAACAGAAGGAGAAGAGAACTGGAGACAGAAGTGAAAATGATGAGGAAAACGTGGAAAGAACTTGAGCTGATGGCACGTGACAGGAGGATTAGGTACATGCTTGTTGAAGGCTTATGATCCTGGGGAGGGGGGGGGGGGGGTGAAAGGGTCTAAAGGGTATTGATTGATGATTGATAGACGTGCTAAATAATAATAATAATAAATAAATCTTATTAGTCATATGTCAGTTATTCCCTGTTTTCACGTGTGTTTCATTCATATCAACTAGATACAAGTGAGAGTACACACATAAAAAACTAGGTAGTGGTTTGTCAATCACCTTGTAGCATAGAAGTACTATATTTTACGAACAAGATTTGACAGTATAGGCCTATAGGGAAACGTGAGAACTGACATGGAACCTCGTGGGAAATCCCTCATAGCGTGCAGAAATCATAACAAACGTTAATATCCTTCTGCTTCATAAATGTACACAATTGTAATACCTTTAGTTATAAAAATATCCACAACGTGTGAATAGTCTATGTTCTAGACGTTGACAAATTTATATATGATGTGTTCATCATATAAAAGACCCACCCACAAAAATCCCACGTGATATCACAGTGTGATGTAGACTTTTGAATATCTGTGTTGTAGTGGCGTACTTAGGGGGGGTGGGGGGGGGGGGACGATGGGCTGTCGACCTCGGGTGACATTCAGGAGGGAGGTACAGGTGGACACTTATGACAATATTGTCCTGTTTAAAAATCTATGTGGACGGATCATATATTTTTCTATGTTTTATGGGGAGGGAAGTTCCAAAGAAGGACTCTCCCCGGGTGACAAATACTTCAAGAACGCCTCTGCTATGCTGTATACCAGTTCTTGAATAAACAGAGGAGTTAAAAGAGTCGTCTCAAAGAACAGACAAAATCTCATGTCTACAGTTAGGTCACATGTTCGGTCAGGGTCTTGTTAGTAAGGACACTTCCCTCCCCTTTTCTAAGTGGGCAGGTGCGCTTGCATAATTTTTCTACCTGTAAGAAAAGATATTGATGACAAGAACCAGAGGAACATAAGATAAAAATATCAAATACGATGACGATGGATTCGTCCTGGGATAAGGAGTCGGCCAAAAAATATTCCGACTCCGACTCTTTACATTTTTTACCAACTCCGAGTCCACTAACAAAACGACTGCCTCCACGACGAGGACCCTGTTACGTGCAGTCTTTGATATCTTACAATATTATACATTGGTATACTTGTTATGTTCGCAAATATTTTGTAAACAAAATAGATATTTTTTAGTGCTTAAGGGAAAGTCATTATTGAGTTACTTCCCTTGAAAGTTGTGCCGTCTCTTTCGATCGAACTCCGCGGATGAATCCAGTTTTACTGCGATTTATTCTTTGTTTGGGT
This sequence comes from Oreohelix idahoensis, assembly GCA_024509875.1. Taxonomy (NCBI): domain Eukaryota; kingdom Metazoa; phylum Mollusca; class Gastropoda; order Stylommatophora; family Oreohelicidae; genus Oreohelix; species Oreohelix idahoensis. The sequence continues at coordinate 271,739 of JAMPIV010017634.1, forward strand.
AGTAATAGATTGTTCTTGCTTCAGAATATCTATGGCCTGAATTTATGTGTATTGTTTGTCTGAGTAGGACGAGTCTGTCTTATATCTGTATATCTTTACATATCTAAGTCGAACTATATGTTCTGTTGTCTCTAGAGAGGTCAAAGGCTGTTCGGCGGATGTGTCGCGAGAGAGGTGTGATTTGGCTTCGTCCTGATGGGACTGTGTTTTTTCTATGTCGGCTTGTCGCCGGAAAAAGTGATCTCAGTATTTGTGGGGAAAGTGATAGTCGTCTAGACCTATCGTGTATGCTTTACCTCAGTGTTTATTCTTATTGCCAAGGAATGGTAGAAAAGAATAACAATAGATGGGTTTACGTTTGAACACATAACAGTACCCAGACAGCACATCTTCCAAACAGGAGGTAGAAGAAATTGCATATTTTGAACGCAGCCACGTAGCTCCTTTAAATTAGTATTTTTGGGTTCCTTAGGGCTTGCTGACAAATAATATGTAAAACGTTACGCAAATAGTCCAGGAATTAATAAATTATACCCAAAATAAAATATTGGGGGTGCCTGACAGCATAAAATCATTTCTGCTCATAAGATTTTTTTTTTACGTGTTTGAAAAAAATTTACGTTACAGAAATAGCCTACCATGTAAACTCCAAATTGATTGGAGCGCAACAAATGAAAGCCTAACCACGATTGGTCGGGCTATAAATACTATCTTGGTTGTTAGGGGAGACGGGAAAAGATAACATTTTTTCAAACACTTGTCGAAACGTGGCTCATTGGCCAGTCTCGCTGATATACACACTTGGGAGCGTTAGTTCGAGACCACTTGTTTAAAATAGCTTGATAAAGCATCAGTGCGTTGAAGCCAGCATATATTTGGCTCAATAAAAGCCTGGAACATAGGCAGATGGAAGTTTGTGCCAGTTTGTGCCAGAATTCATTGCTAATCAACGTATCTGTGTTATTCGTATGAATTGTGGTAAGCTTGAACCATTTAATATCTTTTAATGAAAATTGAATGTGAATTGTTGATTTATGCCTGTATATATATGTGTAGTTCAGTGGCAAACGTGAGGTAAAGCCTAAAATGCTCCAGCCTGAACAGAGGGTGTCGGAGAGAAGTAAAACGGCATGGAATGGCCAAACAGTACACTGACACCTGGATGATTGACTAGAAATAAATAATGCTGGAAGTGCAGAGGCGTAGTAACCATTAAGGATGGTAATGCTGGTATAAAGTATTTCAGATGAAGCTGACTGTTGGCCTAACGCTCTGAACGCAATGTTTGTGCTGTATTGTGATCAGTGTAAAAGAGAATATAAATTAGTTATGAAGTAGAAGGTACATCCTTCTTGATTTCAGGGACAGTGGTCTTGATGGTACTGAGCAGCATCTGGTCAGAGATTTGCTGAATCCAGAGTCGGACAGCATACTCCTTGGTCTTTTTTAGCTATCAGTGAGGTGTCTCCTGAGCCCAGAGGAGAATTCGAGCAGAGGAGTCCTTTCCTGCCGCCATCACTCAAGATAAGCAGAGTTGGCCAGCTGAGCTCAACATTATGTCCCCTCATCTTGAAATAACTTTATAAAAATACTATTCAGAGGGGAATTTACTTGTCTTAAAATCAGGAACTGTGAACATCTCCAATACTGGTCCCTAAAGACAAACTATTGAAGTCATGATGACAAATACCAACAGAGCTTGAACAAAACAAAACCAGTATTACCTCATTTTACTACTACACAACTGACACACATAGAACATTTGTACTAATATATGTCACTACAATATTCATATTAAATACATTCTGTACATAACTTGTAATTTAAATTGATTGTGATTCCTGGTTCCCTTGTAGTTGAATCAGGACACATATTCATTCATGCTAGTAATGAATACATATTGTTATTTGAACCGTTACGAGTGACTTCTTTAAGCTATTCTCATAGAGTGTTATATGTATGTGAGTGTCACAGTGTTGTTAAGAGTAGTGGATTAAATTAAATTGTTTATCTGTCTGTTGTTGTGACTTACACTTCACCATACACATACCCTAGACACATAACGTAGCATCACACTATTCCAGAATAATTCTGACTGAGATATATAGATATGTGGTAGCAAGTAAGGTTATCTATAATACACTACTCTTAATAGATATAGATACCTTCACAGCTGATCTCAGTCAGTACACTAAGTTCCCTATAAGTATTTATAACATCCCACTTCACCACATATAGGTACGATTTGTATGTCTGAAAGAATATATTTGACTCGATGAAAACGACTTCGATTCCTAGCAGCACTATATCCTGTAGAATGCAGTCAATTGTTCATGATAAAATCTACAGAGCAATGAAATGTTTAATGAATGACTAACTTTAAGACAGATTCATTATCTGTATCCAAACGTGAGTGACAGCTCACGAGAGAAGCCATCTTGGAACCAAACATGTAGTGACTTTCAAGAAGAGAAAAGGGATGCCCGTATTATCGCTTGATTAGTCCAGAGATCACTGCTACACATGAGAACCCATTGCTAGCGGTTCAATATTATTATATGAAAAAACTGTGCTGAACATTATGTTAAAGAATCTTCGCTAGACGAGGTTAGGTCTAGAAGCCATCTGGAATATTATTTATAAGCTGACGTGCTCAGTCAGTGAAGTCAGATGATCTATATATATGGGCAATACTGAGTGCTTGGCTACTGACAGTCCATTATACTATTATTCTACATGAGTGCCCATGTAACATAACATTGCAAGACCATTTATCCACTGTACCATGATGTATTATGCCAACCTGTGATTTGTCACTATCTGTGCTGTCGAGTGTGTACGTCCAATTAAACTTTAGTAAAGGTACACAGTCGTTGGTGTCGATGACTTCCAGCCATACATGAGTGTGAGAAAAGAACATTTGTCAACACCACGAACTCTTCCTATCATTCGCACATTATACACTCCATCTATGTCTACACACCACTGCGTAGGTCAAGTTGACATTCCATACTCGAACCACGAGCAACACAACAACACAGTATTTAACTCTGATGATGTTCGAGCGAGCTTCAGATTTCTCAGCATGTCTCTTGCTCAGGACAAGGGTCTTGTACTAAGAGTTTATCAACTGATGATGATGATGTCTGCTTCCATCCACTTATATTTATCATTTGGTGGACATCATTAATAAGAAAAAGATTCTTATCAGACCCCACTAACAAAACGACTGCCTCCACGACTCCAACCCCACAGACCTGGATTAGACACAGACTGAGGACACCTTTAACATCCAGGTTTACTTGTCATCATTTTCCTGTGCGACCCTTACGGTCCATCTAGCCACCACTGTAGCTGGTCCGTGTGTACTGTAGCTGGTCCGTGTGTACTGTAGCTGGTCCGTGTGTACTGTAGCTGGTCCGTGTGTACGAAGCCTGCACAGAAACTGTACACTTATCATCAGACCTAAGGCTCTTTTAAATGTGGACATGCGCCCTAATATAACCGACTAGGTTGAACGGGTCGCGCCTCGCCAAAACAAGGCTTAATTTTTTTTTTAAAGAACGCCTGCACCAAACAGTCAGGTGATCATGCAGAGGTGGTTTCTATGGTAACTTGTTATACATAATGAAGTTGCCAGCCCCATCTACAACCTCATACTAGTCGCCTTCTACGACATGCTTGATGGTAGCAGTAGTTCTATTCTTTCTTTGTCTCGTCAGGGCCCCCCCCCCCCCCCCGGGGACCTACCTGGGGCAGGTGTGCCATGATGTCCACTATAACAAGATTATTAAAGCAGATATTAAACCTGAAATATTTAAAATACCAGCTAATGAGATGTAGTACGGTAAAAGTAACTGAAGTCTTATAACAGATACTGCCGTAGAAGAGTGTCGTGTAAGAGACTTCACCTTACTAGATCCAGCTCTTTATGAATTGAGATAACCAGGTACCTTACTTGCTGTCTTTTGCCTTCCCTAGGCCAGCGCTCTAACCACTTCACCAATCGAAAGCTCCCATCCCATACTTTACCGAGTCAAAAGTTTTGTGTGTGTTTTTGTTAAGACGAAAGAACACAATGCATTTAGAAAAAAGTTATGTAAAAAAGGAAATACGTATAAAAGACATTGATATATAGAATTTACGGCTTTCACAGTCAAGTTACAAGTCGTACACAGCATATACAAGAACACGACAGGGCATTTAAAAAAAAAAAGTTTAATGTGCTGTAAATTCTTGTGTAACATACCGTGTAAACTAGAAAGCCGTATAACTGGTATTATATTTATAGGCTACAAAGCGGTGTAACATATGCCACATAACCAAGAGAATATGGTACAACATCGACCTAATCTGCGCATAGATTAAAGCACAGTCGTAGCAATGGTGTGGGGAGGGGGGGGGGGTTAGGAGGGGCGGTCATGAGTAAAAGAGCGTATCTGCGATGAAAGCAAATATTCATCTACTTTTGTCATAAGGCTATGAGCAGGGGCGTCCACTCAAATTTTAAAAAAACTTTACCTCGGGCGAAAAAATACGCCCCTACAGCTCTGAACTAAAGTCTGGTTTAAACAATACAGAGCGTCCATTGGTTGAGCTGTTAGAGCACTTGCCTCTAGCGGCAAAGTTACTGGGTACCGGGATTGAAATCTGGTAGCGTCACGCTTCAGTCTACCCGGCTGTAAATGTTCCCCTGACTCTGCACTTGAATTAGGGAAGGCAAAGACAACAAAGAAGGGAACTATTCATCCCACCTCATGACACTAGACGTAGTATGTGAAGTCTCTAATATTTCCCTACCCTATGGCAGTATCTGCTATGGGACAATCTTTACAGTGTTTTTGTGGCCGTGCGTGCTGATTAATTTATGATGATAGTGTGTATAATCTGTTCGTATCACTGCCCTAACAGTAGACAGTTTGGATGATAATGTTAAGTTACTTCTGATCAAATTGACGATTACAACATCGTATGACAGACAGACGGTTGATGGTTTAACATCTGGTCAACATACTCCACGCCGACAGCAGTGAACAGTAGTACGACATCGTTGAAAATTATTATCAGCATGCTTCAAATAGGAATTATTAAAAGATGAACTGACAAGTAATTAATCTTGGTTAAATTTCTATTACTTGTACTATACAGAGTGCGTAGGCATAAACTAATACTGATACTGTATATATATATATATATTTATTTATTTTTTTTTTAAAGTAACATTGTTGATGCTGTACATTGTAAAATAAATGTGAAAATATTCTGTTAAAACAAAATAATGATATAATTTATTATATGTATACGCACAAAATATCAGAGATATGACTATTACCATTCACAATATTATATACACAAACACGCTGAATAAACATAATTCTGCCCTGGCGCCAAAATTTCTCTCATATATCAATCACGCTTTCGTTTTTTCCTGGGGGGAATTAGTACATTGACAGCTGGAGAAATTTGTAGCACATGCGTTTCCATTATAAATTTCAACTGTGAACTTATGTTTCTATTACAGCATGCTCGCCTTTCAATCTTAGATAATGTTGAATATACAAATTCTCTACCTTGTTCTCCATGCATACCCATTCCAAAACCATGATTTCTGATCCAGTTGTGCAGTGTTTTTCTAATATATGCTGTTTAGGGATTATCGTATTGGGGATGAGCTTTCTGAGAAAATTTATGTATGTCTGTATTGATGATTGCATTGATTAGATAGATTCTTGACATATAGACACTAACAGACTGATAAAACACGGCGGGGTCAGAAGGAACACTACAGGAGCTAGGGTAAAATTTTTGTCCTGAACCACCAAAACATGTCTGAGCAAAATGACAACAAACTGTACATTCATTTATATTACAGTTAGTATCGAAATCCTTCCAAATGTGCTTGGAATTTTTCGATATCAATTTGGATGCTTCAACACACTTTTGACTGTGCCTTCTTTTGGCATCCTGCATTCTGCACAAACATTTTCTACAAAATGTTGCCGTGTGCTCTTTAAATTTGTCTGTAAACACATTTATACCAAAAATTAACAGTAAGTCAGTAGCATAGTCTGAACCCATCAGTGATTTGCGTTTTGCGAGTCTCTCTTTTAAAGTTAATGTTCTATTACCACACGCTCTGCACAGTTCATTAACAGAGTTCATGTGATGCGCAAAGGAATGTTCCATTTTATAGTAACTCCGTGCAGCGTTTTTTAAAAAAATAAATGAACATACCTGTATGAAAGAAATAGTGCAAAGTTGGTGAGAATTCTTTCATAAAAATATTATACGGAGAATGACAATCTTAGTCACAAGAATACCACATGAAACAATTAAATCAACACTAAAAACTGACTACCATAAATTAACGCGGCGGGCTGATAAGATGAAATTAGGTGGAGAAAATCTATAATTTCTCCTGAAGATTTTCTAATAATTATGAACTGTCTAAGCTGCAGAGAGTTTCAGATATTTAATTAGTAAATGTGTCACCTTCGGTAATATTTTCCACAAATGGTGATGCTGTTTTGTAACGGCTGTTACAAAGCAAAATAATATAATAAAACAATGAAAATCCACACAGGGATAGTATTTTGCACGAAGCTCTTTTCTAGCAAATTATCTTTGTCCTTCGCTTATCAGGAATGCGTGTAAACTGGTTTAATGTTCATGTTTTTTTGGGTCAAAGTCAGCTGATATTTCCCGCCAAAGTAAACGATACTGCTAACAAGATTTATTGCCTTCGGGTCAGAAGAAATGGCACGAAACTAAAGTAGCGACTTTTTAGAAGGCGCCAACCGCCGTGTGAGAGACGTGACCTTTGCAAGATTTTTCCATGTCGGAAATATTTTGAAAGTACCACACCCGATCTGTTTGAATATGATTGGAGCGTTTATTTAACTCCAAAACAAACGAAGCCGTGGGAAGGCAGGGAATATAGTCTGACCATTTCGCAGTTTTATTTCACTGTGAATTTCACGTTCGCCAAGATAAACATCAGACCTCGCCAGAGTGAAGACTATATTTATAATTCCGTTTGTTAACCGGACCTTTTATGGAGAACCAAATAAGACTTACAAAGCACAGGAAATCTCTACATTTTAATAAGGAACACTGGGACTAGGAAACTGAAGAAAGACACGGAGTCAGAGGGAATTGAAGTTAAAATTAACGACCCCCGGTACACGTAAAAAAAGGCAGCTGCCAGCGCCTTTTAAAAAAATTCCTCTGAGCAACAACGTCTGGAGCCAAGATTGGCGTAAGTAGTGCATTTTTCATTCTATGTTTCATTAATAACATGTGAACTAACATATATACATATTACCATGTGAATTTTAATGTGTGAAAATTGCTATAGGACGCCCAAGTAATTTGAGGCTGGCAACCTCAGTATCTAGAATAATGATTCATGAACCACCACTGCATGGGCTGGTGATTGCTTTATTGATAGTTTCGTAAAGAGAACTAAAAGCATAAAGTAGTTCCAGGTTCCCTATGGAGCAGGAGGGAAAGATGAAAGAAATGATGTACATTCTAAGAATAATACTTACAGTTTCAAAGCTTTTCACTCATGCTCGGAGATTTCAATGCCAGAGTTGGAAATGACCATGCTAGATGGGGTGGAGTTATCAGAAGAAATGAAGAAGATACTCTCAGTGACAATGCACAGCGACTCCTTAGATTCTGCAGTGAGCAGAATCTGATCATTACAAACACAAAGTTCCCCCATAAGCGCATACATGCACATACTAGATGTGAACCAACTAAGAATGAGAAGTCAGTGATCGACTATGCCATTGTTAGGAGAAGCTCATTCAAATATGTCCGGGATGCTAGAGTCTGGAGGGGGCCAGAGATTGGAAGTGATCACTACCTGCTTACAATCAAAAGAACAACTGAAAGAGTTGCTCAGCCTAGGAACTGCCCAACATCACGCAAGAAACTAAGTAAACGAACGGGAGAAATGAGCATTAAGATCTACAAGCTGAGAGTGCCAGAAATTAAGACCAGATATCAGGGGCTTATTGCTGCAGCGGTGAGCAACACAGAAGAACAACCTGATGATTTGGAAACCCTCTGGCTTAAATTCAAGGACATCATAAAGACAGCTGCAGCAGAAGCGTGTGGTGAAGTCCGACTTGGGAACAAGAGAAAGAAGACACCTTGGTGGACAGAGGAAGTCAAAGAGAAAATAAGAGAGAAGAAAATGGCATGGAAACAATACTTAGGAGCTAAAAACACAACAGGACAAATGAAGAAATATAGAGAATATGTGACACTCAGAACAGAAGCAAAGAACAAGGTGCTAGCAGCAAAACAGAAGTCCTGGGAGAAATTTGGAGAAAAGCTAGAAAAAGATGCGCAAGAAATCCAGAAATTGTTCTAAAAGACCCTAAAGAACATGAGGAAGGAAAAACAATGCCCTCTCAAATTTATAAAGGACAAGCAAGGCAAATTGCTTACTGCCCCGAAGGAAGTAATTGAAAGATGGATAAAATATTACTCAGAACTCCTGGATGGTGAGCATGGTGAAGTATCAGAAATGATAACCATTAGCACAGAAGAGAAAAACAACGATGGTGAAGATGACATAAAGATGGAAGAACTGAAGGCAGCACTGGAGAAAATCAAGATGGGCAAAGCAGCAGGGCATGATGGTATAACACCAGAAATGGTTAAGTACATGGGAGCATCAGGCGACCTATTACTCTTAAGGTCCTACAGGCAGCGTGGTGCAACAAAACCATACCAAAGGATTGGGAGATTGCCATCATAACACCAATTTTCAAAAAGGGGACAATCGACAATGTGGAAACCATAGAGGCATATCCCTTCTCAGTGTCCCTGGTAAAATCTACTCTAGAATCCTAGAGCAGCGACTCCGACGCCTAGCTGAGCCACAATTGGATGAGGCCCAGTGCGGATTCCGAGCAAACCGAAGTACTCAAGACCTAATTTTCACACTCAGACAGCTGAGTGAAAAGGCCCTTGAGTATAAGAGTGAGATCCATCTTTATTTCATTGATCTGGAAAAGGCGTTTGACAGGGTCCCCTGGAGCAAACTTTGGGACTGTTTGACAAGGAAGAACATTCCAGCACCTCTGATTCATGCTATACAGAGCTTCTACAAATCTTGCAGAAATTATGTGAGGACAGCAAACCATAAGTCAGAAGAGTTCAGGACCACCACTGGTGTAAGACTAGTTGATATCCTGTCATCTTATCTTTTCATACTCCTCATGGACGATGTCATTAAGGCATGTAAGGAGAGAACAAGAAAGTATTCAGTGGGGTACTGGAAGATGAGACAGGTCTGTATTTCAGAGCTGGCATTTGCTGATGATGTTGCCCTGATTGCTAAATCAGAGGCACATCTCCGATCCAACCTGCAAGTCTGGAAGGAAGAGCTGGAGAAGAGAGGGATGGTCATAAGTAGCTCTAAAACAAAATCCATGGTGATATCACGAGAAGAAAGAAGACATCAGATTAAGCTGGAAAAATAGGTCCTGGAGCAGGTCGACCACTTTAAATACCTTGGAGTTATTATAGACCGAAAGGAAGGCATCAAAAAAGAGTTCGCCACTCGAAAAGCAGCAGCTGGAGACTTTTTCAGGCCATAAATCGAGGATTCCTCAGCAAGAGAGAGGTTGGTAAGAAAACGAAAATGGCTGTATACCACACCACCTATGTCCCAGTCTTGACATATGGATGCGAGTCATGGGCAGTGACTACAACCCACAAAAGCCAGATCCAAACCTCAGAAATGAAGTATCTGAGGAAGGTGGTTGAAGTAACAAGAAAAGACATTGTCCGCAACCAGACGATACGTCAAGGCCTAAAATCCCACCCCCTGCAGACCCAAGTAGAACAGTCCCAACTAAGATGGTTTGGCCATGTCTGCAGAATGGGAGAAGATCGGCTACCACGACAAGCATGGAAAACAAAGAGCCAAGGATCCAGACCCCCAGGACGATCCAGAGTCCACTGGGAGGACTACATTAGACAATCTTTGAAGGACCGAGGATTAGAATGGAACCAGGCCAGGAGGAAGACAGCCGATAGGATAGTCTGGCGCTCTCTCTTCCAAACCTCTACACCTCACGGTAGAAGGGGAACGACTAAGTAAGTAAGTAAGTAAATGTAAACGAAAAAACATATTCATGTTAAAATTAATAAAAACTTTTCAACAAGTGTAAATATAAAGGAAAAATAAATGAATTTACATTGTGAACACTTTTAAAACAGTGTAAATGTAAAATATATTATATCTGTACGTTTAACCTTTTCATTTAAATGTAATGTAAAGCTAAAACTATTGAGTTTAAATGTAGAGAAAGTTTTATCCCGAGGGATTAAATTTAATTCTCATCGAGGGTAAATTCTGACATGGGATGGTAAAATAGATGAGGGGGGCACATAACTATGTGTCGGTAAACGCCATACTCAGAAGAGCGTTTCGTTCCTATTTCTATTACCAATTATTGGTGGTACCAGCAAAAAGGACCATTTCTGGGACAAGAAGGGACGAGTGGTTACGCTTTAAGACGGAAGACCAGCTTTGAAGACTCTCCTAGACTTTCCTGGGAAACGAGCTTCACCCTACGAACCTTGACCAGAGACAAGTGAATGCAGTGTACAGAAAACCAACTCATCAGGATGAGGAGGAGGATCAGAATCGTCACTTCAGCTAAGTTAACCTATATGCTGCGACTTGAACCTCTTATCAAAAACCATCACCCGAGTGATGAAAATTTCATTTTGTAATTAACTATTATTCCTTTCTTTTAAACTGTTAAACTTAAAGTGATTATTAAATTTTGTTATTTGTAATTATACCAATTTAACTTCGAATCAATTATTTTAAATGTACTACATGTTATTCTCAGTCAAAGTTGCTAAACACAAACTCTAAACAGAGCTATATTATAATAATAATTCCACTGATTAACTCAGAGGTGGGGACTTAACGAGCTAGAATAACCCATCGCTTAAATTCTTCACAAAAGTTGTCGGCAGATTCCAGAATTAACGTGCTCAGCAAATGCCAGCATTGTTTTCGCTTATCTGAATATCTTGTGAATACTCCTTTGTGGTAGAAGTGTAATTAACCTTCTATCTACACATCTGCAAAGAGTAATCTTGTGTAAAGATAGATTCCATTTAAGCCTATAATAGATACTCTTGAGTTTTGGCCACCACAAAAGCCAGATCCAAACCTCAGAAATGAGGTATCTGAGGAAGGTGGTTGAAGTAACAAGAAGAGACATGGTACGCAACCAGACGATACGTCAAGGCCTTAAATCCTACCCCCTGCAGACCCAGTCCCAACTAAGATGGTTTGGCCATGTCTGCAGAATGGGAGAAGACCGGCTACCACGACAAGCATGGGAAACAAAGAGCCAAGGATCCAGACCCCCAGGATGACCCAGAGTCCGCTGGGAGGACAACATTAGACAATCTTTGAAGGACCAATTACTAGAATGGAACCAGGCCAGGAGGAAGACAGCCGATAGGGTAGTCTGGCGCTCTCTCTTCCAAACCTCTACACCTCACGGTAGAAGGGGAACGACTAAGTAAGTAAGTAAGAGTTTTGGCCACTGTTGGACCACTACTGCAAAGCATGGAAGGCAATACCGTCACACGCAATTAAAGATTTATCCCCCTTTGCTTACAAATCAATGTCATAGTTTATCTCCCTTTTAGTTAAATTAAATAGTCTGTTACTTTCTTTTTATGCAAATTTTCTTAACCGGATTTTCGACTCTCGACCTTCCAATAGCATTTTTTTATTTATTAAGTCAACGATACAAACAACTAAACGATACTAATAAATCTGGTGTGCAGAGAATTTAAAGGACGGAAGTCCTGGCAATGAATGGCCTTACTTTCTGAATGACGTTTTCAAACTGGTAGCTCCCGGCTAAGTGATAACTTTGTACCAAGGTTGTTAAGGTTGAAGATAGGAATACAAACCTAGGATCCTCTTTTGAAAGTAAAATTACAGAAAGATAATGGACTTACAAGTGATATATACTGGAACAAACCAGAATATAATATAATTAAATAATGGACGACATTGAATCGTCGAGTTAAAGTGATGAGAGAGAGAGAGAGAGAGAGAGAGAGAGAGAGAGAGAGAGAGAGAGAGAGAGAGAGAGAGAGAGAGCCCACGGTCTGAACTACTAAGCAGTGCTGAAAAGCAATTTGTCATAAAATAAAGACTACTAGCACTTGCGGGCTAACGTGATGGAAGCCCAGTCTGAACTGGACAAGCCCTGACAGAGATAGCTCGTCTGTGTTCTAAATTGTTACGTTCGATTTCTACGATAACAGCTCGGGACTTGTGTGCAGAGATGAAGACAATTAATCCGAGGAGCGAGACACCTGGTGAGGCGTTGTGATCTAAGAAGCCAAGGATAAACGGAATGTTTAAACGAGATAAGTATCGATTGATTGACTAATAGCACACATTGCTAACCTTTGTCCGTCCCTAGTACATGAAAATCATTGCTGGTCACATGAAAGAAAAATAAGGCCAAAAAAATAAAAAGAAATGTATTTGTGATGAATAAGCAACACAATTGCACGGCAGGAAATAATTTAAGAATGTTAACTATGCTCTTAAAGCCTCAAATATGTTTATTAATGTGTTTGAGTAAGAGGCTGTGGTGTGCAAAACAGAAAAACAACAACAACAAAGGGCATCAGCATTGTATCGTACCGGAAACAAGCTTAGAGTAAGGATTTGCCTTACACAGAATACACACATGCACACACATACAAACCACATTTGTAATCCATAAAATGAAAGCGTTTTAAAACAAATTACCGGAGAGACGTTTAAAACTTCAAAACCAATTTAAATAATAATCAATCAATGACAGTGTTGCCCTGCTGCAGTCAGCAGTTTCGGCCACTTACAGCAGAGGTGCAATATTTTCTGACAAAAAAAAAAAAAAAAAAAAAAAATAATTATGGGGGAAAGGGGGAAAGAGGAGAATGAACAAAATCAATAATGACGGAGAAATGATTTTAAAACAGACAGAAAATAATAAATATAACTTATGATAAGCAAACAGAGAGGAATAAAACAGAAGAAAAAGAGGAAGAAGGAAAAAGTTTGTAAAATATTGCAACTTTTGACATATTTACCGCTCATACTGAAAATGAATCTAACCTTAATATTTCAAATCAAAACTTACTTGAAGGAATACAGTAGCACTTCTCAGTGTGTATGACGCAGAACAGCTTCTACAAATTTTGATCTACGAATAAATGACGGTTAGAATCTCTATCCGCTAAGAACATCTGAATCCAGAATGGTTCAAAAATTAACTGCGTGCTTGAATTTTGATTCGGGAATCAGCTATTTCTAAACCTGAATCGCGCTTTGCTAAACTTGACTAAGCGAACTGGGTAGAGAGGAATAACGGAGAGACACAGAGAGGGAGGGGGAGAGAGAGGATAGAATCTGACCAATACAAAGCGACAAACCTGTACAGCAGGGATCCCCAAACTTTTTCAGTCTCCCTACCCCCATGGCTTTTAGTAAACATGACCTTACCCCTTATTCAGTAGGAGAGGATAAAGTTAGTTGCTTATCCTTTACAGGACGTGTCAATCAACCCCAGCTTTTATTGGCTGTTTGTGATTTTTCTAGGCAATTTTTTTTTCATTCAGTAGTTTGCCATTGCTTTCTGAACGGTACGGCGCTTATACCATTGTTAAAAATCCACACGAAGCGATCTGCTACCAAACCGCCTGCAGCAGGTTTTGAACCTGGTATATCTGGATTATGAAACTGCGTTCATATCCATTAGGCCACAGACGTCGACAGGAGAGGATACATTCACAAATTTACCATGCATGTGCACATATGAAAAATAAATAAACAGGTTAATTAATTGTTCACAAAGGAAACTTAATTCGGCACAAAACAATTATTTGGTATCATAAAGTTATTAAATATTTATCAGAACACAGTCAAATAAGTTAGGGCGACTCCTAATTCTGTTTCGTGTCAATCAACAGTTTATTCCGGTACAGGTTTTGAAAGAGATACGCGCATATCTTATTTAGCCTCCATTTTGTTTCTTGCTTTGGATTTTCTTGTCCAGTAGCGGCGCAGCCATTTTTGGTCCAGCCACGTGATTCTAATCAGGTGTATTTGCTTTTATTTTTCATTGTGTGTGTGTGTGTGTGTGTGTATGTGTGTACTTAGTGCTTATTTTCTTTCCTTTCTATTTGTTCGTCTGTCACTGACGAAGACCTTGTAGGTTTTTCCCCTCGTCGTCTTTCCTAGTAAGACGTATTGCCCCCTCCCCCCACCCACGTTTCCCGCATTCCATGTCTTACTGCCGTTAGGCTCATTTCCTTATATTTTATTGAGATGTTATAATTTAGTAATTGACCAAATGTTCCCCGTACCACAGTGACTTTAATAATTGACCAAATGTTCCCCGTACCACAGTGACTTTAGTAATTGACCAAATGTTCCCCGTACCCCAGTGACTTTAGTAATTGACCAAATGTTCCCCGTACCCCATTGACTAGTTTCTCGCACTCGTCTAGGGTACACGTACTCCAGGATGGGAACCCCCGGTAAATAGTAAAGTATAAGATAGTTCGCTGACGAGACAGTTGGCCTCTAATCTGTCATAACTGTCCTGGTGGCTCGTCTAGTTCTTTAATAAAACTGTCACCACCTGTAGAGCTAAGAAATTGGGCTTTTCATTTATCCAGCCAGAGCGCAGTTGGTGGATAGGCTTAAACCCAATTACAAACATCAAACAATATTGTCTCGGCGCTATTTTAAAAAATTAACAGGGCGGTGAGATTCACGCAATCTTCTTAAACCAAAATGTACTGTACTATCTTTTGATTTGCTCATGTACTTAAATAGCCCCAACAATGGTAGAAATGTTCCCGCCCGTTCAGCCTCCATATACAAAGTCGTAAATCAATTTTCAAAACAAATAGGCCTTTACACAGCCGGCGCTGTGGAATAATCAAGATGGTACGAGTTGTCGTAATGGCCCCCCTCTCTGACTCAACCATGCAGTATTTATGTACTCTTGCAGGAGTCAATTTAATGCTATTGAGTTGGATCAAACTGTAATTTCCGCAGGTGATGTTCACTGTATTTTTTCCTTATCCATTGCGAATTACTGATAGACGGTGTTTTATCAGAAAAGAAAAATATAGAAGACGTATAGGAAAACGGTTAGTTTCAAATTACCGGTAGCAATCATTTTTGACTTTGAAATTTTATGTTTCATTTTTCTTCTTCCTTTAAAATGTTAATGTTTTTATTGTTATTTGTTGTTACTGTACATTTCGGTGCTTGGCGGCCGCAATGCTCGCACCATCCAAGTGCCGGCACTGGGCTTAATATTTTCTCCTTTATATAAGTTAGCAATACATAATGGATCATGCGATTATAGGATGACAAGTAACGTAACCTGGTTGAGGGGGGGGGGGGGGGGGAAGGTTTAGTCTTCTTGAAGTACTATGCCCTCTGTCGTCTTCGATCATGTCGCCCCATAACTGTAAAAAGGCAATAATGACTATTTCTTTACCCCGATGAAATAAATGTGTCATTCTTCGTTCGTTTCCCAGTGCAGTTGATCAATTCTTTAGTTGGCGTCTTTACATTCCACGATTTTAAATTATCTGTTATCTTCTTCCTTTGTCGTCCTCTGTCTATTTTTCCTTCAATTTTTGTTTTCTGTTGTCACAAAATATTCCCGCTCTTTCCTTCTCGCGACATGCCCACAGAGAGTGGCTTATCATCATCATCTGCTGCCATCTCCACAACGACGGATGACTGTAATGAATCTTCAACGTCTTCAGTCTCTTGTCTTGATAATGCACTTTGATAGACTCTATCCTGTCTCCATCTCTTGTCTTGATGATGCACGTTGATATCCTGTTCATCTCTTGATGTTATCTTACCACTTATAGCGCTATCCTATATCTTGCACATTTGCCTTCAACTCGTCCTACTATTATGGCCTCTAGTGTCCGGTGTTATGTCTTATGGTCTCTAGTACACGGTGTTATGTCTTATGGTCTTATGTCTTTTTACATGGCCAAAATATTTTAGCTATTAATTTTGATCTTATTCATTAATTCGCTTTCCATTCCCAGGTTTCTACGACCTCTTTATTTGTTTTCTTCTCTTTCCATGAGACGTGCCCCTTTGTTCTATATATCCACATCTTAAAAGCCTTAATTCTGTCCTCTAATTGCCTGTTCATTGTCCATGTTACTACACCATACAATAATGAAGAATATATGTCGCATTCACAGTTGCTTACCTACTTCTAACACGAGTAATAAGCTTCCTTTTAGCACTGGCTTATTTACCATCATCCTCCTTTCTCCCATTATTTCCTATAGTAATCTTAACAGAAATAAATGAAGTACAGGCGGGTTTTCGACCAGGTAGAGGCACTAGAGATCATATATTCAACATGAGGATCATCATAGAAAAGTGTAGAGAATTCAACGTTGACCTACATACTTGTTTCATTGATTACACCAAAGCTTTCGATTGTGTACAACATCAGCAGTTATGGGCTATTATGAAAAATATGGGATTTCCAAACCACCTTATACAACTCATCGCACTGCTGTACCAAGAACAACAGGCAGCCGTAAGAATAGAGGGGGAAACATCAGAATGGTTTGAAGTACAGAAAGGAGTAAGACAAGGCTGTACCCTTTCCCCTTACCTGTTTAACATTTATGCCGAGAATATCATGAGAAACGTAAGAGATGACCAAGAACACACAGAGTTTGACTCATTTAACATCGGCGGGGTACCAGATCCCGGAAATCAGATATGCTGACGACACAGTCCTCCTATCGACCAACCCAGAAGGACTTGAACAATTAATTCTGTCCACCAAAAAACACAGCGAGGCCCAGAATCTATACCTAAACACCAAGAAGACCAAAGTATTGACAACAGACAAAGTAAAGACCAAACCAGAAATTGAAATTGATAAAGAAGAACTGGAAAGTGTTAATGAATTCGAATACTTAGGATCAATCATTAACAGCTCTGGCGACTGTGCAGTAGAAATTAAAAGAAGACTTGCAATTGCTTCACATAAGCTAATACAGATGAAAAACCTATGGCAAGGCACAAGCAAAGAAACAAAGTTACAACTGATCAGAGCATGTATATTCCCAGTAGCAACATACGGCTGCGAGACTTGGACACTCAATAAAACAGTTGCAAAAAAGATTACATCATTCGAAATGAAATGCTACAGAAGGATGTTGAGAATACCCTGGACAGAAAAAAAAGACCAACAGAGAAGTACTGCACTCACTAAATGTACAGGAACATTGGCTCCTAAATACCATCGCAATAAGGAAGCTGAAATTTTTCGGTCATATAAAAAGACATAATAGTCTGGAAAAAACAGTGATGGAAGGCATGGTCCCTGGAAAAAGGGGAAGGGGTCGACCTAGACGACGGTGGACCCAGGACATCACAGAGAGTCTGAACTTGTTTTTGGCTGATGCAGGTCGACTTGCCCAGAATCGTGATGCGTTCAGAGCAGCTGTAATGGAGACAACGTTCTGGAAAGAATACGTCACATGATGATAGAGAATATAATGGTTAATCCAATATGTTTCAGGTTATATTCTGTCAACCACACACACTTTAAAGAGTCAGCCACTACTGCTGGACCCTGTGGTGCGAGCGCCTTTGTTGTCTATTGGGCCAGTTACCCAGTATCCACTGCCTGGAGGAACTTCATATGACTTTTCCTTCCATGTGTGACCGACTTCAATTCACCAAGATAAGTGGCCAAACAAGGCTACTGTTCAGAGTATCGTGATGACACCACTATATTAAAATCAAGATTCTAATAAAGACACAGTTTGTGATGGCTTTTGGTGGGCATAAGTATAATCAGTGATAGCTTAAATCAAATGACAGTGAAATAACAGTGTTATAAAGATATAGATATTCTACAAACAGCTAGTTCAACGAAGAGCGAAGGACTTGCTACAACTTGAGTGACTTGTGCTAATTTAGAACTATTTTCAAATGTTTTGTTTATTTAAATGATGTATTTAAAATTTGATTTTCTTGAAAACTTTTCAAACAGAAAAAAAAAAATCTGTAAAAATAAATTGTAAATATTTACCAGCAGACTTACTTAAATTCTTTAAGTTAAGTTACAGTTCTTGTTGGTAGATAGATTAGTTAATACCCCTAGCAGAGTTAATAATAATAATAATAAATTAACAGAGGAGGATCTGGAGAGGGGCCCGTAGGAACTTAGAGTAATAAATTACCATCTTCTCTAGGGACTTATACAGCTTGATCCTACCTTTGTTGTCTATAAACCCTTACTCTTTTCAGAGAAGGGGGTATTACTTATAAGACCAGACCCTTATCTGGTACTATCCTGGTATCACCTGATACAGCTTTGTGTCCAGGATATCTTATAATTTTAATAAACATCAACCCTCTCGTGACAACCCCCTTCCACTTTGTTTCACACAGTCCCAGAACCTCGATTTTATATTCCCTCATTTCTGCTGCTACTTGTGCCGTTTTCCTTTCTTCGTTCAATGTCCGAACATTCCAGGTGCCAAATCTAAAGGTTCTCCCAGAAGAAAGAAGGTTAGTCAGTAGACTCCTTTCGACTTTCTCTGTGTTGCATCAAACGCCTCCCTGCGAGAGGACCTTCCCCTGTCTTGGATGGCTGTGTTTTATTTTCCTTAATTGACTTGTCCATGCTTCTTGAGGTTTTTTGTGGTTTAAATTTTTTACAGTATGGGGTAACCAGCCCCATGCCCAACCCTCCTTATTCGCTTTCTACGACGTGCATGGTAGGGAACAGTGTTACTATTCTTTGCTCCCCTTTCGGGCCCGGGTGACAAAAATGTTTGGTACAGTATAATTTCCCCACAAGATTTTCACTAAACCCTAAAGGGGGGGGGGGGGGGGGGATTTGAAACCCCCCCCCCCCCCGTATCTACGGCCCTGGCTACAATGGATCTCCAGCGTCTATGTCTCTTGTCTTGATGGTACCCTCTGTTAGGCTCTCTCTTGTCCATCTCTTGGTGTATCTTCCACTGATAGCGCTGTCTTCCTGTCGTACGTTTGTTGTTGTTGTTGTTTTGATGAAATGATGGGTGGAGATCGGGCACTCAACCTCTGACCATTATTGCCTCTTCTCTTTCCATCTTGGTCTACCCTGTTCAACCTGAAAGTTGGTTATAATTGGGGTATTTAGTGTCATTTTCTTTACTAATTTTGTATTCAATTTAAATAACTGTTGTCTTTTGCAGTTGCTGATTTTTATTTATATTAGTATTTGTCAATTTTATTTTCTCTTTTGTATTGTTTCTAGATAACTATTGTCCTTTACACTTGGTTTTAATTTGTATTAGTATTTGTTCTTTTTGAGTTGTTGTCCCTTTTTTTTTAATACCTTGTCTTTCCTTGTCCTATGAGTAGTTATTTTTTTTTTTTTGTTAATGCTTTGTTAGTTCTTGCTGCTTAATTTCTATTTAGTTGGATGATTTTCCTGAAGTTCTAACCTTATATTTTTTTCCTTTGTTTTATGTATATATCTTTTAAGTATTGATTGGGCATCTCTTGGGGCATCTATACTTAAAACCTTATCACCTGTTAAGTCTATATTGTGATTTCTATAGTAAGTTTTTAATTCAAGCCTTTGTTGTTCATACTTTTTACAGTGGATCAGGTAGTGGTCTATGTCATTCTCTTCCTGACATTCTTGGCAGTGTGGTTCTTCTACCATGAAGTATGCTGCACCGAGTCGGAGACGCCACAGTTTTTTGTTCGATGGTATCTTTAATTCTTCTCTGACCTGGCATGTCCTCGTTGGTTCTTTCAGCAGTTTGAACGCGTGTCTGCCTTTTCTACTTTCCTTCCATGTTGTCTTCCATTCCTCGTTTATAGTTTCCTTCACTTGGCTCTTGATCTCTGACCTTCCCAGTCCCTGCTTTTATATTGTTTTTTACTTGTTCTTCACCCTTCTTGGCATTCTGGTCTGCCAACTCGTTGCCAGCTATACCTATGTGTGCTGGAACCCACACTAGCCTCACACTACATCCTCTGTTCTCTAGTGATGTATTAATTGCTAGAATTTCTTCCTTTATGTCTGGCCGGCTACATTTACCTGGGTGTTCTAGTGCTTGTAGTGATGATAGTGAGTCTGTAAATATCGTAACAGCTTCTGGTGGGTTATCTTCGATTATTTCTAGACTTTTAAGAATTGCTACCATCTCTGCAGTAAAAATCGATGCCCCTTTCGTTATACTGTAGCTCTTTTTTTATTCCCCATTGTGGTATTACAACTCCGGCACCTAGTTGCCCACTATCACCCTTGGATCCATCAGTGTAGACGGCCAGACTTTGTTTAGTTAGTTGCTCTATGAACTTTCTACTTATCATTTTGGCTTCCTTATCTTCTATGTTTTGTTTGATCTTTTCAGTAAGTGAGTAGTCTATGATTGGTGATTTTAGTTCCCAGGGTGGTATTTTGCTTCTGTATTTATTACTATTTTCAATTGTGTTTGATAGTTCTTTGAACTGCATTAGGTCTTCTATAGTTCTCCATCCTGTTGGATATCTATCTTTATTTAAGGGGACGTCCCATACACTTGGTTGGTTTTTGACAAATGCTTTATGTGCTGGGTGGGTCACTTCTTGTGCTACTTTACTCCAATAATTTAATCTCAGTTCTTTCCGTCTTAGACCAAGGGGAGGTATGCCGAGAGCTACTTCTAGAGCTTCTATTGGTGTCGATATAAATGCACCTGTAATAGTTCTCATGGCTGCATTTTGAATCCTGTCCAGTTTTGCTTTGTTAGAAGCTGCAGCTGAGTCATAGACTATGCTGGCATAATCCAGTTTCCCCCTGATGAAGGACTTGTAGAACATAAGCATTATTTTATTGCTGGCCCCCCATTAGGGGTCCCCTACAGCTTTCTACCAAATTGTCTATATGTTTATTATAATTTAGTTGTTTATCTAAAGTTATGCCCAGAAATCTAGTTGTTGAGGAGGTACATATTTTCTGTCCTTTAATGGTTATATTGATTTTGTTATTTTTTTTAAAATTTCCTTTGCTGAAAATCATACCTACTGTTTTGTTTACATTAATTTGGAAGCCCCAACTTTTCATCCACTCTGAAACTTTGTCTATTTGATTTTGAAGTTTTTTGTAAACATGGTCCAAGTTTTTTCCAGATCGCCAAATGGCACAGTCATCTGCAAATTGTGATACTGCATTCTTTATGTCATTAAATTCATCTGCTAAATCATTTACAGCTATAGTGAAAATTGAAGGAGAGATCACTGATCCTTGAGGAATCCCATTCTGTTGTTCATATATTTCTGACCTATCATTATTCCCCTGTACAGCAAAATACCTGTCCTGTAAAAAGTTTTCTAGATACCTATAGGTTTTACCAGTAATGCCAATCTTTTTTCATTTTGTAAAGAGCTCCATCGCGCCAGCATTCATCATATGCTCTAGCTACATCTAGAAAGACTGCCACTGTTTTCTCTTTCCTCTTGAACCCTAGCTTTACATCATGTTCTAATCTTACAAGCTGGTCTACTGTACTTCTGTCTGCTCTAAACCCTGACTGGTTTGGGCTATATAACTGGTTTTTTTCCAGGTAGAATTTAACTCTTTTATTCACAACAGTTTCCAGTATTTTACCTAGTTGTGATGTTAAGGAGATAGGCCTATATGAACTTACTTCATGGGCTTCCTTATTGGGTTTTAGAATGGGTACTATCATAGCTACTTTCCATGCTTTTGGTATCTTTCCTAAGTTCCAGATTTTGTTATAAAGTGAAGTTATTATGTTTATGGTTCTTTTGGGTACTTTCTTAAGGATTTCATAACTAAGTATATCTTGCCCTGAGGCAGTATTAGATTTATCTTTTATTGCATTAGTTACTTCTTCCTCTGTTATATCAGCATCTAAATAGTTTGTTTCATCTATCTGGTCTGGTAGTTCTTTTAAAAACTGTATCCTAAGTCTTTCTCTTCTCTCATTTTCTTCCTGTCCAAGGCTACTTTTTGCACTGACTTTATAGAAATACTCGGCAAGGGCATTAGCTTTTTCTTTATCTGTTTCTGCTCTCTTTGGTAGTTTGATTGTTGGCATTATTGTTTTCTTATTGTTCCCTTTGATTGCCTTAAGCTTTTTCCCTACTTCTCTCATTTGAGTGCTAGGTTTAAGTTCCTGACAAAACTCCTTCCAGTTACCTTTTTTGGCTTTGAATATTATTCTGTTAGATTCATTCCTAATAAGTTTATACTTATCATAGTTTTCTTCTGTTCTGTTATTTCTATATTTTTGTAAGGCCCTTTTTCTTCTCTCATGAATTTCTGCACAGCTTTTATTCCACCAGGCAACTGGTTCTTTATTCCATTGAGTTTCTCTTTTCTTATTAATGTTACTTATTGGTTTCAGGTGTTGTGGCATATTTTTATTTGGTATATACTTTATTGCTATTTTCAGAATTTCATTGGTCAGTGTTTCCGCCCACAAGTCAGTATCATCTGATTCCATGTCTTTATATTCCATCACCTCCAGCTCTGATTGGAAAGCTTCCCAGTTTGCTTTTTTATAGTTGAAGGTAGGTTTCTCTGGTTCTGGGTTTGGAATGACATTTTCATGCATGGTTATTACAATGGGCAGATGATCTGAGTTTGTGTGTCTTGTAACACTTCCCAATTTACATTCGCTAGGTTGTTAGTTGCTATACTTATGTCTATTGCTGAGTCTGCCCTATTAGCTTGTGGATTAATTCTTGTTGCAGATCCATCATTTAGTATTAGTAGTTCATTGTTTTCTATGAAGTCAAGTAGGCATTTTCCTGCATTATCTGCATGTTGTCCACCCCAAGCACAATGATGGGAGTTAAAATCGCCTACTATGATTGTTTTGGGGCCTAGTCTGGTGCTTATGGCTAGTATTTCTTCATCTTTAATTGTGCCATCTTTAGCATATACATTTAGAATTGTTAGATTGTTTGGTTCAGCTGCTATAGTAACCTGGATACCTTCTATATTGGTTGTATTAAATACTTCCCAGTCTATGATTTTAAATTTTTCGCTAACTAAGACTGCGACACCTCCTCCTCTACCTTCTTTCCTATCGTGTCTAAGTATCTTAAAGCCCTTACACCTACATCTATTATTTGGGTTTAAATGTGGGTCTCTTGGAGAGCATATATATCAGTATTTCCTCCAGTTTCTGATAGTAGGGGTGCAAAATTTTTTTTAATACCCCTACAATTCCACTGATAATTCTAAAATCTTTCTAAAATTGAATTTTATCATCATCTAGTATACCTTTTATTTTTGGTTAACTATCAATTTTGCTCTTATTCTTTATTTCCTGTACTTGTGGACTCACTATCCATCAAGTTCTCAAGAAAATCCTTATTTAAACTTGTCATTATTTCCCTAACTTCTTCCGCGAAGTGTGGTAACAGTCCCTGAAATCGTTTTTTTGATAGTTTCTATGATATTTTTCTTCTAGGTTGCTTTTGTTCTTTTTGACCACTTTCCTATTTTTCATCCTATGCTACATTCCCTCTCTCTCCCTATGTTAATCTCCTGTTTTTCACTTTCCATTCTTTTTTAGTATTATTTCACTTTCTTCTTTTTGTTCAGACAGTTTGACTAGTATCATTTCATTTTCTTCTTTCAGTTCAGTCAGTTTAGCGATATCCTGGGAAATTTGGTGCTGTATGGCTTTCACTTCTTGAAGCAATGCCTCTGTACTTTTCAGTGCACTTGTGTCATCCGAGGATGTAGTTGAATCATCTGACTGGTTTTTTTTGGTACTATTTTTATTACTTTCTAACTTGTTCTTACTTTTTTTTGCCATCTGTGACTTAAGCAATTTGACATCTTCTTGCACACTCTTAATTTCTGTTATAACTTTATTGTTCGTATAAGTATCATTTTCTTTTAATTCTTTAATGACCGTTGTGAAAGGGGTTTGGGTTGTTATAGCTACCCTCAATGCTTTTTTGGTCTGCTGATATACTGGGCAGCCCTGGAATCTGGCGCTGTGATTTCCTTTGCAATTAATGCATTTTCTGTTTGCATTATCCTTTTTATAGTCAGTATCTGACTTTGCCTTTTCGCATTGCGTGAAAGGGTGTGCCCCCGCACAAAACCTACATACTGCCTTCCCCCTGCAAGTGTGGCGCCCATGACCAAACTTCATGCAGTCGGAGCACTGCAACACTGGGGGAATGAAGTCTTCTGTGTTTTTTTTTTGTGTTTTTCCCAAATAGTACCGTCTTGGGGGGGTTCCCTACCTTCTGTTGTTTATCACTACCACAGGGGGGGTAACGATACTCCCTTTCACCATTTATTCTGTCCACGTGTACCAGCTTTATGTCTGGGTTATGTTTTTTGCGAGGATTGTTCATAAAAAGGGTAATGTTTATCCCTTTTAACACACATCTACTGGTCACTTTTGCTAGCTCTATCTTTACTATTCTATGTCGTGTGCAAGAGTCACTGTTTTTTGCTTCTACTTTGAGTTCCTCTAACATCTCTTTTATTCTGTCACTCTGATTTGGGATAATTATTATGCCAAAATGGGTTTTTGAAATTTTGGCTATCGCCTTTTTGCCTAACACAGGATCAAGGATGTTTATAATTTTGTCTTCATCTAATGCCTTGATCTTGACAGCCTCACCAGCTACTTGCGTTATCTTTAAACGACATATGTTTACTACATCTGTATTTTTGGGATCTGCCTGGGTTGCTAGATGTCTTGAGTCTTTTTTGGTACTTTCATTGGTTTTTTTTGGGTTATTATTTTCTTCTAGTTTATCATGTCTGGTGTCCCTACCTTGGTTTTTAACTGCTTCTGCCCACGTTTTGCCTTCCTTTGTTGTTTTTACTTCTGAGCCTCCTTTCAGTTTATCCCCTCTGGTTTCATGACTTGTTTTGTCCGCGTTTACCTGGCTGTCTGAATTATATTCTGATGATTGAATATTATATGTAATCTTTGGCTTTTGGTTTATTTTGTTATATATATCTTTACCCTACTACGATTCTTAAATTAAATAGTCCCCTAATACTTAACCTTAACTACAGTAGGCCTACTCTAATACTATCAACAAAAGTATAAATTATTCACCACTTAAATATGTCTTTCAAGATGGCTGCCTGATCTCACTCAAAGAATTGCCACGTGGCGCTATTTAATTTCTATTATTTTAATTTCTAAAATTAACTGCAATACGCTAACACTGAGGATGGATAAAAATATCAACTTATCTGATAACTTGTGTAGTTCTAAGGATGTCTTCACTGTGTCTCGTCCTAAAAAGAACGTATCAAGCTTGTGTGGTTTGAGGTAAGCAAAAATGCGTGTTACCCCTGTAGTAGACGGAAGTGAGTGTGTCGTACGTTTGCCTTGAACTCTGCCTTTTATTATGGTCGACAGAAAAGTGTTATGTCATTTTATATGGTCAAAGGCGAGCGAGAATAACGCGTGGGAAATCATGGATAGCACAGACAAGAGACAACGATTAAGCACGTGACCACAGTTGAAAATATATTCAAAGGAGAAGATGACAACTGGATAACTACCAACAAGTCACGTGGAGAGAATTTTAGCTGATGGCACGCGACAGGAGGATTTGGCATGCTCCTTAGGAAGCTAAAAGATATTTATTTATTGATTGAACAACAACGACAATAATGTTGTTGATATTAACAACGGCGTATGGAACTGATGCTTGCGTTTTGAAAATGGTTAAACGTTAAACGATTGCTGAGTTAAACTTCCGCTGGTAAAAAACCCAGGTATCTGGTTGTGTTGGTATCAAGGACGAATGCTATGAAAGGATGATAATAAATTATAATGGCTCGTGATGTAACATATGACATGACCTGTGGTGTGTTAACACGTGCAGAACTATTCACAGATAGGCAGGTTTCAAATGTCTGACCCACCTACTTAAATTCTGTGTCAGCAAAGTGATGATCAAACAAAGGAAAGACAATATTTGTCCGTCCCGAAACTAGCAAAACAAATACAATTTACTGATGGTTGTCGTGTGGTAACCTTGGCAACCGTTGTTTTGTGTGGTGCAAGCGTAGTTTCTTTGGTTGTCAGGGGTGTTTGTGAAAACATGTCCTTACCACTAAACATATCTTCTCTTCTTGCCCTAGTTCTTCGGAGGAAAATGAAAGTACGAAATTAGGTAGGTGAAAAAGAAAGAATTTGAACATAATAACAGAATAAAGAGGAGAATAACGCTGCTTTTTTTTTTTTTTTTTGACCAATCGGTGGCAGGAAAATGTGGCTGTAAATCAACGTAAATATCATAACAATGTCACAAATAATTTATGACAACCGAAGAGATTTACCCTCTGGGGCCGCTGTGTATATGAATGCTGTACTAATCAATACAGTCTGATTATAAATACAGCATTTAGTTGTTGCATTAGGTCGGATGTGTTGGTTGGTAGTTAAAACCGAACGAACGAACGAACGAACTTTATTTTTCAAAGGGTTAAGAATTGGGCACGCAGGCCCGTCAGACATTCTGCCCTTCCTCTCTCTCTCATCATGTATACTAACCGTCGAATAGAAGGCCTGGATATGTTGTGGTAATTAGTATTTCACATCCGCGTTATGAAAGGGAGGAAAAACTGACTGCATTAGTAGTGCGGAACTGGTGGACATGGTAAACAACACACCTGTAACAGTTTTACTCTTCGCGAATACTTGGTTGGATATTATTACATACAGAAAAATTCACATATGAATTCACACAAAAATCGGTGTTACAATACATGATTTATAACAACAACAGTACCGGTACTGTAATAATAACCACGAACAGGGATGACGGGTGAGCACCCATGTCACGTGATATGATAGGTCGAAAATGTTAATACAGTAACTGAGCTATGAGATCATCAAACAAAGAATCGGGGATTGGGGGGGGGGGGGGGGGAATGGTGTGTAAGCGGTATAGGCAGGAGAGACAAACAAACGTTCCTACTCTAGTCAGAGATGTAACTGCAGAAAGTGTTATTTTGTTTCATTTTCATTGTCTCCAGTTGTCAGTAAAGCTTGTATAGCTGATGTCGCGCAAGGTAAATGCGGGTAAGATACGATTACTTACATACATACACACACGCGAGCGCGCACACACACACGCACACACACATATATATATAGCGCCACACTTCACGTATCAATACATTGAAATAAAGTTAACCAATACTACTGCACATATAACAGAATGAACGAAATAAATGTATTTCTAATAACAATAGGTTACTACAGTAGTCTATGGCTCTGAAAAGTGGAGAACAATAGTCGAACAGAATGATCATAGTGGTATGACAAGATCAGTGTAACAAGAGATGAGATGAAGACCCTGGCGATGGATACGACAAACACTGAGGAAACCTGTTGGTAGCATTACAAGACAATCCCTGGTGTGGAATTACCAGGGTAAAAAAGGTTGAGGGAAACCAAAGAACAAATGGAGAAGAAAGCTGAAGAAAGACATGAAAGGAATACTGAAGACATGGAAAGACCTTGAGCTGATGACACGTGACAGGAAGACTTGGCATAAGTTTGTCGAAAGCCTATGTCACGTGACAGGAAGACTTGGCATAAGTTTGTTGAAAGCCTATGTCACGTGACAGGAAGACTTGGCATAAGTTTGTTGAAAGCCTATGTCACGTGACAGGAAGACTTGGCATAGGTTTGTTGAAAGCCTATGTCACGTGACAGGAAGACTTGGCATAAGTTTGTTGAAAGCCTATGCGCTTTGGGCAGCTGAAGTCTGATGATGATTTATAATAAAGTATTACATTTACAAATGAAGGCATTTCTTTAACTTTCAAATATATTGACACTTTTTTCTGAAATCACGTGGCTTTGCTAGTTGCCTCAGTTCGAACCCTGCTGTTATCAGTACAGACTGTTTAAGAGAATACTTTGGCCTGTCACAGCTCATAGAAAAATGAAAGTTTATCAAATATGAGAACAGGCTAATGTTTACCCAGGCAAGGACTTTCATGAACTTGTCAATTCTCCATGCATGTTATCTTATTTAATACTCAAAGGCCAACAGATACTGTCCTGCATGTTTTAGTACTTACAGTGTTGCCAAAGATCGAGAGGGAACGTTACAGTGGCGTCATTACCGCCCGGGTGGACTAG
The DNA here is from genome assembly GCA_024509875.1 of Oreohelix idahoensis. Classification (NCBI taxonomy): domain Eukaryota; kingdom Metazoa; phylum Mollusca; class Gastropoda; order Stylommatophora; family Oreohelicidae; genus Oreohelix; species Oreohelix idahoensis. The sequence goes on from JAMPIV010017634.1 coordinate 299,984, forward strand.
TCACGGGGGGTGCAGCCCCATTAGTAGTGGTCGGATGATGGGATCTCCGCCTTTATATTTATATCCTTTTAATTGTTTGTGTTCCGGTGTTTAAGCGTCATAACACGTCCCAGTTTCTGGAGACAGCAACCACAGGGTTAAAGGTGACATGGACAGATCATGAGCGGATGGCACAGGACAGGAGTACCCGGCACAACACTGTTTAAGGTCTGTGGTCTATGGGTAGTTGAAGAATGATGATGATAATGATGATGATGATAGTGATATGTGAGTACCGTAGTTATATTTTGATACATATTTGCTGTTGATCTCATTATAGTTGTTGATCTCATTATAGTTGTTGATCTCATTATAGTTGTTGATCTCATTATAGTTGTTGATCTCTCTCATTATAGTTGTTGATCTCTCTCATTATAGTTGTTGATCTCTCTCATTATAGTTGTTGATCTCATTATAGTTGTTGATCTCTCTTATTATAGTTGTTGATCTCTCTCATTATAGTTGTTGATGTCATTATAGTTGTTGATGTCATTATAGTTGTTGATCTCATTATAGTTGTTGATCTCTCTCATTATAGTTGTTGATCTCTCTCATTATAGTTGTTGATCTCATTATAGTTGTTGATCTCTCTTATTATAGTTGTTGATCTCTCTCATTATAGTTGTTGATGTCATTATAGTTGTTGATGTCATTATAGTTGTTGATGTCATTATAGTTGTTGATGTCATTATAGTTGTTGATGTCATTATAGTTGTTGATCTAATTATAGTTGTTGATGTCATTATAGTTGTTGATGTCATTATAGTTGTTGATGTCATTATAGTTGTTGATGTCATTATAGTTGTTGATGTCATTATAGTTGTTGATCTCATTATAGTTGTTGATCTCATTATAGTTGTTGATCTCATTATAGTTGTTGATCTCATTATAGTTGTTGATCTCATTATGGTCGTTGATCTCATTATGGTCGTTGATCTCATTATAGTCGTTGATCTCATTATAGTCGTTGATGTCATTATAGTTGTTGAACTCATTATAGTTGTTGATGTCATTATAGTTGTTGATGTCATTATAGTTGTTGATGTCATTATAGTTGTTGATGTCATTATAGTTGTTGATCTCATTATAGTTGTTGATGTCATTATAGTTGTTGATGTCATTATAGTTGTTGAACTCATTATAGTTGTTGATGTCATTATAGTTGTTGATGTCATTATAGTTGTTGATGTCATTATAGTTGTTGATCTCATTATAGTTGTTGATCTCATTATAGTTGTTGATCTCATTATAGTTGTTGATCTCATTATAGTTGTTGATCTCATTATAGTTGTTGATGTCATTATAGTTGTTGATGTCATTATAGTTGTTGATGTCATTATAGTTGTTGATCTCATTATAGTTGTTGATGTCATTATAGTTATTGATGTCATTATAGTTGTTGATCTCATTATAGTTGTTGATCTCATTATAGTTGTTGATGTCATTATAGTTGTTGATCTCATTATAGTCGTTGATCTCATTATAGTCGTTGATCTCATTATAGTTGTTGATCTCATTATAGTTGTTGATCTCATTATAGTTGTTGATCTCATTATAGTTGTTGATCTCATTATAGTTGTTGATGTCATTATAGTTGTTGATGTCATTATAGTTGTTGATCTCATTATAGTTGTTGATCTCATTATAGTTGTTGATCTCATTATAGTTGTTGATGTCATTATAGTTGTTGATCTCATTATAGTTGTTGATCTCATTATAGTTGTTGATGTCATTATAGTTGTTGATGTCATTATAGTTGTTGTTGATCTCATTATAGTTGTTGTTGATCTCATTATAGTTGTTGTTGATCTCATTTTAGTTGTTGATCTCATTATAGTTGTTGTTGATCTCATTATAGTTGTTGATGTCATTATAGTTGTTGATGTCATTATAGTTGTTGATGTCATTATAGTTGTTGATGTCATTATAGTTGTTGATGTCATTATAGTTGTTGATCTCATTATAGTTGTTGATGTCATTATAGTTGTTGATGTCATTATAGTTGTTGATCTCATTATAGTTGTTGATGTCATTATAGTTGTTGATGTCATTATAGTTGTTGATGTCATTATAGTTGTTGATCTCATTATAGTTGTTGATCTCATTATAGTTGTTGATCTCATTATAGTTGTTGATCTCAGTATAGAAGACATTTTTATCAGAACCAGTGGCTCCTAATAATGTCATACTCCCCCCCCCCCCCATATCTCCTGGGTAGTGAGATCGGATAAGGGCGGACAAATAGGAGGTCCCGTGTGCACGTTAAAAATCCCTCGGCAGTTTGAACTCGTATGGACTACGCCATAAGGCCGCTGCCTTGGCAACATTTAAAAATCAGAAACCTACCGACCACAAAAATATTTATAGGATGTGTGTATACATACATTGGGATCCTCGCTGGTGCTACGGAGGGCGTGCACTGTGCTGAGATCCTCCTTGTATGATCTAAGGGAGTAGATCGTAGCAGAGGCGGCCCTAAAGTATTTGGCACCCTCCCCCATAAAGAACCACACCTGCACGTATATTTTTAACAGTACGTACTATCATGATAGTGTCCGATGACACCCCCTTCCAGGCTGTCACTCGGGGCGGACCACACCCCTCGCACCCCGCTTAGTACGCCACTGGATCGGAGCACCGATGGAGTTGTCCGTGTGCAATAAAAGTGGTCCTTAAAACCTAACTCAAAACCCAAACCCACATTATATAAGGAATGTCCCACTTAATTTGTGCCCTGGAGCCCCCTAACATTTTAGTTACGCCACTGGAACGATATTGAATATTATCGTGCTCTACAGGTATCAAGTAACGTACACTAACATGGCTGGCTGTGTTGTGGTGAATTTAACAGTTTACACATGAAACACAATGTATTTGATAACTATAAAGCTAATAGGCAAACATACTAGCAAACACACCATTGAAAGCAATAATTAAAAACGCGATCAAACACACACACACACACACACAGAGAGTTAGGTCCGAGACACATGTGTTCTGTCCCAGTGACTCACGATACAAGCATGACCCATATGCAAATTTGAAATGCTAATGTAACATCTTCCTCATCAATTTGTTTCGTTTCTAGTGGAGCAAGTTTCCACCACTGAAGATAGTCCCCTTGAGGAAGCTAACATACAGGATACTCTTGTAGCAAAGGTTTCAGCAGCAGTTTTTTTAACATGATGCGGATGCCAGCTCCAACGTGTAACACCATACTAGTTGCCACATACGACATGATTGAGGGGACAGTAGGCATACTATTTACTTGTCTAAAATGAGAGTAACACATTTGCCACAAAAGGAAGGTCAAGGATCCCGTTACACACCAATTGAGGCATATTGGGAATATGATGTTAGGCCTATATTGTCTCGACCATCGGCACACTCTGGTACCCAGTTGGGGCTGGGTCAACCCAGGAGCCGTTTGCGGCCTTAAAAAATCCCACCTCATCTGGGGATCGAACCATGGACCACTGAGCTAGGAAGCCAGTGCACTAAACACTGTGCTACCGCATTAGCCCCAAAGCTCCGGGGAAATCAGAAAATCTTTTACAGCGATATCCCCTACTGTGTTTTTCATTCCATATAGGAGGGTGATTCCTTATAGGAGGGTGATTCCTTATTGGAGCGTATGCCAAACCTCTAATTAGCCTCCATGAAAGAAGCTTGCACAACTCTTGAGCTCGTCCAGAAGTGGCTTATGTAATAATTTGTTTTAAATTCATGAGGTTGCCAACCCCATACACAACCTCATAATAATTGCCCCGTACGACATGCCTAAGGCAGCAGGCAGCCTGTTCTTTCTTTGTCTCATCAAAGATCTTTGGGGACTATACGCAGCGTCTGGTGCATCATACGGTCAGACATTTACAGCACTTTGACAATAGTCTCCTCATACATTCACTCAAAACTTGTACGATCATGTTTAGCTTTACACAGCCGGTTTCTGGCTAATGCAGCATTTGCAGTTCATTGTGCCACACTATTGGAGGGGGGGGGGGGGGGGGAGGAGGAGGAGAAGGGTCTGCAAGAAGATAGTGATACTAAAAAAATAATTTGTAAGGTTTGCTCACGCAAAAAACAAAACAATTTGAAATTTCATACCCAACAATTATTTTAATGAAAGTCAGTAACATTAAGTATGGTTTTGTCTTGCACCCCCCCCCCCCCCCCCCCATCGTGTAGTTCCCGGGGGTCTATAAGGAGATAGAAAAAAATTGGACTAATGCACCCTCAGGCATATCATAAGATAGACCTAACGCGAATATGTACATGGGGCTAGCACGGTTATCATGTACATGGGGCTAGCAACGTTATCATGTACATGGGGCTAGCAAGGTTATCATCTACATGGGGCTAGCAAGGTTATCATGTACATGAAACAGCTACAGAAACCCACCACAGTCAGCGAACATGAATGTTGTAAAACAGGCTTCCTGCAACAGGAACTAAACACAGTTGTGTCTCTTGGCTCCATAAGAAGAACAAGGGAAATATTGCCATGTAACTTCTGGTACAAGTTTAAAGAAGGCATTTTAAATTCATTGAAGACACATGTAAGACAGTACTGAAGACACATGTAAGACAGTATTGAAGACCTATGGACAAAATTAATGACAACAAAAGCAAACAATGGATGACAGAGATGGTAGAGATTGAATGGCTTGATAAGATGGCTGGGAAAACAGTATCTAAAGTACTTGATTACAGGTTGGCTAGGAAAACCATGAGTGTGTAATAACTTTATGAGAGAAGTAAATGAGGTTATATAAGAGTGACAAGATAAGCCTGAGACAAACTACCACCATTAAAGGTTGAAAGATGTGCAGTTATATGACAATGGATGAAGAAGAACAAGAACATAAGCAAACAGAAATTTTAAAAAACCAAGGAAACAAATATGTAATTTGAAAGCATTAACTTGACAGTAACATAACAGAGAAATACTTTGAGGTTGATAAATATGAGTATATAGGGATGAAATTATCTGCTAAAATCATGACAGAAAAACACTCAAATGTCACTAACGTAATAGGGAAAAATACTGATTAACATAAACAGGAAAACTCAGTCCTACGCTATGGCCTTGAAATATGTAGAACAACAAAAACAATAACCAAAAAGTTATAGACTTCCATAAATGGGTGCTTGTGGAGACTAGAAGGATTGAAATGGTATGGACAAGGTTACTAATGTGGAAGTGATGACAAGAACCATACAAACACATGATGAGAAGTTGATGATGTGGTAGACAAACACAAGATGAGAAGTTGATGCTGTGGCAGACAAACACAAGATGAGAAGTTGATGATGCGGCAGACAAACACATAATGAGAAGTTGATGATGTGGCAGACAAACACATAATGAGAAGTTGATGATGTGGCAGACAAACACATAATGAGAAGTTGATGATGTGGCAGACAAACACAAGATGAGAAGTTGATGATGTGGCAGACAAACACATGATGAGAAGTTGATGATGTGGCAGACAAACACAAGATGAGAAGTTTATGCTGTGGCAGACAAACACAAGATGAGAAGTTGATGATGTGGCAGACAAACACAAGATGAGAAGTTGATGATGTGGCAGACAAACACAAGATGAGAAGTTGATGATGTGGCAGACAAACACATGATGAGAAGTTGATGATGTGGCAGACAAACACAAGATGAGAAGTTTATGCTGTGGCAGACAAACACATGATGAGAAGTTGATGATGTGGCAGACAAATACATGATGAGAAGTTGATGATGTGGCAGACAAATACATGATGAGAAGTTGATCCTGCGGCAGACAAACACATGATGAGAAGTTGATGACTGAACACACATTAAGAAGATTAATTGATAGCATCACAAGGCAGTCCTTGTTCTGGAATCCCCATGGTAAGAGAACTGGAGACAGGAATGACAACAATGAGGAAGACATGGAAAGACCTTGAAGTGATGTCACATGACAGGATGAACTTGGCACGACCTTGAAGTGATGTCACATGACAGGAAGAACTTGGCACATGTTGGCAGAAGGCCTATACTCCTTGGGGAGCTAAAGGATATTAACAGGAAAACACTACTCTGATTAATATTAACAGGAAAATTACTCATTTTATTAACATTAACAGGCAAACACTAATTTGTCACAAATAACTGTTTTTATTAGCCAAGCTTGATTAAATAAACAAACAAACAAAATTCAGGTATTTAAAATGTCAATTACAGTCAGAAAATCAGTGGCTAGTTTAAAATTTAAAAATCAGGTGCCTTGGACTAAACGTATAAACTGTGGCATGTTGAGAAAACTTTAGCATTTATAAAGCCATTGTTATATCTCATGAGCACGGCAAAACTGTATGAAAACCATTGAATTACACCTCAGTAAAGTCAACTATGTTGAACATTATCTTAGAATTTGCCAACAGATAAACCATTTCTGGTTGAAAAATACTGTTATTCCAGTCTGTATTCTGGACATGAAAAAATTTGGAAAAAGATAAAAGTGTTCTGAATACATTTCTTTTTTTCTGCTGAAATTATTTTAAAAAATATTTTTTTCTGTCATAAAATTAGGTGATTACCTGTAACTAAATACTAATATGTGATTAGTTACAAAGCAACAAGCAACCAATTTTGTGCTTCATGCTATTGATCCCTCGCTATTCAGAGTTGACTTACCAAGGGCGATAAGCCAAACTAAACGAAAGTTGAGTTTATGTGAAGGTTAAGGTTATATTACAGTCGTAATAGCAGACAATGAAAAAGACGTAAAAAATGTCAGATACAATACTAGAAGAATGTGCAGCAAAATTCATTGAGCAGTTAAAAAACCCCAGTAACAATGGTTATTTCATATAAAAAGCCCAAACCTAAATGCTTAGTTCTGATAAATGCAACAACAACAAAAAAAAAACACGCAGTTTCAAATGCTTTTAGGCATCAATGATTACATCAGATGGAAAATGCATCACTAAGAATAATAAAAAGATATATCAAGCAAAAGCAGCATTCCACAAAATGAGGAATGTCCTATGCAAAAATCCTTGTCACTGAACACCAATGTTATTTGAGGCCTGCATGTTGGGCAAATTAATATAAAACTTAAGACAAGAGAGATGTGGTTTCTCAGAAGATTGTTAAAAATCCAATGGACAGGGAAGGTAACTAACAAAGAATACTTGAGCTAGTAAGCAAAAATATATAATAACAAAGATCAGGAGAAGACAACCTTCACTGGACAAAAGATGTGAATAGGAAGACTTGAAAACATCGTGACAACAGAACAGATAAAAGGAGGAAGATGTCGATAGAAAAGATAATGGATAAGTTGAGACTATAGCAAGGAAGGAGGTGACAGACGTAAATGATGGAGAGCATCAAAGACTGAGGTCTGTGGAGGGATATGACAGACTTTACCTTAAAGCTCAGTACGTTGCTTTCAATGGCTACTTTTCTTTGTGCTTCTTTATTTTAAATACAGCCATTTGTTGTTGCAGGGGTCTGTGATGAGACAATGAAAGAATAAGACCATCAAGCATGTCATACATGGCAACTAATGAGGTTGTGCATGGGGCTGGCAACCTTATCATGAAAAACAAATTGTTACAGCAACTGACTGATACAAGATCACGTGACTGCTTGGTGCAGACGTCTTGTAAGAACACCAGCTGTAGTGATGGTTCTATGCTCTTTAGGGAGTGCAAAGGGAAATGATGATGTGACATACAACTGTTCTTACATGTGTGCATGCTCTTACATGTGTGCATGATGTTACATGTGTGCACGATTTCACATAGACCAGTAGGTGCACTGCCCTGTATAATTCCTCGGAGTCTCCAAAAAGAGAAAATAAGAATATGACTTCCCTCCCCTCAGTCACAATGTATCAATCAACTAACATGAGTGTAGTGGTTAGAGCTGGCAAACATCACCATATAAAACATATTGCTACAGAAACCCCCACTACAACAGCATAGCTTTTGTGCAGGCTTCCTACAAGGGATCAGCCACAGAGGTGAGCTCATGCTTCACAGGGAACAAATGATGATGAATAAATAGAAGTACTGATATTTTAATCTGGGTCAGGCTACTCTATTTCAAATTGTGTAGAATATAGTCCACCAGTTTATTTCTAAAGTCAAATAAAGTGGCAGGAATGAAATACAATTGTTGTATCAAAACAGTCCAATCACAAAACTGAACAACTAAATTTACCATGAATGTACAGAGAAGGCCATGACAGATGTCAAATCAACATGTCTTATATATGTATATACAAATTTGCCTACAAGTGTATCTGTAACTCGTGATAAAATAGTGATTCTGAGGAATACTGTGAGTTTACTAAAATAATTTTGTCAAACTGAATGCTGTATTGATTTCCATTATACCATGATATTTTTTTCATTCTTGTGGCAAGACTACTGCAAAATGTTATGTCCAAAGCTCACCTTGATGATGATCAGGAATTACGGTGAGCACTGTGCTAAAAACCTCACAGACATGGGCACAAAAGAAATGCTAATGTAAAAATGTGTTATAAATTTTGAGCAATATGAGTGTGCTGCTCCTAAAACATTAAGTAAAGAAATTATTTACATTCACAGTTTCTGAGTTTGTTATATATGTATATGATCATCTATAAGTAGGACTAACTAAATTATAACAAATGATCTATTTATGAAACTTGCAGTACAAACTAACAGAAAGCACCGTACATCTCTGGGCAAAGAATGCTAAATATCAAATGTGGGAGCTTGTATATACAGTTACAGAAAGTTAGCACTGGACTACACTAGTCATCAACTACATCTGACCTGCAGACTATCAATATTTCAGTGCTGATGATATGAATCATGTGGTACAAGGCAAATAATATGAGGTTTGTGCATGAGGCTGGCAACCTCATCATGTCAAACAAATTACTACAGACACCACCCACTACAAGGTCATGTGATTGCTTAGTGCAGGCGTGTCTGCAAGGAGACCAGCTGTAGTAGTGGTTTCATGCTCCGTCAGGAGTGCAAAGGAAAATGACGATCATATTTTTTTTTTTTTTTTTTTTTTTTTTTCGTACGCCCGCTAATACTCGAGGCGAAATCTCAGGTTATTATTTATGTCTAACCTGACATTGATTTTACGTGAGTATCCCTTTATTTCTTGTACAGAGACAAGTGTCCCTCGCCATTCAGGCAAATACTCTCCGATTTCGGAGGTACCCATTGCAGCTGGGTCGGCTCAGGAGCCGCCAGTCCCTGGTCGACGACACTCCTTCAAATGTCCTCGCCAGGTCTCGAGTTAATCCAGTCCAAATCCCGGTCGACGAAAAATCCTCAAATGCCGTCGCCCGGGTTTGATCCTGTATCACCCGGTCGCCAGAGCGGTGTTGTAACCACTACGCTAGCGCGGCTCCCGACGATCATATGAATACCTGTGGATAACTGAATACCTGTGGATAACTGAATACCTGTGGATAACTGATAAAGAAATGTCTAAATTATTCACTTGTCTCAGTGTTAAGACCAGAAAAAATTCTGCATATTTTAGAATAAAAAAAACTCTTTCAATACAAGACATTTTAAACGTAGCATATTCTGCAACTTCCTGTAGTTCCGTCAGGTCTCTGATGATACATAGACAGCCGTCAGGTCTCTGATGATACACAGACAGCCGTCAGGTCTCTGATGATACACAGACAGCCATCAGGTCTCTGATGATACACAGTCAGAAAGGATTACTGCTCCCTCAGGCATATCGTAAAAAAAGACCAAAGTGCATGTGGCTGGCAAACTCATCATGTCAAACAAATTGCTACAGTAACCACGTCTGCACAAGCACATGACAACTTTGGTGCAGGCTTTGACACAAGCACATGACAACTTTGGTGCAGGCTTTCAGCTACAGGATCAGATGCAGTGCTGGTTGCATACTCCTCATCCAAAAAAGAAAAAAAAAGCAACAAAAACAAAAGAAACAAAGCACTCCAATGTACAGGCATACCTCAGAGATATTGTGGGTTCGGTTCCAGACCACCGCAATAAAGTGAATATCGCAATAAAGAGAATCACACCCATTTTCTTTGGCTTCCCAGTGTATATAAAAGCCTAAAATCATGTTTACACTATGTCTATTAAGTGCGCAATAGCGCTAGTTCTAAAACAAAAACAATGTACTGTAAAATTAAAAATATTTTATTGCTAAAAAAATGTCAATCTTCATCTCTGAGCCTTCATCGAATCGTTATCTTTTTGCCAAAATCTATCGGAAGAAGAAGGCATGTTCTAATAAATAAACATGAATAATTTGAAAAAAAGCGCAATATCTGTGAAGTGCAATAAAGTGAGGTATGCCTGTATATCAGCCGGAAAGATATTAGTGGCCATAATCATTTGGAGACTCAATAGAAGCACAGCTAAATGGAAGAAATAACAACTGAACAATACAGCATTCAGCAGCGGTCAAGCAGAAATAAAACTAAACTTGTCTTAAACAGCAATGAGCAAAATGAGAGGTAAAAACACACAATTTAATAAAAGTATGTGCAAATTCTGAATGCGCAATGGAAAAAAAAAAAGAATGCCCAATGAAAAAAAATTGTAAGAAAGGTCATGGTGGCACAAGAATATCCCACCCTTAAAATCAAAAATAAGAACTTATGCTCCAAAAAAAAAACAATATGAAATATGTGATTATAGAAACATGTCCCAATATAACTGAAGGACAAACACCTATGATCAGATATGCCTCAAAAAAGCAATGTAAATACTAAAGTAAACAAAGAAATAAAGTGAAACAATATGCATGAATAATGATCCTTGAATTTGACCATCACCACACTGATGACCACATTGTGGAGTCACTGACATATCTGAGAATATCCTCGGCTGATCATTAGACTTTATCAGTAATTTCAACCCTGCCCTCCGTTCGCTTCTCATATTTCCACCTCCTCAGTGAACTTTCTTGACCTTACTGGAAGGATTGACCTTACTGTAAGGATTAACCTTATTGTAAAGATTGGCCTTACTGGTCTTAACACTACTATTTCCTAAATACCTACTGATGCTCATGGTTTTCTCCTTCACACTTCCTCTCATCCTAACAGTTGTAAAGATTTTATTCCTGTCTTTCAGATTCTTGAATACTGTCATCAGGGTCTATATCTCAAGTGTGTTTCATCAGATGCTCTTAAATGCATTACAAACAACATATGCGAATAGCACTCAGCAAATAAAAGCAGCTCCAACATTTGACAGATTACTGTCTTAATATTCCATCCTCATTGTTTGGCAGTGATGACAATTTTCTTTTGTCATTTCTATTCTTCATTCCAACTCAGAAACACACAAGGTCATTCATGATGTCCCTTGGGCATTACTGTAGGGACAAGCATTTCATAGACATTCTAGTTGACAGCTGCTTTGTCAGCAATAGCCCTAACCATTCTGGCACTAAGGCTTGTCACTTCCATAGGTGTTATACTTGTCCATTTGTATTTTAAATGCAAACTGTTGTGTTCTAAAAGATGCCTTTGTTATTAGGGAGCCCTTCGTTTGTCAACACCAGAATCTTATCTAAGCTATTGTTTGTAAAAGGTGTGGCATTACTTACGTTAGGTAAACAGGCAAGCATTTTCCCCTGTAGATTTAGAGAACATAAGACAGACGTTTCTCACAAGGCTAGTAAGCTTTTTTATGTTTACTTTACTGGTCCGGATCATTCTGAAACTTCCAATGTTCAGGTCACTGCTATCAGTTCATGTAATAATGGTGATATGACCAGCTTTTTTTTGTAGAATAGGTTGTTTTTTTTTTAATGAGTTGTCTTTTCCCTCATGGAGTGAATGCCCAGGAGAGTTTTTATTCTCAACTTAGTTGTTTACTTCATTATTTTACTTCTGTTTTCCCTTGTTTGTGCTGATTTCATATTTGTCTACTTCAGCTTTTGCATTTTATCTGTTGGCTTTTACTAGCTTCTATTACCCTTGGTTTCACTCCCTGTTTCTGTGAGATCAGCGTCTGCCATGAGACATTGGTTCATCGCTGGATAAAACTTTAACATCAGGCCATATAATTTTTCCTTTTTTTTTGTTTGACATTCTTTGTTGTATTATTGCAGCTAATTTTATGTTGTTGATATTTCTCTGTGTCATTTAGTATTTTTATTTGTTAATTAAATATTGATGCTTCCACATGTTTGCTGAGTCATTTTTTACTTTCTATATTTTACATCTTTCTTTTCCTGTTTTTGACAGCGGCAGACAAAGGGTAGCCCAGAAATGTCTCAGGTTTATTGTTCTTCTGCAGCATAATGTTCCCTTTTAAATCCCCCACTAAACAAACAAAGTAAAAAGTTCGAGTGAACTAGCCTGGCTCACACAAGACAGATACAATGAAGAAAATTTATCTAAATCTCATGTCATGCAAGGAGGTAGAAATGAACAAAAAAGGAAGATAATAGTGGTCAGATTTTTAAATTTATCTAATAATCAGGTTCAGTCACTCACTTCTTAATGTGTTATATATGATCATTAAAGATTACATTCGTGTAAATATGTAGTTAATTAATACAAACAATCATATTAAAATAAAGGCATTTTAAAAATTTCAATAATTTCATTAGTTTTTAAATCCTGCAATATGGATTAAACCCCCCCCCCCCCCCCCCCCCCCCCCCCACACACACACACACTCAGTAAATCAAATATAATAGCTAATTAATAACAAATAAACAAAGATGTGATGTAATGTGTACACAAGAGTATTCTGCTAAAGTTTACCCAATCCCTGCGGTTTTGACATAATTTATTTTTTTAAAGTGGAGAGAAGAGAAAAGACATTTTACAATAACTGAAAAAAAAAAAAATGTTTTATAAAATAACTATTAACAAAACAAATAATAAATGTCTATAATGTTCAAAAATGTGTACATAAAATTGTTTGCAGTGAGACAGAAAACTAAAACAAACAATTAAATATGGATTAAGCTTACATGTAAATGTACATAATTATTCCGTGTGGCTTCCAGAGATATTTCAATGAGACCAAAAAACAAAGAGAACTACTGATCTTTCAGCTATGTTATATTGACCTAATGTGAGGCTGCAAATATTGTCCTAATGTGAGGCTGCAAATATTGACCTAATGTGAGGCTGCAAATATTGACCTAATGTGAGGCTGCAAATATTGACCTAATGTGAGGCTGCAAATATTGACCTAATGTGAGGCTGCAAATATTGACCTAATGTGAGGCTGCAAATATTGACCTAATGTGAGGCTGCAAATATTGACCTAATGTGAGGCTGCAAATATTGACCTGTGAGGCTGCAAATATTGACCTAATGTGAGGCTGCAAATGGAGCAGACAACCTCAAGTAAAACAAAAAGCACCTTTGCAAGCACACAGGAAATGTTGAGGCACAGGATTCCTTTAAAGAGGAGAACTGCTGTGGTGACAACATGCTCCGTAAGGAGCACAAGGGAAGAAAGACAAAAGATTTCTACTTTTTATTTTAAATTGTAAAAAGAGGATAAGAAGGATTCTATTTTTCTGTGTAAAGGGAGGTAGAAAGAAGATTGATTTTGTTGTTAATGTTGAGAGACGTAAGAAGAAAATTGCTAATTTTTTTTTTTTTTGGTAAGAATAATGAAAAATAATAAGAAGACAGCAACATTTTTGTCCACGTGTAAATACAAGTAAGGAGAGACAACTGCAACATTAAGCTCTAAGGGAAGTAAAAAGAGCAGATTGCGTGTTTATTTCTTTCTTCTTTTTTTTTATAATGTTTAGATACGTTAGAAGATTGCTACTTGTTGTCAAGGTTACACAGCAGTTTTAGAAAAAAAAAATTACAAACTGTTTTTTTTTCCTCTAAGTATAAAGGGAGCTAAAGAGAAGATTACTATTTATTTTTTTAAGTGTAAAGACAGGTAAAAGGAAGATTGCTTCCTTTTAAAAAGTGTAAAGACAGGTAAAAGTAAGGATTGGTTTTTTTTTTTTAAAATGTTTAGAGATGTAAATAGAAGACTGCTACTTGTTTTTTTTTTCAAGTGTAAAGGGAAGTAAGAAGTAGACTACTACTTTGTTTCAAGCGTCAAAAAAAAAAGAGACCATGAATTCAGTAATGCACAGCATAATAAGTTAAAAAAACACAACAAAAAAGAATAACAAAATAATTAGGTGAATTCAGTAATCAGCTAAGTTTATCAACACACTGAAAAAGTGTTCATGATGACAACCACAAAGAAAAGGGTACCAGAAAAACAAAATCAAAACATACAACATAAATTTGAAATAGTTAACAAAACTGTAACATAACTGAGTTTGAGACAGCTAAAAAAAACCGGTAACAACATTAGTTATCAGCAAGTTAAAACAGACAGTAGATACCATTCTACTCTCAACTATTTCATTATTAAGCACTTGAGGAGAATAGAAAATTGAGTCCTCAACATGGATGTCAATACTCGACATTTGACTTGTAAATATCAAGCCTCTTAATAAATTTATTATCATTCATTCACTACTATTCGGTTCCCCACAGAGCACAGATCTTCAAGAAATTCCTTCTCTCTCTCTCTCGTGACATGCTTTCAATATCTTGTCATGGCTTCCCCCCCCCCCCCCCCCATGTCAAATGTGTTGTCAAATTGTACAACTAAATTTCCACTGATTATACATTGACCCGGATCAAGAACCCCATAATGTTAACAAAAATCATCTGATTGTAAAAAAAACCCGAAATGTTAACACAAGTCATAAATGCCAGCAATACTTAAACAGAAAACACCCTGAGAGATGTCACTACCTGGGTTACAACAACATTAGAGATTCTTCAGGTCCTAAACTTGTTCATGTCGCTGATGAGCACACAAATTTCTTTAAAAAAAATATCAACCACTTACAGTAAATCATCACCCCTAGTGTGCCAATGGTCAAGAAAATATGGGCCTAACACCATATTCCCAATATGCCTCAATGGGCGGTGTAACGGGATCCTTTTATCTTTTACAGTAATGAAGGCCAAAAAAATAATTTTATAAAGAGCATTTACTTCTGTGAGCAAAACTCAGGTTATCTATAATTGTGTAGGTATTTTGTACATTAGATCTGCACCAAAAAACATTTACCAGGACAAGAAATAAATTTATATTTCAAACCAAATCTTAACTAATTCTATGTTTTCAGATAAATCGTTCCACAAATTAGGGTGATGTTATGAGGCCATGTCAACAAGTGGATGGATCTTGATCAATCAATCCCCACCATGTTAACAAGTGGATGGATCTTGATCAATCAATCACCAGCTTGTCAACAAATGGATGGATCTTGATGAATCAATCACCACCATGTCAACAAATGGATGGATCTTGATCAATCACCACCATGTCAACAAGTGGATGGATCTTGATAAATCAATCACCATGTCAACAAGTGGATAGATCTTGATTAATCAATCACCACCATGTTAACAAGTGGATGGATCTTGATCAATCAATCACCATGTCAACAAGTGGGTGGATCTTGATCAATCAATCACCATCATGTCAACAAGTGGATGGATCTTGATCAATCAATCACCACAATGTCAACAAGTGGATGGATCAATCTCCAGAACACCTATCAATTCTCTTTTCTGCTGTCTAGTGTGCTCCTTCTTTCTGTCCAACAAATGTCAACGACCTCTGACCTGTTTTTGTTACTTGTTTAATGTTCACAGGTTTCAGGTTTCCCTCATGTCATGAATACATTCTTTTCTTTTGTTTGCTCATTAAGGATCATGAAGCCAGCACTGCATCATGTCCCCTTGCAGGAAGCCGACATCAAAGCATTCATGTGCTTTAGAAGCTGTCCGCTGCTGTTGTCTGGCACAGGCTTCCTGTAAGACACAATCTGTAGTTACAGGTGTTTGCACTCAGGGCAAACAGTATGTGTTGGACACACCCTGCTCCCGCTTGTTGGACACACCCTGCTCCTGCCTGTTTGACACACCCTGCTCCTGCCTGTTTGACACACCCTGCTCCCGCCTGTTTGACATACCCTGCTCCCGCCTGTTTGACACACCCTGCTCCCACCTGTTGGACACACCCTGCTCCCACCTGTTTGACACACCCTGCTCCCATCTGTTGGACACACCCTGCTCCCACCTGTTTAACACACCCTGCTCCCGCTTGTTTGACACACCCTGCTCATGCTTGTTTGGCACACCCTGCTCCCACCTGTTTGACACACCCTGCTCCCGCTTGTTGGACACACCCTGCTCCCACCTGTTGGACACACCCTGCTCCCACCTGTTGGACACACCCTGCTCCCACCTGTTTGACACACCCTGCTCCCACCTGTTGGACACACTCTGCTTCCACCTGACACATACAGGAAAGACTATCTTCTGTAATCATATCTGCACCCCTTACGTTAGTATCCAAGGCAGTTGTTCCTCCTGCTCCTTCCTTGTTATGACTGCTGTATGGGGATCAAATGTAGTGGTAGCTCCATGCTTCACAAAAACAAACCACTAGAAAGACAACGTTCACTTCTAGTTATAAAGTTATAACCTACTTGGCATTCAACAACAAAGAAGATATTACAAAAAATCTGTTACAATGAAAAAATGACAATTTATGAATAGATCCTCAGTGTGCCAAAGTATATATAGTTATTTCCAAATACACTTTAAGAAAGGTGAAGATGAATAACTGTTTAATCAATTATCAAGAAAATGGAAGTAAAGGGAGATAGCTGATTAATCGACATAAGAAGGGAGTTTATCAGCATGTGAAGGGTTTCAGGCTTGTAGCTAATAAAGGATAACAAAGCAGTTTTACTGCTGTAATGAGATTATGCAGCCAGGGCTGCCTGGAATTCCTTGTTCACTTGTCCTTCCTTTAGGCATGTGACAGGAATAAGAGGGTGCTTAGTTTTCATCAGGTATTCCTGAAATGAGACATTTAAGAACAGTGATAAACTACTATTTTCAAGCATGTTCATGAGAGCTGACTAAGGAAAGCCTAAAACTAGCAACTTTGTGATTATAGAAATAACCGCAAGGTCCTTTATATCTGAATATAACTTAAATGACATTTATCACTGAGAACCGAAACCTGTGGCCCTTCATTTCAATAACCCAGACCGTTTCGGTCCCTGTGACATCCAGGTAACCGGTTTACGCTCCAGCTTTTTCGATGACCATAGTCGATTTTCTATAGAGAATCGTCTCATTTTCAAAATGGGTTGCCTTTCTCCTAATGGTCTAAATGTCCAACATTATTTTGCTTGACTCTGTTATTCATTGGCTTTCCTCTATTTCAGACTTCTTTATTTTATTCGTCACTTTTTTTCACGATCTTTCTTTTATGCTGTTTTATGTTTCCATTTGCGTATTTTTATGACGTCACTTTTATTCATCACTGTTGGATGCCATTGGGACTAGTGTTCATTACTTGCCCAATTCTTTCAGCGGAGAGTTTTATAGCAGGACTTCTTGTTTTTTAATTCCATTTTCTGCTTTTGATTTTCATTGATTGTTGAATTTCTTGTATTGATTAATTCTTTTCGGTTGTGTAGTTTCCTTACTTTATTATTGCTCTTCATCTGTGTTAATATTATTACGTGTTTGCAATGTCTATAGAATTTTTCTTTAACCTGTCTATATTTCTTGTCCTTGTTGCTTGTTTGTAACTGTGGCTGACGAAGGGTGAAACCCGAAATGTACGGTGTTTCCTGTGTACCGTTAATTTGTAAAACTGATTCAATACCATTTTATTTGTTTATATATATATTTCTGGATATGTGCTATAAGATAACTGATGGACCTTGAGTCCAGGTTGAATGTGGCGTGCCGTGTCACTGTTGGTCAATAACATGTTATTCATTCAGTCTTCAAAATACGAGGGGCGTTCAGAAAGTAATGCACCACATTGTTTTTCTCAGCTAATAATGAAGATAGAAGCACGAAATTTTGCACACTTCAAATACGGCATGTGCCAATTGTGTGCACCAAATTGCACCGCAACCGGCCAAATTATACGGCTGCCCTAAACAGTTGAAATGGAGCGTGTTAGCAACTTGCGTTATAAGCAGCGAATTGTGATAGAATTTTTCATTGCAGAGAAGGAAACTGTTGTGAACATTCACAAGCGTCTATGTGATGTGTATGGAAGTTTTGCAGTTGACAGGAGTACAGTCAGTCGCTGGGTTCAGAGAATCAAAGAATCAGGAAGTGGAGATACGGAGCGCCTTGATCGGCTGCACTGTGGACGTCCTGCCACAGCCACCAACGCAGAAATGTTGAAATGCGCTGAGTACATTATTCTTACTGATAGACGAATCACTACTCAACAATTGGCCTTACAGCTGTCAGTCAGCATTGAGAGTGCAAATGCAGTTATAAAAACTCTGATTTTCTAAGGTTTGCGCAAGATGGGTTCCTCGAAGTCTCATAAATGACCACCGATTGCAAAGAAAAGCAATTTCTTCTGAATTGTTGGAGCGTTTCAATGCTGATGGAGAGAACTTTTTGGCTAAGATCGTTACAGGTGACGAAACCTGGGCACATCATTTTGAACCTGAGACAAAAAGACAGTCAATGGAGTGGCATCATCCGCAATCACCACGAAGAAAGAAATTCAAGACAATTCCTTCAGCTGGAAAGGTCATGATCACTGTCTTATGGGACATTGAAGGTGTGATTCTTGTGGACGTTATGCCAAGAGGAGAGACAATCAATTCGCAAGCTTACATTAAGACATTGAAAAAACTCAATCAACGTTTTCGCAGAGTTCGGCTGCACAAGAATCCAGCAGACCTGCTTCTCCTTCACGACAATGCACGACCTCACACAAGTCTGGCAACACGGGAAGCAATCACCAAATTGGGTTGGACTGTACTACCCCATCCACCCTATAGTCCCGATTTGGCACCCTCTGATTTTCATCTATTTGTTCCACTTAAAGATGCACTCCGTGGGACAAGGTTTGAAGATGATGAGGGAGTGATTCATGCAGCGAAGAAATGGCTACATGATCAAGACAAAATCTGGTACGGGCTAGGAATACATGCACTTGTTTCGCGCTGGCATAAAGCCGTACAATAATCACTTAGAAAGTACCTCAACTATCATCAACATCACCAACCACCCTTAATTAATTTATCCCACATTTAAAATAAACTGTTCTAATTTTGTAATATTAAACCCTCTGTGGATGGGAAGGAGCGAAGCTCCTGACCGGGTTGGAAGGAAAGTCCTCAGGTTCCCCAGCCTCGCAATGACATGTCATTGGGCCGAAGGGCTGAAAGCCCAAGTGCCGCTGGTTAAGAAAAAAAAAAAAAAAAAAAAAAAAATTTTTGTAATATAAGAGCACACATGGACATACACAGGGGCATAGAAAAGATAAACAGTGAGTATGGCCAGAAAGACAAGCACTGGAGCATATCAAGATATACAAAGGGGCACAGACAACAAAATAGACATAGGGGCATGTAAAAGGTACTCACTGGAACATGGACAAACAGATAGACATTGGGGCATATACAGGTATGCACTGGAACATGGACAAACAGATAGACATTGGGGCATATACAGGTATGCACTGGAACATGGACAAACAGATAGACATTGGGGCATATACAGGTATACACTGGAACATGGACAAACAGATAGACATTGGGGCATATACAGGTATGCACTGGAACATGGACAAACAGATAGACATTGGGGCATATACAGGTATGCACTGCAACATGGACAAACAGATAGACATTGGGGCATATACAGGTATGCACTGGAACATGGACAGATAGATATTGGGGCATATACAGGTATGCACTGGAACATGGACAGATAGATATTGGGGCATATACAGGTATGCACTGGAACATGGACAAACAGATAGACATTGGGGCATAAACAGGTATGCACTGGAACATGGACAAACAGATAGACATTGGGGCATATACAGGTATGCACTGCAACATGGACAAACAGATAGACATTGGGGCATATACAGGTATGCACTGGAACATGGACAGATATATATTGGGGCATATACAGGTATGCACTGGAACATGGACAGATAGATATTGGGGCATATACAGGTATACACTGGAACATGGACAAACAGATAGACATTGGGGCATATACAGGTATGCACTGGAACATGGACAAACAGATAGACATTGGGGCATATACAGGTATGCACTGCAACATGGACAAACAGATAGACATTGGGCATATACAGGTATGCACTGGAACATGGACAGATAGATATTGGGGCATATACAGGTATGCACTGGAACATGGACAGATAGATATTGGGGCATATACAGGTATGCACTGGAACATGGACAAACAGACAGACATTGGGGCATAAACAGGTATGCACTGGAACATGGACAAACAGATAGACATTGGGGCATAGTAAGATATGCACTGGAACATGGACAAAGAGACTGGCATTGGGGCATATACAGGTATGCACTGGGGCATATAAAGGTATGCACTGGAACATAGACAAAGAGACAGACATTGGGGCAAAGTAAGATGTGCACAGGGGCATGGATGCAAAGACTGATACTGGGACATTGAAAAATAGATACAATGGCATAGAAATATGAATACAGCGACCTAGAAACATAGACACAGGGAGCAATGGAGTTTGACATCTGAAGCAGAAGCCCAGAATAGGAGCAGCCAAGACTGAAGAAATCTAGTACCAAGGCCATATTCCATGTGTTACGATTATTGTCACTGCCAGCAAAATATACAGTACTTTGCAAAAAAAATGGCAGTCATATTTTCGCAACGCAGCACACTCATAGAAGGAAATAATAATAAAAACTGTATGTCCAGAGGAAGATTGGTATCTCCCCTATCTATTAACACTGGTTTCAGTACAGTATAATGTTGCCTTCTCCAGCAAGGCAAGCCTGGATGCGGCGAGGTATACTTCCCACAAATGTTTGTAGGTAATTGTGAGTCAGACTGTCCCAGTATTTTTCAGCTACCTTCTTCAATTGTTCAACGTCTCTGAGTCCACTCTTTTTTAAATGATTCTTGTTCAAACGTCTCTGAGTCCACTTCTTTTTTAAATGATTCTGTATGATTTGGGTCATTGTCATGTTGAAATGTGCACCCATCGGGGTACATGACCTGCATAAATGGCAGAAGGTGTCCCTCTAGTATGTCGATGTACCTTTCTTTCGTGAGAATTCCTGTGAAAACACACAGTGGGGTGACAATTCCATTACCTGCTTTTAATTTACTCACAACTCTGTAGATAGTCCGCTCAGGAATGTTCAAGGTTTTAGAAATGTTAGAACATGTTTGATTTCCTTCATTCCAAAGCTGTGAAATTAACATACACTTTGACTTTGTATCCATTTTCTGCCACTAGCATTAGAAATTGTCGTCTGCTCTATTATCAAGGGACGTTACTCTACGCTAATTTTTTTTTAACTTTTGGTAGTGTTTGCTCACTTCAGTGGAGTGCAAATTTGGGGCAGAACATACATATTTAATTAGATTTCAGCTTATTTAGCTGAGCAATATGACTGCCATTTTTTTTGCAAAGTACTGTATATTGTGCCATCACTCCCACTACTAGTAAACATGATTTTGTTTTTGTTAGTATCTTGTATGAAACATTTCAAGGGCTAAGGGCAATAACCTGACAAGACTCACATGAGCATACTGCAAGGCATTCTTTTTCTCTCCATGGGATGTGCCACTGCCTACCCACACAAATAGGGACTTTTTACAGTCCAGAATAAACACATCCTGCAACAAATGCATAAAACTGTTATTCTGTTGTCTTCTTTCCCTATAGATGTTTGGCTGTAAAAGATGACCGATGTGAGGCTGTAAAAGATGACGTGAGGCTGTAAAAGATGACTGATGTGAGGCTGTAAAAGATGACTGATGTGAGGCTGTAAAAGATGACTGATGTGAAGCTGTAAAAGATGACTGATGTGAGGCTGTAAAAGATGACTGATGTGAGGATGTAAAAGATGACTGATGTGAAGCTGTAAAAGATGACTGATGTGAGGCTGTAAAAGATGACTGATGTGAAGCTGTAAAAGATGACTGATGTGAAGCTGTAAAAGATGACTGATGTGAGGCTGTAAAAGATGACTGATGTGAGGCTGTAAAAGATGACTGATGTGAGGCTGTAAAAGATGACTGATGTGAAGCTGTAAAAGATGACTGATGTGAGGCTGTAAAAGATGACTGATGTGAAGCTGTAAAAGATGACTGATGTGAGGCTGTAAAAGATGACCGCTGTGAGGCTGTAAAAGATGACTGATGTGAAGCTGTAAAAGATGACTGATGTGAGGCTGTAAAAGATGACTGATGTGACCTGTAAAAGATGACTGATGTGAGGCTGTAAAAGATGACTGATGTGAGGCTGTAAAAGATGACTGATGTGAGGTTGTAAAAGATGACTGATGTGAAGCTGTAAAAGATGACTGATGTGAGGTTGTAAAAGATGGCTGAAGTGAGGTTGTAAAAGATAACTGATGTGAGGTTGTAAAGATGACTGAAGTGAGGTTGTAAATGTTGACTGATGTGAGGTTGTAAAAGACGACTGATGTGAGGTTGTAAAAGATAACTGATGTGCGGTTGTAAAAGATGACTAATGTGAGGCTGTAAAAGATGACTGATGTGTGGCTGTAAAAGATGACTAATGTGAGGCTCTAAAAGATGACATGTGAGGTTGTAAAAAATGACTGATATAAGGATGTAAAAGATGACTGATGTGTGGCTGTAAAAGATGAGTGATGTGTGGTTGTAAAAGATGACTAATGTGAGGTTGTAAAAGATGACTGATATGAGGCTGTAAAAGATGACTAATGTGAGGCTGTAAAAGATGACTGATGTGTGGCTGTAAAAGATGACTAATGTGTGGCTGTAAAAGATGACTAATGTGTGGTTGTAAAAGATGACTAATGTGAGGTTATAAAAGATGCCTGATGTCTTCTTCTTCATTCGTCCTGAAAAGGACGTTGGTTGCGTTGTGTCCGTTTGCAGTGAAGCTGTGATATTTGCGCCTTTCAGCCGACACATCCGACTTCAGCATGGCATTTTTGGGACCAGGTTAGCCTTCCCTCTTCGATCCCTACTCACTCAGCCAGACTGCAGTGATGCAGCCTATTTCCAGGACCACCACTTGGAGGTGGAGTAGGGTCTTGGTCAGCTCTGGTTCACTGACCCTGATGCAAGCAGTCTAGCTGACGGTCGCTAACTGCAATCCTCACTGTTGACATGTCTTAGGTCCATGCCTGATGTGAGGTTGTAAAAGATGACTGATGTGAGGGTGTAAAAGATGACAGATGTGAGGTTGTAAAAAAACGAATGATGTGAGGCTGTAAAAGATGACTAATGTGAGGATGTAAAAGATGACTGATGTGACATTGTAAAAGATGACTGATGTGAGGTTGTAAAAGATGACTGATGTGAGGCTGTAAAAGATGACTGATGTGAGGCTGTAAAAGATGACTAATGCAAGATTGTAAAAGATGACTGATGCTAGGTTGTAAAAGATTACTGATGCTAGGTTGGATTGATGTGAGGTTGTAAAAGATGACTGATGTGAGGCTGTAAAAGATGACTGATGTGAGGTTGTAAAAGATGACTAATGTGAGGTTGTAGATGATGACTGATGTGAGGCTGTAAAAGATGACTAATGTGAGGCTGTAAAAGATGACTAATGCGAGGTTGTAAAAGATGACTGATGCTAGGTTGTAAAAGATGACTAATGTGAGGTTGTAAAAGATGACTAATGTGAGGCTGTAAAAGATGACTAATGTGAGGTTGTAAAAGATGACTAATGTGAGGTTGTAAAAGATGACTAATGTGAGGTTGTAAAAGATGACTAATGTGAGGTTGTAAAAGATGACTAATGTGAGGTTGTAAAAAATGACTAATGTGAGGTTGTAGATGATGCACGTAACCTCATCATGTAAAACAAACTGCCACAGAAACCACAGGTGCAAGAGCAAATGAATGCTGTCATGTAGGCTTTCTGGAAGGGGACCAGCAACAGTAAATAGCAAGAGGTCAACTGATGATGATAAATGAGCATAATGTAGCACAAACAGAATGTAATACAAAACAGGTAGTAGCAATAGAAGTATTGCATTCAATCTTAGTGGGAAAAAACAATACAGAACTCTGAGCAATAGCAAACCTAAACATGTCTGCCACTGAAATCTAAGGTTTGCTGAATAATGCCCACACCTCTCCTGGCTTAATAAATCTACAAAACAGGATTTGAGGTCAAGGTAGTCCCACAGCAGAAATTGCTTTAGGGAAGTGTTGTATCATAATGTTGAAGGTGATGTCTTTGTTGTAGAAGATGTAGAGGTATTCAAATACTGGCACTTGAAGTGTAGAGTATCACCCTCAGACACCAGAGATGATGGAGGCACTATTGGTAGGTACGGCGTGGGTCGCTGTAACAGTAATGGACTTCGTCTCCTCCAGACTTGCGCAGAACATGACCTCCTTGTCACCAACACCATTTTTCGACTTCCTACCCGCAACAGGACCTCCTGGATGCAACCTCGCTCAAAGCATTGGCACCTAATTGACTATGTAATTGTTAGGAAGAAGGACAGGCAAGATGTCCGGGTGACCAAGTCCATGTGTGGTGCCGAATGCTGGACTGATCATCGCCTCATTGTATCTAAACTTAAAATTCGTATCCAACCAGCCAGGCGCCCTCAGGGGAAGAAAACTCAAAAGAGGCTGGATGTCACCAAACTAAAGAAGACAAAAATCAAACAGTCATTTACTGACACCTTAGAAGACCGTCTCAAATCTATCTCGCTAGACGGCCAAAGTGTGGAAACAAATTGGGCAGCCCTAAGTGAGCAGATCTACAACACTGCTACAGAGGTCCTGGGTCCTTCCATCAAGAAACAAAATGACTGGTTTGATGAGAACTCAGATGATATAAAGCAGATGTTGGCTGAGAAACACCATCTCCATAAAGCATATTTAAATGATCCAAAATCTACATCCAAGAAAGACGCTTTCAACAACATGCGTAGAATCGTCCCACATAAACTACGCCAGATGCGGGATTCATGGCTGAGTAATAAAGCAGATGAGCTCCAAGGCTTTGCTGACAGCCATGACTTGAAAAACTTTTACCTTGCACTCAAATCGGTCTATGGTCCAACATCATCAGGATCATTTCCCCTCCTTAATGCAGATGGAAAAACACTAATTACAGACAAGGAAAAAATGCTCCAACGCTGGGCTGAACATTTTAATAATATCTTGAACCAGCCATCATCTATTAACGACGAAGCCATCATCCGCCTGCCCCAAATTCCTATAAATGAAGCATTAGATGATGTACCAACTCTGGAGGAAACTAAAAAAGCGATTCGTCAACTGTCTAGTGGAAAGGTCCCTGGCTCCGATTCAATTCCTGTTGAGGTTTATAAAGATGGCGGTGCAGTTCTGATAGAGAAACTTCATACAATCTTCCAGCAAATGTGGCAGAGTGAAACCATCCCACACGATCTCAAAGATGCCTCAATTATACATCTATATAAACGTAAAGGTAATCGCCAAGACTGCAACAATCATCGAGGCATCTCTCTTTTATCAATCGCTGGGAAGATATTCGCCAGAATCCTTTTGAATCGCCTTACGGCTCATCTTGACAAAGGTCTTTTACCTGAAAGTCAGTGTGGATTCCGGAAAGAACGTGGAACCACAGATATGGGTGTTCGCTGCAAGACAGCTACAAGAAAAATGCCAAGAACAGCACTGTGACCTGTACACAGCTTTCATCGACTTGACAAAGGCGTTCGACACGGTCAGTAGAGAGGGTCTATGGAAGATCATGGCAAAATACGGCTGCCCAAAGAAATTTATCACAATAGTGCAGCAACTGCATGATGGAATGCAGGCTAGAGTTCAGGAAAACGGTAAGCTATCAGAGCCTTTCCCCGTCTCAAATGGAGTTAAACAAGGGTGCGTACTTGCACCGACTCTGTTCAGTATCATGTTTTCTGCTATGCTGACTGATGCTTTTAGAGACGGGGACACAGGAATCGACATTAGTTATCGTATTGATGGAAAATTGTTTAACCTTAGGAGGCTTCAAGCAAAAACCAAGGTCAAATCACACACCATCAGAGATCTTCTGTTTGCTGATGATTGTGCCCTCAATGCTGGCTCAGAGGCTGATCTGCAGCATAGTATGGATAGATTCTCCGAAGCCTGCGCCAACTTTGGGCTTACCATCAACACGAAGAAAACAGAAATCATGTACCAACCAGCTCCTGGCACAGTTTATACTGAGCCAGTCATCAAGGTTAATGGTGAGAAACTGAATGTTGTGAACAGATTCACATACCTTGGTATCACACTATCCCAGAACATTGTCATTGATGATGAGGTGAACACCAGGATCTCCAAAGCCAGCAGCACATTTGGCAGACTATACACCAACGTTTGGCATCGAAGTGGCATTAGTCTACAGACAAAGCTGAAGGTGTACAGAGCTGCGGTGCTTCCAGTGCTGCTATATGCATGTGAAACATGGACTGTATACAGGCGCCACGTAAAGAAGCTAAACCACTTCCATACAGTCTGTCTCAGGAAGATAATGAACATCAAATGGCAAGACAAGATCCCGGATACCGCCGTTCTTGACAGAGCTGGTATCCCTAGTATTGATACTATTCTGATGCAGTCACAAATTCGCTGGGCAGGTCATGTAGTCCGCATGCCAGACCATCGACTGCCAAAGATACTCTTTTATGGTGAGATGCAGAAGGGTAAACGCTCCCATGGTGGCCAAAAGAAGCGCTTCAAAGACACGTTAAAGACGTCATTGAAAACCTTTGACATAAACCCAGACACATGGGAAGCTGCTGCGCAAGACCGAACTGCTTGGCGCACATCTCTTCGTAAAGGTGCAGCAGCATGCGAATCATCCAGAAGAGCAGCAGCGGAACAGCGGAGACAAGCTAGAAAGGACCGTGAAATAAAACCTTCACATGAAGCAAACATTCCCTGCCCACACTGTCCAAGATCTTTCCAGGCCCGCATCGGGCTCTTCAGTCACCTTCGTACCCATAGACTAACCTAACATATTCTTAAATAATTGGATGAACAGAGTGGTCTTCATCACCCGTGATGGACGAACAACAATATGGTGTCTTTGGTCTGGTTTGCGTATACATGTTGTAAGTGTGTAGCTAAACAGTTAGCAGGACAGTCCACACAGGACGTCACGTAAACACACGACGTGGAAGTCAATTAATCTGGTAACAGCTGGTTACGTTTCCAAACATTTATTGAGACGCCACAATAGTTACGATGACATTGACGATCAATCACAAGCAATGTAAATCATATCAATCAGTATAAGGTAAGGTTCCCTCAATAAATGAGCATTCCAATGAGCTGATCTCATGGATATGATAGCTTCAGCAGATTCAGCTTATTCATCAAAATATGCGAGTTAATTAACTCTTTCCTGATACAAGTAGATCAGATATGTAGGCATGTTTAAGTACCAGCCGCATGAGCATGGCGGACTATGAACTCAGTTCACGTTGACCTTCTGTGGACATATTTTATAAGTCTAACCTTCGTAAAGGCGTCTTCGCTGGCATAACGAAGTTCGAGGAACGTAATATTAATTGTTCTGTGGGCATAAGGAGCCTGAACCATAGATATATTAGGCATCGAGATATCTGGTGTGCTTCTAGTAATAAAGTCTCTCCCCGCCTGACAGTGCGAAACAAGTCGAACAATGGTGTCTAACCTCACAGACTACAGGACAAAATAGGAAGAGCAGTTTTACCTTTATGTTCGAAAAAACACCACAATTCCAACCGTCTCCAGACGTTAGAATTACACACATGGGATTAATATGAATAAACTTGCCATCAAAATCACAGAAGGTCCTTTCCCATGATGAAAGAACACTCGGGGACACAAGAGCATATCTTGCCCCGACACAGATCATATCTCGACCGAGTTCGTGAGAACAATTCAGAAAAGTACGTAGCTATGATCCTATACTGAGAACGACATATAAAATCGAGCCTTATAAGGAAAGAAATAGCAACATTGCAGGTTGCCAACCACTTCTAAGAAAAGCAGACCTGTACGCTCCTTAAAAGGACATGAACCGAGATCGGTATGACATTACACCGGCAACCTTCGGTCACACGAAAGATAACTACACAAAGTAAAACAGTGAGTTCATTTACCGAGTTCTATCCCTTGCATAAGGAAAAATTAGCGTACACTGTTAACGTTGCATAATTCTTATGTGTAACAGGAAGTCAAATATGAGAGATTTGACCAGACTACGAGATCCAGCTTTATGAGGTGGGTGTGACCAGGTCCGTTCCTCACTGTCTGGTATCCTATTTAAGCTGGGTAAACTGGAGCATGAAGCTACCTGATGTTCAATCTCGCTAACTTCTGCAGTGAGAAGAAAGTGCTCTAATTGCATAGCTGATCGGATGTAGAATACATAACTTATACAACCTAAACCTGTCTCACTGAAATATGAAATATTCTGAATCAAACATTATCTCTCTCTTGGCATAACGACAGTGATGAAACAGTTGTTACAGTCTCGTCATTATCAACACTGGCTTTCAAATGTTAACATCTTTGGTGAAAATTGTTGGTATTTAAACAAATAAATAATGATGCTAATGCTGTTAACTTTTAAAGGACGTGGGTTTTCCCCCATGTTTGATGCAAGGAGTTTTCTTGTGCTTTGAGTTTTCATATAGTTAAAGTTTAAGGGACGGCTGGTTCCAAATTTTTTAAAAGCATGGTAATGCTATACATAATTGTCACGGAAACTGAAAAAGGCTTAATAAAATTGTGACAAAATGAAATAAAAACTTAGTTCAAATATACTTACTTACTTACTTAGTCGTTCCCCTTCTACCATGAGGTGTAGAGGTTTGGAAGAGAGAGAGCGCCAGACTATCCTATCGGCTGTCTTCCTCCTGGCCTGGTTCCATTCTAGTCCTCGGTCCTTCAAAGATTAGTTCAAATATACCAGCCCCAATAACCGGCCTTCTGTTGCAGGCTTTCCTTCTCGTCCTTAAAGAGGTAATAAGACAGATAACAACAAACAGTATTGAAAAAAGGAATTACTTTTGAGTCCAGATCTCTTTGACCCACTGTCCCCTTTTTCTCTACTTTAAAGGTCAGCTTACCACTGGCATCAGACAGTCTAAATACAGAAAAAAAAGAAGGTATAAATATTACGTCAGTTTCTAAGTTTTGTTTGTAGAAAAGTTTACTACTGACCTAAGATAATCTAAATGCAGACAAAATAGGTATATATATTTCATCAGCTTCTATGTTTGTTTGAATGTACGTTTGCCAGTGATATTTGACAGTCTAAATACAGACAAAAAGATATATATATTACATGAGTTTCTGAATCTTGTTTGACGGTAAGTCTACCATTGGCATAAGACATTCTAATACAGGAAAAAAAGGGTATCAATATTACGTCAGGTTCTGAGTTTTGTCTGAAAGAAAGTTTACCACTGGCAACAGTTGATGCAGACTTCTGGCAAAAAGGGCTGACTGGAAAGTGCAAAGTAGGAAATGAATAAATGGACAACAAGCCTTTGACAAATTCAAGCCAAGCCTTCATATCCCGTGCCATCTGTGCCATATCCCGTGCCATATCCCGTGCCATCTGTGCCATATCCCGTGCCATCTGTTCTGTCTTTCTCTGTCTTTTGGTATGCATGTCTCCAGTTCTCTTCTCTGTGTTTTTTCCAGTCTCCCTCTCTCTCTCTCTCTTATACTGGAGATTCCTGAACAAGGGCTGCCATGTAATGCTACAATTAGGTTTTCTTAGTACGTCCTAACCACTGCAGTGTCTTTTTCTCACCTTTTGTTCTACTGACACGTGTCTGGTTTTTATCATCAGTTCCACATTGGTGATCTTGTCGCACCACTTCAATTCTTCAATCCAAACGCAAGCACCCATTTATAAAAGTCTAATTTCTCGGTTGTTTCAGAACCATACAATAGGACAGTTTTGACATTTGAGTTGAAGAATCTTATTTTTGTTTTTGGCTTGAATTACTCGTAATTTCTATATATTTCCTAATGCAATGAAAGCTCATCCTGCCTTTGTCTTCCTACTCTGACATCACTGTCTGTTTCTCCAACTTCGTCTATAATATTACCAATATGTATGTATAAATCCACACATTGTACGGATGTTTCTTCAAAAGCAACCTCGCTATCATCTGCGGCAGTCACTTAATTACCTTTGACTATATGGAGATAGGTGAACAGGTCTTGAATTCACTTTAATAAATTAATAATAACAGTACTTTCAACAACAACAAAATTAAATTAAAAACAGGACTGTAGTGTAGTTACATTGACTTCGTAACGCAAGAACAAAATGTAAACATGACTTTAAGAAACATGCAATTTTAACGAACAATTTTATGAGATTTATTTTAAAAAAATTTGCACGTTATTTAATATCATATTTCGATTCTAAGACTTGTACTTGTAATAATTGTACATGTTGCTTCCAGATAGATATTTGTATTTATAAATGATGACTATGATTTTAACTAAATATTATGTACATTCAAATAATTTATGTACATCCAATTTTATGTAACCCTCAAATTCCAAATGGCAGATCTCAGCTGTAATGATTTTAACAAAAATTATGTACATTAAATCCATTCTGTTAGCTGTCTTCGTTAGCTTTATTTTTACTGTGACTTACAGATTATCTTCAACTGTTTCCTCTAATTTTTTTTTGTTTTTTTGACAAAGCTATGTCTGGAAACAATTTTTCCTGTGCAACGTTTTTTCTTTTCATATTAGTGAAACACTAGGTAAGACAAATACAGGTAAATAGGGCTGATGAAAATTGCTGTAAATACTTGCATTTCTTCCTCATATAAAAGTCCAGAAGTTTTGGTATCTAGCTGTCAATACAAACCAGCGTCCTCACCAACTGTAACTAAATCACAAAACTCAACCAACAATATACTAAGACATTTTGGTGAAACTATTTCTGTATGTTCATTCGACCATTCACTTTGATATGCAAGTCTGTTGTCTTGACTTTCAGGTAATAGTACTGCAGATCATTAATTACACTGGCTAACAAAAAAAAAAAATTGTTTTTCTTTCTCTAACATTTCTATGTTTTTCTGGTCAATTTTAATGCGCTGTTTTTAAATCTGCAAACCATTTTTCTCTATCAGGTCGGGATCTCTAGAAATACGCAATTGAAGTTTTTTAACAACGCATACAGTATTACAACATCATTCGTACAAGAAGTATAAAGTTATGTAGGCTTGAATTTCTTTGCAGTCGACTTTCGTCGGTGAATGGCATGTGGTACATCGCGATGAAGCATCCAACAATAATCGGCAAGCATGGTCACACTCCACCGTCCTTGATAACGTGACTCCATTACGGCGATATCTTGATGGAATCGTTTTCCATGTTCATCGCTGACTTCGCCAAGGTTGTCAGGGAAAAAGTCAAGATGCGAATCGAGCAAATGGATTTTGAGGGACATGTTACAGCCCATAATTCTGTATGCATCTATGCACTGCTTAACAATATGCACATAGTCGACAGATTTGTGATTTCCCAGAAAGTTATCGACGATCGATTTGAATGCCATCCATGCGCGAAGTTCACTACCATTTAACAAGTTCTCGAATTGTTTGTCTGCAATAACTTTCCTAATCTGAGGTTCTACAAAGATACCTTCCTTTATCTTTGCATCGCTAACTTGCGGAAACTTTTCTCGAAGATAAGTGAAAGCTTTGCTCGTTTTATCTAACGCTTTTACGAAATTCTTCATGAGCCCCAACTTTATATGTAACGGTGGTAAAATGATGCTGTCTTTGTTAACTAATGGCTCGTGTATTACATTTTTATGCCCGAGCTGCATGCGATTCCTGATAGGCCACACCTTTCTTGCATAATGTTCCTGTCTGTTGCGGCTGTCCCATTCACATAGGAAGCAACAAAATTTAGTATACCCAGTCTGCATGCCCGTGAGAATTGCAATGACATTTAGGTCTCCACAAATCCGCCATTGGTAGTCATTGTACTTTATTTTTGCCAAAAGTATAGCCATATTGTCATAAGTTTCTTTCATATGAACAGAGTAGGCGACTAGAATTGATGAAAATAAATTTCCGTTATGCTATAACACGGCTTTTAGACTAGTCTTGGAAGAGTCGATGAAAAGTCGCCATTCGTTGACTATTTGCTCATGACCAAGGTGCACCATTAGACCGTTTACATCTTTGCAATAGCAAATGTCATCATTAATCTCACAGTATTGAACAAGTTCTCTGTGTTTATGACGAAATTTAGATATCGGAGTCTTCTTCTTCTTTGATCCTTAGCCGCCGACCGTCAAAGCAGTCAGTGGCCATCACGCCTAGTGGCGTCTTGTAGGGCAACAACAAATTGATTCCACTTTGCTCGGTCGGTGGCCATCCTTCGTATAGTGCCCCAACTCTGGTTCATTCTTTGCATCTCAGCCTCCACAGTCCTCCGCCAGGTTGTTTTTGGTCATCCTCTCTTTCGTTTTCCTTCAGGGGTCCAAAGCATAGCTGTTCTTGCGATGGCATCGGGGTCTCTTCTGAGGACATGACCAACCCAGTTCCAGCGTCTGCCAGCTATGATGGTGTGCATGTCCTCTTGCTTGCTATGAGTAAGCAGATCTTGGTTAGTGATGGTATTCGGCCAAAAGATTCGGTGAATTTTTCTTAGGCATGTTGTGTGAAAAGAGGACAATTTCGACATTTCCTTCTCTGTAACTCTCCAGCATTCCGCACCATAGAGAAGCACAGAAAGCACACAGCTCTGGTATAATCTTAATTTTGTGCTTGTGCTGTATTGGGAGGACTTCCAGATGTTGTTTAGGCTAAAGAAGGCTGTTCTTGCCTTATTCATTCTGATGTTGATGTCTTTGCCTGCCCCCCCGTCTGGTGTTACTATGCTTCCTAGGTATGTGAAGGTATCTGTCTGTACCAGTTGCTTATTCCTTACTGATATGGGCTCAGGGTTGCTCACATTGAGCGTCATGACCTCAGACTTCTTTAAATTGATATTCAAGCCCACCTGCTGGCTAAACTTGTTAAGTCTATCCGTTTTTTCCTGGATGTGTTGATGTGAATGTGCTAGTAGTGCAATGTCATCTGCATATTCCAGATCTTCCAATGTAGAAAATGTTGTCCATCTTATTCCTCTTGGACTGCCCTCTGTTGTCTGGCTCATCACCCAGTCTATGACTGTTAAAAATAGAGTGATAGACAAGGGGCATCCCTGTCGTACTCCTGTCTTCACCTCAAAGGTTAGGTTGCTCTGCCCAACACTACACGTAAAGTTGGCATAGAGGCTTTTTATAATTGACACTATGCAGCTTGGAAATCCGTAAGCCCTCAGTATTTTCCATAAACTGTCCCTATGTATGCTGTCAAAAGCCTTTTCAAAATCAACGAAATTAATGTAAAGCTGTCTTTGCCATTCTGAGCACTGCTCTATAATGTTCCTGACAGTGAATATATGATCTACACATCTTCTATTCTTTCTAAATCCTGCTTGTTCCTTCCTCAGTTTGTGGTCTACTGCCTTTAAAATTCTCTGTGTAATTATCCTGCCTAGTATTTTGCTGGGAACTGAGAGAAGAGTGATTCCTCTCCAATTATTGCAGTCTGCAAGATCTCCCTTCTTGGGCAACTTGACAATTATTCCTTTGTTCCACTCTGATGGTGTTGTCCCCATTTTCCAGACTTGTGCAAATAGTGGTTCTAATAGTTCTGCTGCTAGCTCAGGGTCTGTCTTAAATAACTCTGCATTTAAGTTATCATGGCCCGGAGCTTTGCCGTTCCCTAACCCTTTGATTGCCGTGATGATCTCTTCTTTCCGTGGAATGTCTGTATTCACATCTAGATCGTTTTCAGCCTCAGGAACATTCAGCTGTGTCTCTGGTGGTTCCTTGTTCAGAGTTTCTCTGAAGTGCTCTGCCCATCTTGCTTCCTGTCCCTCTGCTGTCGTGATGAGATTACCTTGCTTATCTCTTACTAATGTAATATTGTTTGCACCTCATTTTCCGCTGATGAATTTAGTTATTTTGTATGCTGTGCTTTGTTCATTTCTCAGTGCTGCCTCCTCCGCCTGTCCTGCAAGATCGTCTAGGAAATTCCTTTTGTTGGCTCGGGTTTGGCGTTTAACTTCCTTGTCCAGCTGACT
This sequence comes from Oreohelix idahoensis, assembly GCA_024509875.1. NCBI lineage: Eukaryota > Metazoa > Mollusca > Gastropoda > Stylommatophora > Oreohelicidae > Oreohelix > Oreohelix idahoensis. The sequence continues at coordinate 334,291 of JAMPIV010017634.1, forward strand.
GCACTGTTCGCTATATAGTTGCTTTAACCTGGGGGACTCCGCTTCTGTTCTCCCTCTTTTCATTTCCCCTCCCATCGCTATGGTGTCTAACGTTTCCGGTGCCATCCAGTCTTGCTTCTTCCTTTCCTGGAAGTGGGTGCGGGGGGGTTTAGATATCCGCCATACGGGTGTTGTAGGCTAGTGGGGTCACAGACGTGGAGCAGTAAACACTTAATGGGGAGATATGGGGGGGGGGAGGGTGATATGACAAGGGGTGGGGTGGGGTATGGTGGGGGGGGACATTCTTGGGGGGGTGTTTGGGGGGTGGGGGTGGTAGGGTGGGGGGTCGGGGCATCGTGGGGTGGGGGGGGGGGGGTTACAGAGTGGCGGGTAGCTGGGGGGGGGTGACTTATTTAGGTGGGGGGAGTGGGGTGGGGTTGGGGGGGGGTCGGGGGACAGCATACTAGACTAGATCTAACGGGCGACATCGGGGGTGATGAAAGCGCGGGGGTGAGTCACTGGTGTGGGGGGGGGGTGGGGGAGGGGGGGGGGGGGTAGTGCGAGTACAATCAAGAGGGGGAGACAGCTCAAGGGGGGGAAAGGGAGGGGAGGGACGTGGGGGGGCATGAGGGGTAACGGGCGGGGGGTGTTAAGGGGGGGAACTGAGGCTACGGGGGCTGTCGAATAAGAGCGGGTGTGGGATGGGGGGTGTGGGTATACAGACAACCACTCGTGCGGGGGACTGAAGGTTAGTGACTATTTGGGGTCTCTGGGATAGGAGGAAAGGGAATGAGCGGATTAGAGCACTACCTGTTGATGTCAGAGGGGGGACTGTAGGGGTAGGGGTCATGGGTGCTGCGTGGTCTGAGATGCATGTGATAGCCCCTGTTGGGGTAATTCTGGTCTGCCCGGTCTCTCCAGCGTTATTCAAATGGGGACTAGTGGTTTTCGTACTAAAGGGTATAGGGGCGACCCCACGTGCACAGCGGCCCGGGGGCGTATAGGGGGGGAAAAATAAAGTCAGGGGAAACGCCACAATCGCTACCGTAGAAACATCCAGCAATACACAAAACCAATTTCGCGTATGACCCCCGCTGACACGACCCATCTCCTTCCCCCTTGACACCGCTGAGCAAAGGTTCACGTGTCAGGAGCACCAACGTGATATGTGGAGGCTATGGGACTCGGAGTGCATTACAGACATTATGCACATCAGATCTACATTTAGGGTCGCGTTTGATAAGTGGGGGAGCCGCCGGCCGGAGGACTAGGGGGGGAAATTGAGTTAGGTCGCCTCGGCGCAGCGTGTATCCATGCGTAGTGCTGAGGTTGACAGGCGAGTGGTCCATAGGTCGAAGCCGGGAGGTACTGGGGAGTAGGTAACGATAACTCATTAGCCTGGTAAGCCGAAGCTTCAGCCGCCCCCCCCCCCCCCCCCCCCCCTCCCTGCTCCCGGGACTGTAATCTTTTTTTTGTTTTTTTTACTCGGGAAGTTTATCTGCAACTCTCGGTAGTGGTGGATGTTAATATTGAACTCTAGATTGTCCGTGGGGGTGAAGTTAGATTTTCTAATGTGGGGAGGAGAGTAGGTTTTCATACAGTGTAGATATTGAAGGGGGAGGTGATTACTGACGGGTGAACAATAAGTGTTTCAATCATCGGTAGTTGTGAGCAGGGTCTAATAAAATATCGGTTCCGACGGGAGAGGTTGGTTGAGTGTCTTTTTAGTGATGGAGGAGGGATGCGGTGTATCGGAGGCCGTGATGGGGAGGGGAACATGGAACGTGGAGGATGTGCATCTTAGTGAAAGGGGGAAGTGATGCAGGGTACAAGAAGGGGGGGTGGGGGGAGTCACTGTGAATGACCAAAGATCGGTATGGGGGCATAGGTTCTTCGTACAGAGCGATCATTAGTGGATTATGCGTTGAGGCGGGATAACTGAGAGGCATAGCCCATGACATTTATAGCCCTTGATGGCTTGCCAGATAGCCCCCCCCAGCGGACAATTACGGTCACGGTTTCTGGGGGGGGGAAGGGTGGATACTAATGGGGCGCGGGGTCGCGGGTGATCTTTGGGGGTTGGGGTGAAGGTGGACGGGGGGCTGTCCGGGTAGTGGCACTTGCCCGGCCTGGGTCGAGACATTCTAGGCACGTAACCGCGTAGTGCATTTGCGCCATGGTTTTTGGTTATTTCATGCAGAAGGGTAGGCGAGGTGACACACACAAAGGGACAACTGGGTCATATATTTGTTGGGTGTGGCTCTACCACAGGGGCATAGCCCCCCAGTAGGCAGGTGAAAGCCTAGATGTAGGTGTCGTGCTGGCCTGACGCTAGTGACAGGAGGACTGAAGGGGGATAGACAGGTACGGGGGAGGACATAGGGATAGGACTATGTTTATATAGGGGGGAGCAGTGTGTGTATTTGTTTTATGGTGCAGTAGGTCAAGGTCCCCACTCGTAGGGGTCGTACCTAGGGAGGGGCGCCGCGATAGTGCGCCTGCTGGGAAGACGTGTTGTGATTTGTGTGTGGTGGCGGTGGCATATAACTTGTTTTTTTTAGGGCGTTGGCACCCTCCCCCCCCTCGTATGTGCAGTTTCTTGTCGTGTATTGTTTATGCTATGGGTGCCTGAGCCTATGCGATTTGTTGCGTCTAGAGTTACTCAGTTACTGCGGGGGACGGTGCCTCCGACGTTGGGAGTGGGGGTGGTGTGCGTAGGTGGTGTGAATTCTCTAATAGGATCTCAGTGGTCATTTGGTGCATGACAGCGGACAGTGCTTATGTCCCCTCCCCCCCCGTTAGACCCCCTTGCAGCAAAACGGTAGTTTGTTGATTGCAGAAAAAAGTTAGTATAAGTGCTCAGTCTACCACCCCCAACCCAAAACCATCCCCCCAGGCATAAGTACTTGTTTAAGAGCCAACGCGAATAAGGACGCCAAAGTAGACTATAGAAATTGTATTGACAACACAATAATATACGGATTGTAATTAACCCTGTGATACGGGGTAAGTAATTAGTAATTGAGTTACCTTGAGTAGAAGTATAACGGTGGAGAGGGTACTTGGAAGTTTGGAGGTGAGGAAAATTTGGTGTGTAGTGATTGATTGATTGAGCAAGAATTGGTGGTTGAATCTGCATGGTACGGGTGTGGCTCTGGTCGCAATATTGGTTCCAGACATAGAGAATCATATGTGTTCACTAAGATTCAATATTACAATAGAGAGGTTGGTGAATGGTATAGGTGGTTATTCTGAGTAGTTTGAAGATTATGGACCCACAGGACTGGAAATTGATCTTCTCTGTACCTTGGGTTTCAGAAAGTCGGCTATTTTGTAAGCTACTTGATGAGCTGGACACTGATGTTCTCAAGTAGAGTGCTTGCGTGGGGAGCTGCGAGGGGGTAACGGAAAGCGTGGTAAGGCGATCTTGGAGGGGACTAAATGCGCTAGGGCAACAGGGTTTTGTACGGGAGGGAATGTTGGTACGATGTGAGGGATTGGGGTTTACAAATTGACAGAGTGGATGAAGTAAGGAATGGTGGTGAAATTCTCAAGGGTTTGTCAATGTTTTGTTAGTATTGGTCCTGATAGCCTTAGTGGCCGCAAGAGTGGGGTTATCCTTGTATGTCTTAGTAAGAGACGGATGTAAACCATCCGCGATTAGTGATTGGAGAATGTCAGTAGTTGTTTTAGGAAGGAGACATGGAAGTGGAACAAGTATGATTAGCGGATTGCTTAGCTGGCCCAACTATCATGTGATATAGTTTCACTGAAAGGGAGGGACTTCTAATCCGACAAGTTGGATACATCGTCTTAGTGAGGCATGTAAGACAAGTTTGGAGGGGATAAATTGTACATCGTAGTAATTTGAAAACGCTGGAAGATAGGTTGGACGCATGTCCCTCCCACCTGTGACCAAAATAAAAAAAGAGTACATCACAAGGGTAGTCACCGGAAATGGTTTAGTTGAAAGGGTCTGTATACCCTTACGAGATGAGAGTGCATTGGGATGATAGGAATGTGGGGTCGCCAATAGGTGGTGGTGCAACAGTTGCACATATGAAATTCGATTATCAATTGGGCTTGTGGTGGACATAAATCGTGATGGGGACATCGGTGGCTTGGCAGTCTGATCTAATTCTTAGGCGTTTTATCTTCCAACCTTCTGTTGAAGGAAGATACATAGGGGCCTTTTTGGGGGGGGGGGGGGGGGGGGGGGCCTGGGGGGAGAGGTGAGAGTCACTTGACGCCTAGGGAATTGGACATAAATCAAAGTTACAATGACGATGTGGTTTCTGATAAGGAAATAAAAATCCGTTGACTATATAGGAGCATGAAGGTGGTTAGACAATGAATATAAGGTATTACATCCGGGGGTAGTTTCACTTTAGCTGTGTATTACTATTGTAATAGTTTTGCACAATGGGCGTATTGTATTCTGGTAGATTGTATTTGCTGTGGGGGAATAGCTTAGTTAATGTGATTGAATTTTTGCCGCCCTGGGAGTGTTATGGTTATTTCTTTGGTTGTTAATGTGGTTGACATTGTACGTAGAAGTGAGTGGTGGTTGAGGGATTTTGCGATTGGACCTGGTTGTCTGGATCCACGGGTGTGGGGGGATTCGGTAACTGTTGTATATGTTGTACATTGTTATGTCATGTGGTTGTTGGTTATCTCTAAACTGCAGTGACAGAAGACATACAGTTCTAGAATCTATCCTAAGGGTAGGTGTGGACAGACTTATGATTTAGCACTGATGTTCAGTGGCTACACAGATGTCTTTTCTCTGATTGTATGGAGCAAGGAAATAATGATCCTTTTAAATCACCAGTGTGGTCGGTTTGCGAAAATTGTTTCAAAGATTATATAAGTAAGGCAGTGAACAAAACATAGTCTGGGGGGTAGGAATGATCTATACATAATGTGAGTTCGTGTCTTGGTCTAGCGTTTTAACTACAGTTAGACAGATCTAAAACATATATTTGTGTACGTGTGGCAGATTCAACAGGATGTTTAGCAGAACTAGAGTCTGGGAGCTTCCTTTGTGGTGTGAGCGGACATGGGGTACATAATTAAGACAAAATACAATTATAGAGCATAAAGAAATGTTGAAATAAGTTTTGATGGTATAATTTTTCCTAGGGTATTTAGTCAACATCATTTTAAATAGCTAAAATTACAGGGACATAATACATGTATCTCATATGTTTAAAAGGAACATTGTCTTTTGCTGAGCTGGTTTTTATTATATAATTCAGAACATGATGTAGCAAATTTCTGAGGATTGTTTATAAGCTGTGAATTATACTTGACTGTAACTATTGTCCTTTGCAATTGCAGTTATTTGTTCAATTCACGTTTTGGTATAATCCGTTTAGAGTTTAATATGTGCATAGCCGAAATGTTAAGCCAGTCAAGACATCAGTTAGGCGTACGTCATTATTACCTCGCTTTGTTGGTTTTTGGATTTTTTGCCCGAGGGCCAAACATTGATAGGATTACTTCAATGAGCTCAGTTAACATCCATCAAAACACGTGTTATTCTTACCAATATCAATGGTTTTACACTCCACACATACTCGTAAATGTACATGGACGCATCTGACGGTAAATTACGGGTTGGAGGAGCTCTCCTACAAGTCAGGAGAAACCAGGTTTTCCGAATTGTGTGTGTGTGTGAGTAAATAAAAAGTTTAGTGCAGAAATGGTGCACTTTGAAACAAACAAATGAGAGGATTAGCCCGTTGGATAGTACTATTCAAGGAAAGAATAACATAATAGATAAATGGTGCTTGATGATAGGGAGTGGAAGTAGTGGTTCAAAGCGATCAATCATGGGAAGCGGAGGGGTTCTGCCCCAGAATTCTGACTACGAACTGACCTAAGTATAGTGAGTGTTCTGAGACTGTGACTTGAGGAACGGCAGTATTCTGGCTATGGAAACTACCGGGGCAAGTGAAGTGTTTGTCGTAATTAGATAGGTTTAAAAGATATTTATGGCCCCGCCTGAGTAGAGTGGATGGTGATAAGTACGTGAGAAATAAAGGTGTGATAAATAAATTTCACAAGTGAATAGTTTAAGGAGAAGATCTGTCTCTGGAACGAGAAGTTTCTCTAGTCCATCCTATCTATACGACTATCTTTTAGTACAAGACAATCTTGCCCCTCCCTATACCTAGAAATATAAGTTTAACTACACCCACACACAATTATGTGACAACAAGACACACAAACGTGAAAAACTATGGTTAATTGGGTATGGGTCTGACCAACACATAAAGTTAAGTTCTTTTGTTGTTTATGATCATTTAAACTTGACAACACCAAATATCTAAAGAAAGATCAAATAAAATCAGAATTACATACATAGAAAATTAACAGAATACATGGGCCCTCCCCTTATTGAGAAAAAGAACCCAACAAGTTAATAACCCCAAAGGTCAAAGGTTAGCACTATGTTACAGCATAGACAGTAAAGAAAAGAACAAAGTTCCTACTAAAAGCTATCCAGTAAAATAAACAATATTTAAGCAGAATCCAGATAATACAATTTTCCTGTAACAAAGAAAATTCACTCTCTCTGACATATGTGGCCACTCACTCGCTCTTCTCTTGGTGAAAAAATCTCTTGGACATACTATTCCTGAATATATAATTTCCAATGTCTTTATCTTCCAAATTGGCTCCAGTCCGTCCTCTGATAATTAAATTTTATAAGGGGGATGCCTAATTTGGTGGTTGATTCCTGGATAGACAAATGTCACCTTGAATAGTTAATGTAGAAAAACTGAGATCTTGTGTTCACAGTTAACAGTAGTAAATATTTCCAGTATAGGGAAACATCTGGTTGCTAAAACACTGTTATTTATGATGGTGATGGTAAATCCTATCGGCTGGCTCTGGGGTGAGTGCCGATTTTGAAACAGCGTAACTTGCTGGATAAATCTGCTGATACGACTGTCAAAAGTCAGATAGTAATGTTATTTGTGTTACGCCACAGTGGGCTGATAAAATTGAATGAATATTTCTGGTTATTGGTAAGTCCAGTTGCGTCTGGCGACCTATTGCTCTTGAGGGTTTTGCAGGTGGCGTGGTGCAACGGGGCCATACCGGGGGATTGGGAGATTGCCATCGTGACACCAATTTTCAAAGGGGGTGACGGTCGGCGGTGTGGGGACCATGGGGGCGTGTCCCTTCTCGGTGTCCCTGGTGGAGTCTGCTCTGGGGTCCTGGAGCGGAGACTCCGGCGCCTAGCTGAGCCACAATTGGATGAGGTCCAGTGCGGATTCCGAGCAAACCGAAGTACTCAAGACCTAATCTTCACACTCAGACAGCTGAGTGAAAAGGCCCTTGAGTATAAGAGTGAGATGCATCTTTGTTTCATAGATCTGGAAAAGGCGTTTGACAAGGTCCCCTGGAGCAAACTTTGGGACTGTTTGGCAAGGAAGAATATTCCAGCACCTCTGATTCATGCTATACAGAGCTTCTACAGGTCTTGCGGAAATTATGTGAGGACGGCAGATCATAGGTCGGAAGAGTTCAGGACCACCACTGGTGTAGGACAAGGTGATATCCTATCACCTTACCTCTTCATACTCCTTATGGACGATGTCATCAAGGCATGTAAGGAGAGAACGGGTGAGTGTTCGGTGGGGTGCTGGAGGATGGGACGGGTCTATATTTTGGAGCTGGCATTTGCTGATGATGTTGCCCTGATTGCTAAATCAGAGGCACATCTCCAATCCAGCCTGCAAGTCTGGAAGGAAGAGCTGGAGAAGAGAGGGATGGTCATAGGCAGCTCTGAAACAAAGTCCATGGTGATATCACGAGAAGAAAGAGAACATCAGATTGGGCTTGGGGAGGCGGGTCCTGGAGCAGGTTGACCACTTTAAATACCTCGGGGCTGTTGTGGACCGAAGGGGAGGCGTCGGGGAAGAGTTGGCCACTCGGGGGGCGGTGGCTGGGAGACTTTTTCAGGCCGTGGATCGAGGGTTCCTCAGCGGGGGAGAGGTTGGTGGGAAGGCGGGGATGGCTGTGTGCCGCTCCGCCTATGTCCCAGTCTTGGCGTGCGGATGCGAGTCATGGGCAGTGGCTACAACCCATAAAGGCCAGATCCGGACCTCGGGGATGAGGTGTCTGGGGAGGGTGGTTGGGGTAGCGGGGGGGAGACGTGGTACGCGGCCGGACGATGCGTCAAGGCCTTAGATCCTACCCCCTGCGGACCCGGGTGGAGCAGTCCCGATTGGGATGGTTTGGCCATGTCTGCGGAGTGGGAGAGGATCGGATGCCACGACAGGCATGGGAAACAAAGAGCCAAGGATCCAGACCCCGAGGACGACCCAGAGTCTGCTGGGAGGACAACATTAGACAATCTTTGAAGGATCGAGGACTAGAATGGAACCAGGCCAGGAGGAAGACAGCCGATAGGATAGTCTGGCGCTCTCTCTTCCAAACCTCTACACCTCACGGTAGAAGGGGAACGACTAAGTAAGTAAGTAAGGTAAGTCCAGTTAACTTTACTATTTAAAATGTTTATGTGTCTCTTTGGCCAATCCTGTTCACAAATGAACATGGGGACATGTAAGCCAAGAAAAATACAACATTCACCAATCAGTAAATGAAGAAAAGAACCAAAATAGACCGCTGGTCGCCCTTGATCAGGTCATGCTTAAGAATAGAGAAACATTATGAAAAAATGTTACTAATATGCTACTAATATATGCTACTACATATATGTAGATAGCTACATATATGTACACGGAAGGGGACAAGACGATCTCTTATCCTCTCCGTCAGTCTTGATTAAAGTTAAAAGGCACACGGTGTCTTGAGCCTATCCTATCGCACGTCGCTTAGCGGGTTTGGTTGAGGTATGCAGCCTTTCCCCTCCTGCCCTGATCATGATCAGTGCACAATGTCAATTATTATTTAATTATCCATACGCGCACTTAACAAATATCGCCTGTCATTAATAGCTATTAGACTGTCGGCGTCTGTGGGTCATCGTATGGTATTAGATAACAGTCACTTACTAAAATTACACAAAATGAAATATAACATGAATTCTATTCTGTCACTTATCAGTCGCGCCTAGTGTATTAATTAGTCAACTAAAACGTCTCTTCTTGTGTGATAGAAAGTTAGTTGCTTATCCTTTACAGGACGTGGCAATCAAACCCAGCTTTTATTGGCTGTTTGTGATTTTTCTAGGCAATTTTTACGTCCAGTAGTTTGCCATTGCTTTCTGAACGGTACGGCGCTTATACCATTGTTAAAAATCCACACAAAGCGATCTGCTACCAAACCGCCTGCAGCAGGTTTCGAACCTGGTATATCTGGATTATGAAACTGCGTTCATATCCATTAGGCCACAGACGCCGACTGTGTGATAGAGCGGGTGGTAAATTATCATTAAACTGAACAACTGGTAAACAAATAGCTACGCATTATTTTCCACTGGTCTTTAACAGCTAGACTTTAAGTGAATTAAAACGGTAAACTTTAACACTTTAGCATGCTTAAGCACAAAATTTATATATTACCAGAAAATCAGAATGAAATCACCACGAAGGCTATTAACACACCTTCCACAATGGTTCTAGATTACATGTTTAGACTATCCAAAAATTCTGAGCGACAACTGACAACTGTTTTGGGAAGCCACAGTTTATATACCATCCCAGTTATCTGCTAATTTTCACACTTGTGCATTGCAGAGAAATCAGAAACCTAAACTCCCAAGATAAAAGGTTTCCATGGTCGCTCTGTTGGCGTTGCTAATCGACAACAGAGACTTAAACCGTGTAACGGGTTCCCGTAGATTTGGCCTGCTTCTGGAGATCACAGAGTTATCTCCCCCTGTATGTACAAACATCAAAGGGTCCTTGGGGAAAATATTTTTGCCGAGCGACTCACTTCAAAAGGTCCGGTGTTATTCACGCGCTGTCTGTCTGATGTCCGATGATTGACAGATCAGCTCGCGTGAGAAACTCAGGTAAACAAACGTGGTTCGCTCCCTGTTATGACTGGCAGGTCACGGAAGTTGGTAAACTTTTCATTTCTTTATGTTCAAGAAACGAGGCGTGGATTAAAAATGAGTGAACGCAGGCAGAAAAATGCTTGACTTTTACTAGCAAATCATAGAATGCTAACAGGATCACGAAAGACTGTCAGATACTGTAGGCTATATTTCCATTATACGACACAGTGTTCAAGACTTGACCTATATTAGGTCTCAAGTTTATGAGATGGGGTGACCAGTTTCTGTCTGTCCTGCCTTTGCCTTCTCAAAATCAAGAGCAAAGTTGAGTATACATTTTTACGGATGTGTAGACTGCACCGTAGCCTGACCTGATTTCAAATCTGGTCTCTTTACTTTGAGAAGCAAAGGCCACTTTTCAATATAGTGCCTAACAGTAAAACCTATTTTCTCTGAATCTAATATTCTATGCATGATGTTTTCAAATGTGCACAATCTGTTGTTAAATTTTCTGATAATATTTTCTCACCATTATGTTGTCTGTGACAAACCTTTCTTGGGAAATCAATATCTCAAAAAGCCAAACTTTAAAAAAATTGTCACCACATAAAAGGTTAAGACAGTCCCATAGCAGATACTTCTGTAGGGGAGAGAAGTGTTAGAGACTTCACTAGACTAGGCCTGGCTTTATAAAGTTAGGTGACCAGTTCCCTTCTTCACCACCTTTGCCTTCCCTAACTCTAGAGCAAAGTTAGGTACCCATTTACAGGTGAGTAGACAGGAGTATGACACCACAAGGTTTTCGATCCAAGACCCTGGTAACTATGCCACAACAGACATGCATTCTAACCCCTTAGCTAATCACACGCTCTTTCATTCAATCACACGCTCTTTCATTCAATCACATGCTCTTTCATTCAATCACATGCTCTTTCATTCACTTATTAGTTCATTATCTTACCGCCTGATCCCCACATCCCTCATCCAGAACCTCAGCCTTAGCACGTCCATTTCTTTCAGACTCCAGAAGTTGGCAGAACTGTCCAGCCTGACAGAAACATTTAGAAATGTTTGTTTAAGAACTTTATAAAAACGTAAGCTCAACATTTATCATCTTAGAATTAATGACGCTTGCATCCTTGTTGCTCCTTAGCAAGCATGCCACCACTACTACAACTGGTCCCTGTGCAGGAAGCCTGGACCAAAACATTCATGCACTTTAGGAGCAATGGTTTTGGCAGCACCTTGTTATACTTGATGAGGTTGTCAATCGCATACACAACCTCATGTTAGTTGTCAGCCTCATACACAACCTCGTGTTAGTTGTCAACCACATACACAACCTCATGTTAGTTGTCAGCCTCATACACAACCTCATGTTAGTTGTCAGCCCCATACACAACCTCGTGTTAGTTGCCTCGTATGACATGCCTGAGTGTGCAGTACTCGTATTCTTTTTTTTTTGTCACCCCAGAGCCCCCCCCCCCCCCCCACCTGGAACTACAAGCTAGGAAACAGTCTACTGTTAATTCAGGAAAGCTGAGTGTGTGTGAATGTATGAAATAACTGATGCAGGAACAATAAAATGTAAAAAAACAAAAGTGAGATTTAAGAAAGCATGATAGTGGTATTAAAAAAAAGCTGAAGGTATGTTTATATTTGTGAGTAAAGCAAAAGGTGATAGAACATTTAAGGCACTGGCTGACTTAAGTGGTTTATAGACTAGGTTAATGTCCTGTCCAGTTCCTGGGCAGGGGAAGGCTCTATGAGGAGACAAAGAAAGAACACAAACTGCTCCATCAGGTATATCATAAAAGGTTCTCACATGAGCCTGGCATCTTCATTAAATAAAACTAGTTATTACATAAACCAGCACTACAAGAGAACATGACGACTTAGGTGTCAGGTGACCAGCTGCAGTGGTGGTTACATGCAAAAACTGAAATGATAGGAAAAATGACGAGACAATGTCATTCAATAATTTAGCATGTAATATTGTTATCCTGACTAAATTAGTTAAATACAGACAAGGAATATCCATACAAACCTTAAACCTTTCATCCTTACTACTTCCTGAGCCATTCCATTGGTAGATCTTTAGGCCAAGGTCAAGGATGAACACATCATTAGAATTGATACTTTTTTTGTTCAGAGGGACCTGAAGAGCACAATATTGTTAAAAGTTAAAAACAAAAAAATGCCAGGTTTTTCAAATCTTGAGCTTGTGGCTAACAGAAAATAATGTTAAATTACAAAATGTTTAACAAAATTAACAAACAAAAGCTGTGCTGTCTTGAATGTCAGTATGCCAAATATGAGGGTCAGCGTGTTATAAACACACCAGTCACAGACATAAATAAAAAAATAAATAAATAAAATCTTGTTATGTAAGATGCCAAGAAACCATGGTTACTATGATCTTCACATCATCATCATCATCTGCTTGTTCATTCCTAATGTGGGCCACCACTGGCACGTGGGTCTGTGGGTCACAAACTGTTGCTGCAGAGGTGGTTTATGTAACAGTTTCTTTGACATGATGAGGTTGCTAGCACACACACACACCCCCGCGATCATTTAAGTCGACTATTCTGACATGCCTGACGGAGCAGCAGTTCTATGATTTCTGTGTCTGCTTTCTTTGTGAGTAAAGTATATTAATACAAAGAAAAATAAAATGTGCATTACTAGGACAAAGCTGAGTAAATATCTAAAATGCTATCAAAGAGCCAAACAAAGAGGTTTGGAAGAGAAAACGCCAGACTATCCTATCGAATATATTCCTCCTGGCTTGGTTATGATAGGAAACTCTTTACAGAGCGATACAACAGGAAGCAATCTGATCATCAGAAGAAGTCCCCCCGTCCGACAAGTGTTTCGGCCCTATATACTCCTTTACACTCTAAGGGGGGCGGGCCCACTTGGGTCATGACTCCCAAGCGTCTCAGCTTCCTGTTGTCTTGCATCGAAAATGAACCCATTTCACTTATGGTAGCAACTTTAAATTCCACAACTCCGCCAGCCGTGGAGGCAATTGTGAAAGTAACAAAGAGAAGACAAATTATTCCGTTCGTTCCGTCGCACACACTGAGACACCAGCGCGAAGTCAACGAGTCGCCACTGCGCGTTCCCCACTGGACTATTGATACTGACACCCCTTATAGTATACACCGCTTGTCGCCCCTGAGTCGCAGCCCATTCACTAGTCCACCACAAACCTCAGCGTATTGTGGACTTAGAAAAATTCCTGGTGTTTCCTGTACCGCAGCGTTTATTGTTACGATCTCCATTCCCCATTGCGGTTGTTCCACAGCCAGCCTGATGCCTTTTCGGCAGTTTCACTAAGCCTCTTCAGGGCCCTTGTTCTCGACTGTCCCCTCAGCCCCAACAGTTTCAATAGATCATACACTGATGCAGCCACAAGCCCTCTTGCGCCCACTTCAACAGCCATGACCCTTGCAGTGAACCCATCGTGTCTCAGAACCGCGGCCAGATCACTATACTTGGCCGCTTTGAACGAATGTTGCTCATCTAATCTGGATTCAAATGGCACGGTCAGTTCAATCAGTATGACCTGAAGCGTTGCTGCAGAATGAAGCACTATATCCGGCCGTCTCCGCGATTTTCGGATACTCTCTGGATATGCCCCTCGTCCAGGTAGGTCTACAGCCATCTCCCAATCATTTGCACAATCAAGAAGAGATGGTAAACTGCTACCAGGTTTATTCGGTTTGGGGTGTGCTGACTTTCCTGCCCTCAGAAAGTATAAGTTTGCGGTGTCTGGCCGGACTTTGCTATTCGCCTTCATTCTTGCCAGATCTATTGTCGCAGCAAGCTCATTTAGCACTTTGTTATGGCGCCAAGTGTATCGCCCTTGCCCTAATGACACCTTACACGCTGAGAGCACGTGTTCAAGTGTCTGCCTCCCCTGGCACAGGGGGCACTGCTCATCATCCGACTTTCCCCATTTCACAAGGTTGGTGGCCGATGGCAGCAGGTCATACAGTGATCTGACAACAAAGCTGAGCCTAAGAGGTGCCATATGCCATATATCATTCCATGTCAAGGACCTCTGCAGGGCTCCTTCCCATGTAGTCCATTGGCCTTGTTGGACCTGCTGCACTGCTTTTTGCAACTTCTTATCATTCTCAGCTTCTCGTATCTCCTGAACTACCATGTCTCTGCGCTCCCTGCTTGATGCCTTGGACCACCAGCGGATGTCTCCATGACCAAATCCCCGTCTATTCATTTGTGTGTATCCGATTACCTCCCTCAGTTTGAGTGACTCTTGGGCAGCATCAACAGCTTCTTCCACTTTCCACTTCCTTCCCGTTTTCAGTGTGGGCTGAATGGACTTAACCACGTCATCAGCTGACTCGCGTAGCATCATTGCAAGCCTTGCCTTTCCAACTTTGTACTCTTCAACAACTGACTTGAAAGGAAGCAGAAGTTTTGACTTTTTGCAGTACAGTGCTACATCTGACAGACCTGGTGGTACTCCTAGCCATTTTCTCATGAACTTGTTGACCTTCTGCTCTATGGCTTCCACTGTACTTGTGCTTATTTCATATATAAGCAGTGGCCACAGCAACTTTGGTATCAACATGAACTGGAGGCACCACAGTTTGAACTTCCCCAGGAGTCTGCTTTGGTCTATGATCTGTAGCCCTCTGTCTGCCATTTCTATTGTCTGTTGCACTGCCTTTGAGTCTTTTAATGAGGCATCGTACACCCTGCCAAGACTTTTAACAGGTTCCTCAATGACAGTAGGGATTCTTTGGTTGGAAACCGTGAATATGACCTCTGCTATCTTCCCTTTCCTGACTGATAGGCTTCTCGACTTCTTGGGTTTGAAGCTCATTCTGCACCAGCTGACTAGTTCATCCAGGTGTGCTAACATCCTCCGGGCCTGATGTTCATCTGATGTCAGAATTGTTGTGTCATCCATGAATGCTTTGAGCGGTGGCGTGAGACACATTCCACCGAGCTTTGGACCTATAGCCATTCCTTCAGCTGCATTGAGGATTACCTGCATAGCCATCACGAATAGTATCGGAGAGATGGTACATCCCATCGCAATTCCAACTTCAAGGCCAATCCACTTCGTTGTGTACTCTCTGGTTGAAAATCTGACAGCAAACCCTGCGAAATACAGCTTCAGCATTGCTGCAATCTCTTGTGGAACATGATACATTTCTAGGGCTTGCCACAACATCTGGTGTGGAACGGATCCATAAGCATTCGCTAAATCCAACCAGATTACATGGAGGTTTGTTCTGTCAGACTTTGCCTTTTGGATTGCTTCCCATATCATTGTGGCATGCTCTAGACATCCTGGTGTACCTGGGATACCTCCTTTCTGAATGGTAGTGTCAATGTACCCATTTGCCAGGAGGTATGTAGTGAGTCTTTTCGCCATCACTGAGAAGAATATCTTCCCTTCCACATTGAGTAGTGAGATTGGCCTGAACTGACTGATGTCTGTGGAATTTTGCTCCTTCGGGATGTAGACTCCGTTCGCCTTTCTCCATTCCTTGCTTACAAGCTGGGTTTTCCACGCACTCCTCAGTAAACGAAGCAGTCGTTTGAGCACCTCAGGGCATCTCTTATACACCACATATGGAACACCATTAGGACCTGGAGCTGACTTGCATCGAGCTTTCTGGACAATGCTTTCTACCTCTTGCACCGTTGGGGGCTTGGTGTTAAATTCAGCTCCTGGCTTACTCGGCCATTTAAGGCCTGCCATGCTGCTGAGCGGCTCATCTTTGCGACCATCTGAATATGTCATTCCAAGGTGTTCTTCCAGGTCTTCTTTCCTGATGTTTAGCGTACCCGACCGTGGCTGCTCAAACAGTTCTTTGGCAAACTTGAAGGGCTCCCTGAAGAATCTTTCCCTATCCATTCGAGTCTTCCTTTTCTTCCTGCACAACCTTTCTGCTCTACAAAGGGCATTATGTTGGCCTTTCAGGTGCTCCCAAACCTGTCGTAACCCTTCCTTCTCTGCGGCACCTGCATTTTTGAACAGTTTTCGGGCATGCTTCTTCTGTTTTCTGATTTCTTCTATTTTAATTTGTCTTCTGCTTTTTCGTGGTGGGTGACTTTCCCTTGCCTCCCTCACTTCGAACACTTTGCGACAGTGCAGATATATTATGTCGCCGAAGATTTCCAGCTTCTTCTCCAAAGTTATCTGCTTCAGGTTGTTATCCAACTCTTTTGCCAAGGCTTCGTCCAGCTGTTCCCAAAGCCCTTTTGCACTGGCGGGTGGAAACTTGATTGCATCTCTCTTCCCGTCCAAGAAGTGTGTGAGATCATCATCAGGCAGATCAACTTGAATGTACTCAGCACTGTGGATTGACTCCTGGCTGCGTTCTTCTAACGTCTTATCCGTCGAGACAGAGCGCTGTTGATCTCCCCCTGATGACCTCCCACACCCCTTTTTCGTTCTGTGGATTTTCATTCCTCTCTGAGTGCTTGGTCTTTCAGAGATTGTCTAATGTTGTCCTCTCAGCGGACTCTGGTTCTGGATCCCTGGCTCTTAGCCTCCCATACCTGCCATGGCAACCCATCTTCTCCCATTCTGCAGACATGGCCAAACCATCTTAGTTGGAACTGTTCTACTTGGGTCTGCAGGGGTTGGGTTGGTTTTAGGCCTTGATGTATCGTCTGGTTGTGGATCATGTCTCTCTCTTTTTAAAAAAAATATTAGGTAATAAAAGTTAAGCCCGCTGAAGATTAGGCTTACCTCTTATTATGGAAGCATGTAGGCATCTGTGGAACAACTGCAATGAGTTATGGGATCCAGAACACTTAAGTTTATGTGTGTAACTTTCTACAAGACATGTACTTCCTGACGTCATTATTTTTTACACATCTCCATGTCCAGCCCACCAATCTAAGGTAGGTGTGTGAGACCAAAATAGCGTTTACTCGGGGAATGGATTATTTGCACACGGATTGAAATTTCGGGATTTCGGGTTCAAAGGGTTAAACCAGGAGGTGACTGCCAGCTCCAAGAGAGAACCAAGATGACAGCATGATCTTCTGCAGCCCAAATGAGGGAGAAACTGTATGATGATGACAGAAGCCCGAGATTGACTGCCAACTTTATAAGACAGGTAGATTTGGTTATCTCAGAGAGAAAGAAGAAGAAGCAAGAAAAAGAAACCAGGAGATGAAGCTTGATTATCACAGACAATAGGGCACTAGTGGTTTATGTAACATTGAAAGAGAGAAGCTCCAGCTGTACTGACCTCCTTGACCATCACGTTTCGCTTCTGTCCAGAGAAGTGAAGGAGTCTTGGCTTATATTTCTCTGGCTGAACTTGACGGAAACCAGTCTGAGCACCTCCATTCATTATTCTAGACAAAAGATACAGTTTCACTGTAACATGATGATGATAATTTACACAATTTTAATCTGAGCTGGGCACCTGCACAAATTACTGGAACATAGTCAGAACAATGCCAATTTTTCACGATGTGTTCAACAACCCAACACCAGCATGTTATTGTTCCCACCTCTATCTGTAAGTTCTATCATACCAGCATGTTATTGTTCCCATCTCTATCTGTAAGTTTCTATCATCATCATCACCTGTCAGCACCCAAAAGAGCATAGGCCTTCAATAAATGTATGTCAGTTCCTCCTGTCACATGACACCCCCCCCCCCACATCTTTCTGTGCCCTCTTTATCCCTCTCATTTCTGTCTCCAGTTCTCTTCTCCACATTTTGTGTGGTCTCCCTCTCCCTCTTTTACCCGGGGGATTGCAGAAAAGGGGCTGTACTGTGATGTTATCAACAGACTTCCTCAATGTGTGTTCTTCTAGGATTGATTCTCAATGTGTGTTCTTCTAGGATTGATTCTCAATGTGTGTTCTTCTAGGATTGATCCTCAATGTGTGTTCTTCTAGGATTGATCCTCAATGTGTGTTCTTCTAGGATTGATCCTCAATGTGTGTTCTTCTAGGATTGATTCTCAATGTGTGTTCTTCTAGGATTGATTCTCAATGTGTGTTCTTCTAGGATTGATCCTCAATGTGTGTTCTTCTAGGATTGATTCTCAATGTGTGTTCTTCTAGGATTGATTCTCAATGTGTGTTCTTCTAGGATTGATTCTCAATGTGTGTTCTTCTAGGATTGATCCTCAATGTGTGTTCTTCTAGGATTGATCCTCAATGTGTGTTCTTCTAGGATTGATCCTCAATGTGTGTTCTTCTAGGATTGATCCTCAATGTGTGTTCTTCTAGGATTGATCCTCAATGTGTGTTCTTCTAGGATTGATCCTCAATGTGTGTTCTTCTAGGATTGATCCTCAATGTGTGTTCTTCTAGGATTGATCCTCAATGTGTGTTCTTCTAGGATTGATCCTCAATGTGTGTTCTTCTAGGATTGATTCTCAATGTGTGTTCTTCGTAGGATTGATATACATCAAAATTTAGTGTGTTCTTCTAGGATTGATTCTCAATATGTGTTCTTCTAGGATTCCAAGGATTAATTCCTCAATGTGTGTTCTTCTAGAATTGAATTCTCAATGCTGTCTTAGGTATTGATTCATCAATGTGTGTTCTTCAGGTTGTGTACGTGTCAGTGTACGTGTCAGTGTACGTGTGAGTGCACGTGTCAGTGTACATGTGAGTGCATGTGTCAGTGTACGTGTGAGTGCATGTGTCAGTGTATGTGTGAGTGCACGTGTCAGTGTACATGTGAGTGCATGTGTCAGTGTACATGTGAGTGCACGTGCATGCAGCAGGCAACCTCATCCCATTAAAACACAAATAGCTACAGAAAACACCACTGCATGGGTTCATCACATTAATGCTGGTGGTGCAGGCTTTATGCCAGGAACCAGTTGTTGTGGTGGTTCCCATGCTCCACAAGGAGCAAAAAGGGAAATTTGGACGAAATGAAATGAGACACGCGCGCGCACATGCACACGCGCACACACACATTTAGGTATGCTCTACTATTATTTATGTCTAAGTTCCACCTTCCACTATATTATTATCTAGGAGTCTGTTTCACACCTCTCTCATGGTCCAGTCAAATTCAGTAAACATAACAAACATACACGGGTGTGCTGCACGCACTCATAACAGATAAACATTGAGAAAACTACACAACGTAAAAGTAACACAAGTGATCAGCTGACTGGGGAATTGATCCCAGGACCATCACCTCGCTACAGGAGTGAATCATGACTAAACACACTGCCAACTCAGCACCATAAAAAAAATGATACTTTTATGTTAACCCATTTACTACTCACAGGCCTCATGCTTCCCCTTTGTTTGTTTCATTGAAATTCTAATGTTATAAGTAACCAAATTATCATTATTTACCTCTTTGTTTGTTTCATTGAAATTCTAATGTTATAAGTAACCAAATTATCATCATTTCCCTTTAGGCTCCTTATGGTGTTTGGGGTCACCACTGTTATAAGTAATAGCTGCTCCATATCATGTCTAGTTCCTGGGGTCACCACTGTTATAAGTAATAGCTGCTCCATATCATGTCTAGTTCCTGTCATCTAGTTCCTGTTGTCTAGTTCCTGTCGTCTAGTTCCTGGGGTCATGATTCATCCTGTCATCTAGTTCCTGTCATCTAGTTCCTGGGGTCATGATTCATCCTGTCATCTAGTTCCTGTCATCTAGTTCCTGTTGTCTAGTTCCTGGGGTCATGATTCATCCTGTCGTCTAGTTCCTGTTGTCTAGTTCCTGGGGTCATGATTCATCCTGTCATCTAGTTCCTGTGGTCATGATTCATCATGTCATCTAGTTCCTGTTGTCTAGTTCCTGGGGTCATGATTCATCCTGTCATCTAGTTCCTGTGGTCATGATTCATCATGTCATCTAGTTCCTGTTGTCTAGTTCCTGTGTTCATGATTCATCCTGTCGTCTAGTTCCTGTCATCTAGTTCCTGTCATCTAGTTCCTGGGGTCATGATTCATCCTGTCATCTAGTTCCTGGGGCCATGATTCATCCTGTCATCTAGTTCCTGGGGTCATGATTCATCCTGTCATCTAGTTCCTGGGGTCATGATTCATCCTGTCATCTAGTTCCTGGGGTCATGATTCATCCTGTCATCTAGTTCCTGGGGTCATGATTCATCCTGTCATCTAGTTCCTGGGGTCATGATTAATCCTGTCATCTAGTTCCTGGGGTCATGATTCATCCTGTCATCTAGTTCCTGTTGTCTAGTACATGTTGTCTAGTTCCTGTCATCTAGTTCCTGGGGTCATGATTCATCCTGTCATCTAGTTCCTGGGGTCATGATTCATCCTGTCATCTAGTTCCTGTCATCTAGTTCCTGGGGTCATGATTCATCCTGTCGTCTAGTTCCTGGGGTCATGATTCATCCTGTCATCTAGTTCCTGTCATCTAGTTCCTGGGGTCATGATTCATCCTGTCATCTAGTTCCTGTCATCTAGTTCCTGGGGTCATGATTCATCCTGTCGTCTAGTTCCTGTCATCTAGTTCCTGGGGTCATGATTCATCCTGTCGTCTAGTTCCTGTCATCTAGTTCCTGGGGTCATGATTCATCCTGTCATCTAGTTCCTGTCATCTAGTTCCTGGGGTCATGATTCATCCTGTCATCTAGTTCCTGTCATCTAGTTCCTGGGGTCATGATTCATCCTGTCATCTAGTTCCTGGGGTCATGATTCATCCTGTCATCTAGTTCCTGTCATCTAGTTCCTGGGGTCATGATTCATCCTGTCGTCTAGTTCCTGGGGTCATGATTCATCCTGTCGTCTAGTTCCTGTCATCTAGTTCCTGGGGTCATGATTCATCCTGTCATCTAGTTCCTGGGGTCATGATTCATCCTGTCGTCTAGTTCCTGTCATCTAGTTCCTGGGGTCATGATTCATCCTGTCGTCTAGTTCCTGTCATCTAGTTCCTGGGGTCATGATTCATCCTGTCATCTAGTTCCTGTCATCTAGTTCCTGGGGTCATGATTCATCCTGTCATCTAGTTCCTGTCATCTAGTTCCTGGGGTCATGATTCATCCTGTCGTCTAGTTCCTGGCGTTCTCCGAAGTGAAAAAGTCAGAACAGAACTACTGCACCCTCAGGCATGTTAAACAAGACAACTAATATGAGCTTATGTATGGGAGCTGGCTACCTCAATATGTACAACAAATTGCCACAGAAACCACTACTACAAGAGCATTAGTCTGCTTGGCAACCAGCTACAGTTGTGAGTATACTCTGTAAGGTGTGCAGATGAACATGATGATGATGATTCAAAATACAGATGCCACTTACACGATTGTCTTAAAGTAAGACTTAAAGAGTTCTGATTCATGACCTTGAACTTCCCGATGCTGCACCGGGGCATCATTGAGATAGTTGTCTAACTCCACGGTCTTGTATGCTGCAGTACCGTACTCATCCTAAAATTAAGGCACATATACTGCAGTAAAGATAAATTACTGTTAAACATGAAATAAGTACAATATGATGATGTTTTACATTTTAACAGTGCACCACTGTTGCAGCTAAAATTATTTATATTACAGACAGACATGTGGGCAGAAACCAAGAAAATGAAATGATATGAAAGAAAAAAATCTACTCAATAATATGAGCAAAGACAAATAACTCAAACAAATTTGTTTAATTAGTAAACAGTGCCTAAAACCTGTGAGCAAAGAAAAGGACATGTGGTGAGATGGCTGTGTGACAGTCCAGAAATATAAATATCTAAGTTTATACAAGCCAATAGTTTAAGCCAATACAAATGGAAATTAAGGTAAGAAGGTGGGAATGGTTAGGACATACACTCAGAAGAGATAAATCAAGCATAGCCAGAGGTGCCCTTGACTGGAACCCACTGGGGAAAAGAAGAGTGGGGAGGCCAAGGAGAACTTGGAGAAGAACAGTGGAAGAGGAGACTAAGGAAATTGGAATGACTTGGGCACAGCTGAAAAAGACAGCCCAGAATAGAAATCGATGGAGAGCAACTGTTTCAGCCCTATGTTCCACAGGGAACAGAAAGGAATGATGATGATGAAGTATATAGAGATATTTCTAGGTGAATGTATAGGGAAAATGTGACAGAGATTTCCTTTGAAACACATGCAGCTAAGTTTAGGTTCCTGAAATATCTAAAGACTCATGGAAGGAATTGGTACATAAACACACAGGCAAAGGTGGTAGGCTAAGTAAGGTATGGAATGATGTAAGATCAATGTTCTGTTAGATCTCAAGGAGCTCACATGTTGAAGATCGATATAAACCTTCACAATAGAAAAAAAAGGAAACAGAATAAACAAGTTAATTACATACTGGGTCATTATAAAGTCTGCATGCAGTTTCAAATATTCATAAGTTCTGTTGCATAGTTGATAAAACCAATGTGTAAAAAAGGGCCAGAAAGATAATTTAATTCAGTTTTGAATATAATGAGAGTGATTCATGAAATGAATGGAAAACCTCCATCGAAGCCTTGAATCTTCAGGAACTGGCGTGGATCTACTGTCTTGGTCATTAAAGATTTACGTGGTAATGAAAGAGCTGACAGACTAGCTTCAAGAGCACCCATGGAAGGTGCATTGGATAAGGGAGAGATACTGAGGACAATATGTGACTGCCTATTACAGAATGACACTGCAATCAATGAATCATCAAGGTTACGACTGCTGGAATTAGGCATCAAATGTAAGACTAGCAGGGATGACATATGAGAGGATGCACCTGGCGTGTATACAACCAATGTACAATAGGAACAATTAGAATTCATAACCTTTCCCATTTGCTTAGAGAGACTGAGCACCAATGGATTTGCCTGAAGTGCAATGACATCGATTCTGATCAACAACAACAACAACAAAAAGCGACTTCTGAATCACCCTGTATAACTGATCAATGTTGTCACAATGAAAACTATACGATAACGTATGTCATATTACCTGTGTACTTTCTGAGCCAATCCAGAAATGAACGTCATACTTGAGCTCATCTTCTCCCTCTGGCTTGTACGTCTGTTTCATAAATTATGATTAACTAATTAACACAGAGCTATAAGTAACAACTCATCTACATAAATTATGATTAACTAATTAACACTGAGCTACAAGTAACAACTCATCTACATAAATTATATTTGAATCTATGCATAATGCCAACTATTCAACTTTATAAATTATACCTTAATTAACGCCCAAAACTTAGCTATGTAAATTATACCTATAAGTAATACCAACAAGATATCTTTATAAATTATACCTATAAGTAATACAAACAAGTGATCAATACAAATTATACCTATTAGTAATACCAACAAGATACCTTTATAAATTATACCTATAAGTAATACAAACAAGTGATCAATACAAATTATACCTATAAGTAATACAAACAAGATAGATATAAAAATTATATCTGTAACTAAGACCAATAAAATATCTATACACGAGGTTTTGATCTCAGAACCAAAGAATTCTGCAAGAGGAAACCCGCTCTAATTACTAAACCAGCTGGACACTCTGATGTATGAATTACTAAAATAAAACTTTCAGTAATCTTCCTTTGTATGTTCCTTTACTTTCGAACTGTTGAGATTATCAGCTCTTGGAAGATTAGACAACAGACTTAGACAACGAGAAAGATAAATAATAAAAACAAGATATATTGTGTCACAGACTCAACATCTGTGAAGAAAATACATTGCAAATTTAAAATGGTTAGATGACATCAAAGATAAAGGCATATAACCTCTATATTGAACTTGTTGGGACAGTGGGTAGTAGTTTGGAAAGTTGTAATCATTAAACAATTTTTGCACATTTTTAGTTTCCAGGAGAGGAAAAAATAAAGTCAGTCAGTTTTTGTTTTGATGATTCAAGAAGACAGTCCTACACTCCCTCCAACCTGTGAAACAGAACCAAAGATTGACTTTTCACATGTCATTCAATAAAATTAATTTGGATTAAAAAATTTGCCACTGTAGATGAAAAGTGACAGCATGTTTCTAGTGACCACGATGAACCTACTGCCACTTATACATTCTAATCACACTGCCACTTATACATTCTAATCATATGCCATACACGAAGGCTGGGCCTGATATTGCTGACATTATATAGCTGTTATTTGGTTAGCCGTTTCCAGGATTTTGAATCTGAACCTACTGCCGATTATACATTCTTTTCCTGCTGTCACCTATACCTCCTTGCTGTTGTGACAACTGTATGTGACTCACATTTAAAATGATGTGCGAATCACTAGAATGAAACTTCCCATAATCCTCCTTTGGCCTTGAATCTTCATCTTGAATTGCTCAGGTTATCAATTTTTGTAGACAAACAACATGAAAAACAAAAAACAAAACAAGGTATGCTGTGACTCACATTTAGGATGATGTATGAATCACCAGAATAAAACTTCCCATAATCCTCCTTTGGCCATGGTTTCACCTTGAATTGCTGAATAACAAAGGCATAATAAGTATTTTGTTGTTGTTGAAAAAGCTCAATATAATCAGCAGAATTATAATACGTCTTGAAAGTCAATTCTTTTTGCTTACAAGTAATTTTTTTTAAACAAGCACAATTCAGAATGTTAAATTCTCAGAGGTGCTGTAGGATGCTACAGCACAAACTGGCCCTCAGTGTAGTACATATAACGAAATCATCAACAAATCTACAATAAGGTATAAGGGATAAGGTTTTAAGTATAGATGCCCCAGGGGAAGCCCAATCAATACTTAAACGATATATACATAAAACAAAGGAAAACATATAAAGTTAGTAACAATGACAATATTAACAACAATAACAAAAATAATACTTCAAAATAGACATTCAACCAAATACAAATTAAGCTACAAAAACTTACAAAGCATTAAAAAAAACAACAGAGAAATTAGCAAACTTACTAACTATTCATAGGACAAGGAAAGACAACGAGGTTAAAAAAAAAAAACACCAACTCAAAAAGAACAAATACTAATACAAATTAAAACCAAGTGCAAAGGACAATAGTTATCTATATACAGTACAAAACTGAAAATAAAATGACAATTACTAATATAAATAAAAACCAGCAACTGCAAAAGACAATAGTTATTTAAATTTAATACAAAATTAGTAAATAAATGACACTAAATACCCCAATTATAACCAATTTTCAGGTTGAACAGGGTAGACCAAGATGGAACAAGAAGAGGCAATAATGGTCAGCTGTTAAGTGCCCGCTCTCCACCCATCACCTTTTCAAATCAACAAACAACAAATCTACAACTACCATGACAAGCAGATGGAATGAAAGATGAAAGTATAAATGCTTTAGACCATTTATAACATAATATACATTTTCTCAGCGAACTGCTATAAACTTTGTTTTTATTTTCGCAACTATTATTATTTAAATACTACAGTATTTTACCTCAAAATGTGAATATTTATTCCAGAAAAACTCACACTAATCTAATTTACTCTTTCCAAGTCTTATTTATATTGGGACCTGGGTATGCTTAAAAATACATTTTGTATATCCTCTCTTTTTTTCAAATATTTAGAATCAGGAGCAAAAGTGACATTATGAACGAATTATCAATTTTATTTCATCGGACTTATGAAGTTATTTAAGAAGACCGAGCTCTTACATCAAATTCAGAATAATCAACACTGGTATTATAAGCCTCGGGTGGGTACTTAACTCGGATTAAGTGTTTCATCTGCTTTGGTCTGTAGTATGGAATGGTTGACAAGATTTAGATTTCTTGAGTAAAGTGTGAATCCCTTTTGCACCTGTCTTTTTTTTTAAATTATAAATTTATCTGTAAGAACCAATATCTTTTCTGACTGCTGCTATAACATATGAGTTTCCTTCTGTACTGAGGTGTTATTCATATTTGATTTCCAAGAATTCTTTCTCCATTTGAATTCAAGAACTCTTTAAAGCCATTATTTAATGGATGAATTAAGTAGACAGGAGCCAGTGAGACAAGGAATAAGACACACAGAGAAAACTTGTTCATAGCATTACTAGACCGTCCCTGTTCTGGAATCCCCATGTTAAGAGAGGTAGAGGAAGACCAAAGAACACATGGAGAAGAGAACTGGAGACAGATGTGAAGGGGATGGAAGAAGGCATGGAACGACCTTGAGCTGATGGCACAGGAAAGGAAGACTTGGCATAAATTTGTTGAAGACTGATGCTCCTTTGAGAGTTTAAAGGTGAAAGAAGAAGAATGGATGAATTATGATTTGAAACAAAACAATTTATAGAAAGTAGACACAATTTCTTCCCAGCTCTCCCTCACAGTCTTCAGATGTCCATATGGAATTAGTTGATTGATTTTAATTTAAATAAAGGTTGCACTTTTGAAAAGAAAAAAACCTGAACACAACAATAAAAATAAATGAAAAAATAAATAAAAGTGCACAACTGAGTCAAAATTCATGTTTTGCACTTTTCAAAGTCAAACTTTTAGGAAAATATTGTACTAGGATTTTAGTTTTAATAAATACAAGCAAAATTTGCCTCAATGAATCCAGGTACCTGATAAGTCATTTTTAATTCTATTTTTATTTAACCTTTTTTGGGTCATGAACTCCTGATTTGTCAATGAAGGCTTTGAACCCGTGCTTTGAAATTTTTTTTATATAAAAGCATAATTACAAATTTTAAATTTTAGGTTATGTACACGGAACCCCTAGAATCCATTCATGAAAGGTCTGTGGACCACAGGTTAAGAATCCCTGATCTAGGCATTAATACCTGCCAAACGTTACTGAATACAAATCTACTTATTCCTGAGCTCTTCTTGACTTATGTTTTTAAATCCTCTATCATGTTAATAAAGAAATAAAGAGGAAATGCTACGCGACTAAAGAGGAATGGCTTAACGCGCAATGCAAAGAAATCGAGAGCAACAAAAACAGTGATAATAAAACTATGCATAAAAAAGTAAGAGAAATATCTGGGCAGCGTACCTGCATTCAAACAGGATGTATAAAGTCAAAGGAAGGAAATATTCTAATGGACAAGGAAGATATTTTATATAGATGGTCAGAATATATAGAGGAGCTATATGATGATGATAGAGGCGATAAACCAAACATAAGAAAAAACACGGAAGGTCCAACCATATTGAAAGACGAGGTTGAATACGCTATTAAGAAAATGAAACATGGTAAAGCACCAAGGCCTGACAATATTCCTGTAGAAATCTATGAAGCACTGAGAGAACTTGGCATAGGGGAAATAACAAAACTCCTGAACAAGATATATGACACAGGAGAGATACCCCCAAACATCTGCAGATCAGTATTCATCACTATACCTAAAAACCAGGAACAACAGAATGCGAATCACATAGAACAATCAGCCTACTGAGCCATGTCACCAAAATACTCCTTCGCATCATAATGGAAAAGACAAGAAATATAATACGACCAGAAATTTCTGAAACTCAATTCGGTTTCGTTGCTGATAAAGTTACCAGAAATGCAATTTTCACACTATCAATGCTCATGGAGAGATGTATTGAGGTACAAAGAGACCTTTATCTATGCTTTATAGACTACTCAAAAGCTTTTGACAAAGTGAAACACCAAGACCTATTTGATATTTTACATGAACTAAATATAGACGGGAAAGATCTTAGGATAATAAGGAACATATATTGGGAGTAGGAATCCGCGATCAGATTTGAAGGAGAACTAAGTGAATTCAGAGAAATTAAAAGAGGAGTTAGACAGGGATGTGTGTTATTCCCTGATCTTTTTAACATATACAGCGAGATGATACTTTGAAACATTGAACACCTCCAGGGAATTAAACTCGGAGGACGAAATATCAACAATCTGAGACATGCAGATGACACAGTTTTAATAGCAGAGTCAGAGGAAAATCTACAAATCATTCTAGACAAAGTAGTGGAAGAGAGCGAGTTGAAAGGATTAACTTTGAATGTAAGCAAAACTGTATGCATGGTAGTTTCTAAGAAAATACAAATACCAGTATGCTCTTTGAACAGCAAAAGAGACAAATTCAAACAAGTCAATCTCTTTAAAAATTTAGGTTACACATTGACATCAGATGGCAGATGTGACACAGGGATAAAGAAAAGGATCGCCATGTCCAAAGAAGCCTTTACTAGGATGAGCAATGTAATGAAAAACAGAAACATCACCATAAGCACAAAAATTAGCTTACTAAGGGGCTACGTGTGGTCTGTTCTTTTATATGGATGCGAATGTTGGACAATGAGTAACCAAATGGTGAAAAAACTGGAGGCAGCGGAAATGTGATTTTTGAGAAGGACACTGAGAATGTCGTGGACAGAGAAGAAAACAAATACCTAGGTATTGACAGTTGTTGCGGGTTGTTAACAGATCACTCAACAAAACCATCAGGAAAAGACAAATGAAATTTATGGGACATATTAACAGAAGAGGAGGAGTGGAGGAATTAGTCTTATGTGGGAAAATACCAGGTAGGAGAGGAAGAGGAAAGCAGAGAAAGATGTATGTGGAAAGCTTAAACAACTGGGCAATACACAACAGCATGGGCAACAACAACCTCATTAGACTATCAAAAGACAGAAGATTGGAGGGTAGTGATCGCCTAAGCCTGTTCCAGACCAGTCACCTGAAGAAAAATCATGTTATTTTGTCCAAGGAATTAGAAACTCCGCATCTGTTCCAGTTAATATATATTTAATCACCATTTGGTGAGATCGGCAGCTTCATCCTCCCAGGTTGTTGGATTTATATCAAGTGCCCTCATGTCTTTCTTGCAGACATCTTTGAACCTCAGCTGTAATTGCCCAATTGTTCTTTTGCCATCTGCCAGTTGTCAGTAGAAGACATCTTTAGGGATGTGACCATCTTCCACGTGCGGACATTAACAACTCTCATTCAGCATCTAATGTTGTCAAATGGTACATACAGGAGATGACTAACCTCAATTCTCCAGATCTGCAGCCCAGGTTTGGTTCCAGCTCCTTTCCAGGCTTCTTCAGTGGAGGCTGACTCCTCTGTAGACAGAAGAATGAAAGGTCAAAGGCTACCACTGATTAATCTGACAGAAATTCATATATAAGGATCATTTTTATCATTGAATCATGTGATGAAAATGAACAACAGAGGTCAACATCAACGTGGAACTGATGACAAGAACCAGACAAGTGCCAGTGGAGGAAGAGATGAGAAGAAGACAATGGTTAGGACATACAATAAGGAAACCTGTTGATAGCATTACAATGTAGTCCTTGTTCTAGAATCCCCAAAGCAAGACAGGCCGAGGTAAACCAACAAACACATGGAGAAGAGAACTGGAGACAGAAGTGAAAATAATAAGGAAGGCATAGAAGGAATTTGAGCTGATGACACGTGACAGGAAGACTTGGCATGTGTTTGTGAAGGGCCTATGCTCCTTAGTGAGCTAAAGTGAGCTAACAGAGTTGTTGCGATCTCAGTCATTACATCTGGCACCTTGCAGTGCGAGATACATCTACAGTGTCGTCGTAGATTACTTCTACACAGCATCAAATCCTGAGCGACATAAATATCATCATCAGACCATAGGGAAATACTATTAGTATCAGCAGACAGTCTCTCGTAGTCGATAAGCTCTGTGTACCAGGTCTTAGAGATAGATCTACTCTTCTCTAAGCTTCAAAACGATGTCAATAGTCTGTTACGAAAGGAGTAATTGTTAC
Source organism: Oreohelix idahoensis (assembly GCA_024509875.1). Taxonomy (NCBI): domain Eukaryota; kingdom Metazoa; phylum Mollusca; class Gastropoda; order Stylommatophora; family Oreohelicidae; genus Oreohelix; species Oreohelix idahoensis. Next base: position 363,921 of record JAMPIV010017634.1, read on the forward strand.
ATTTTGTTTAATTTCATTAGTGAGTTTCACATTCATGACAATAAGGGTGCCGTGTACCCAGGGTGTTGTGGTGGTAGTGGGGTTGTGTGTTGTGGATGAGCTTTACTTATTTATTTAGGTGGGGGGGTTTGTGATTGGGGAGGGGGGTTGGTGTATTTTTGAGTTGTGATGGGCATTTGTGGGATGTATTGGTGGCTGCTGGGATTGATGTTGAGGTGAGTGTCAGTGGGTGGGTTCTTTGATGAGTTTGTTTGGTAGGTGGGGAGGTTGTTATTTTAGTTAAGGCTGAGGTCTTGCGTAGTCTGGTTTTGGTGGTTGTTATGTTTAACTTTAGGTGACTGGGGGGGGTGCGGTTTTATGTGGTGCTGGTTAATGTTTGGATTTGATTAAGGTCATTGGGTGGGGGATTTGGGTCAGTTGTGAGATGGTCTTGGAAGAGGGCTGGAGGATGGGGGTGGAATGGTGGTGGGAATTGAATTAGAATGTGTGGGGTAAATGGTGGGGGAACTAAAGTTTGTGGTTTGTTTTATGTGTAACTGGGGTGCGGATGGTCACATATTGGTAAAGGGGATAGGGGAAGGGGACGAGTGAGTGATGGAATGGGAGTGGGAATGATTTATGGGTGAGACCGGGATGTTTTGCGTGGTGGTTGGTGTGGGAGTGTACATAGCGTGACGTGTCGGTAGGGTGGTGGCTGATGTTGAAGTGGGATTAAAACGTCGTGATGGGTCTTAGGATGGGTTATTCGCAGATGTTGGGAGGGGTTTTGTGGGGGGGGGGGTGGGGGGGGGGGGGGGGGGGGGGGGGGGGGGGGGGTGGGGGGGGGGGGGGGGGGGGGGGGGGGGGGGGGAGGGGGGGGGGGGGGGGAGAGGAGGGAGGGGGGGGGGGGGGGGGGGGGGGGAGTGGGGGGGGGGGGGGGGGGGGGGGGGGGGGGGGGGGGGGGGGGGGGGGGGGGGGGAGGTGGGGGGGGGAGGGGGGTGGGGGGGGAGGGGAGAGGGGGGGGGGGGGGGGGGGGGGGGAGGGGGGGGGTGGGGGGGGGGGGGGGGGGGGGGGGGGGGGGTGAGGGGGGGGGGGGGGGGG
>JAMPIV010017634.1:370000-438288 GCA_024509875.1 Oreohelix idahoensis
ACCTGATGAGTTCATCAACCTGATGAGTTCATCAACCTGATGAGTTCATCAACCCTCATCAACCAACAAATATTTGTTGTCTCTTATAAGCTGTCTGAGGCAGAAGTCATCCTAATCTTTCTGTCATCTTAGAGAACCTGGGAAGTATCTAGGCATAGAGCAGTTTACGTTAGTGATATTATGCTGCCACCTGGCCACTTGTGTCATAGGACATTTGGTGAGGAAACCTGTTGATAGCATTACAAGGTAGTGCTTGTTCTGGAACCTCCAGGGTAAGTGAGGCAGACGTAGACCAAAACAAAAAAACATGGAGAAGAAAACTGGAGACAGAAATGAGAATGATGATGAGGAAGACGTGGACAGAATTTGAGCTGGTGGCACTCGATAGAAGGACTTAGACTGTGACAGGAGGACTTAGACTGTGACAGGAGGACTTAGACTGTGACAGGAGGACTTATGACTGTGACAGGAGGACTTAGACTGTGACAGGTGGACTTAGACTGTGACAGGAGGACTTTGACAGGAGGACTTAGACTGTGACAGGAGGACTTAGACTGTGACAGGACTTGGACTGTGTTTGTTATGAGGAGCTAAAGTCCTCATGGACGACACAAACCTGCTGTCTGATGTTATAATAATAATAATAATAATAGCCCCTTCAGTCATAACTGACTATGGGAATGCGCCCCTGAGGTGACAGCCCTCAGCTGCTTATTTTCCTGGCTTATTTTCGACGTTTTCTCCTCTCTTCTGCTTGTCGTGAGAGCTTCTTTTCACCCAATCTGAGGTGACGCCATAGAGAGCATTGCCACTTGGTGAGATCGGTAGCTTCATCCTCCCAGGTTGCTGGATTTATGTCCAGTGCCCTCATGTCTCTCTTCCACACATCTTTGAATCTCAGCTGCGGTCGTCGCCCAACTGTTCTTTTGTCATCTGCCAGTTGTGCGTAGGAGATATATTTCTAGATGCGACCATCTTCCATGCGGTGGACATGGCCAATCCAGCATAGTCTGCGCTGTCTAAGCAGTGTAAACATGCTCTGAAGGCCAGAACGAGGTGACAACAACTCGACATCTGTCATTTTGTCTTTCCAAGAAATACAGAGGATGTGGCGTAAACACCGTAGACGGAATGTATTGAGCCTTCTTTCTTGCTTACCGAAGGTTGTCCATGTCTTGTTGCCATACAGGAATGTGCTGGTGATGCAAGCGTTATATACCGCAGCTTTGGTCTTTGTTGTGAGTTTGAAGTTTCCCCAAACATGCGTTGTGAGGCAGGCAAAGGTAGCTGCAGCTTTGCCAATGCAGCTGTCAATTTCTGTGTCTCTCATGTTAACCACTGCATTACCAAGGGACAAAACAATTTAGTGTTGTCAGTACTATTAAAACACATTTTAAAATGCATTCAAGATCAATTTGTGTCACTCATGACAAACTTGCCCTGTAGTTCTCATGGGTCTCTGAAGAGACAATGAAAGAATAGAACTAATGTACCCTTAGGCATGTCATACAAGGCGACTAATTTGAGGTTGTGAATGAGGTTTAGCAACCTCATCATATAAAACAGACTGCCACATAAACCACCACTGTAAGAGAATGTTAATGATTGGTGCAAGCTTCATGCTAGACGACCAACTGTAGTAGTGGCTCCATACTTCATAAGGAACATAAAGGAATATAACGATGATGATGATGATGATGACAACCTTCAGGTGATAGCCATCATGGCTAGGACTTTGAATATTTAACTTTGTCTAGACTCAGTGATACATCACGATGTATCCCATCTTAAAGTCAGATATATCAAATGCCAAGGACAGCAGTATTCCAACATGCAAATACACACACACACATTATGAAATAACACAACAGAAACTGCCAGAAATTGCAGCCTGGAAGGAACAACAAAAGAAAATCACACATAAAACTATGTAATATGGACTGAAGAACTCTATATACCAACATTACAACATACAAAGGTTTGAAATGGGTGTTCCATGGATGAGAAATACCTCATATGTCTTGTTAACTGGATAAACAACAATAACAACTTATAACAATACCATTTGTTTTTTAAAATGGTATTTTAAATGCATTCAATGTTTGATACTTCTAACAATACTATTTGATGCTAGAAATATGTGAGTTTATTTGTTTTTGTTTAAAGTAGACAAGCCAATGTGGCAATGAATTTACATGAACATTCAAAATCTCACTTTTGATGTTTCTCTCTAGATCAGATCCAAAGAGTGCAAGGTTTGAATCCTTCCAATCATATTTTTTGGCTTTTATCAATCCTGAAAAAGAAAGATATGGAAGATACAGTGATGACAAGATTAAAAAGTGTTGTGTGTAAACATATTTTAACACGTGCATGGCATCACCAGTACACATATGTGTGTGTGTGTGTATATTTGCATAAGCATTTGTGTATATCAATCATCAATCAATTAATACTCTTTAGCACCTCAAGGAGCATAGGTCTTCAACAAACACATGCCAAGTCTGCATGTCATGTGCCAAGTCTGCATGTCAAGTGCCAAGTCTGCATGTCAAGTGCCAAGTCTGCATGTCATGTGCCAAGTCTGCATGTCATGTGCCAAGTCTGCATGTCATGTGCCAAGTCTGTATGTCATGTGCCAAGTCTGCATGTCATGTGCCAAGTCTGCATGTCATGTGCCAAGTCTGCATGTCATGTGCCAAGTCTGCATGTCATGTGCCATGAGCTCAAGTTCTGTCCTTATCTTCCTCATCATCTTCACTTGTCTCCAGTTTTCTTCACCGTGTTTTTGTTGGTCTACCACTCCCCCCTCTTTCCCTGGGGATTACATAACAAGGGATGCCTTGTAATACTATCAACAGGTTGCCTCAATGTGTGTCCTATCTATAGCCAGCGTCGTCTTCTTATCTCGTTTCAGTGGCACTTGTCATTAGTTTCACACATTTGTGACTTTGTCATACCACTTCAAACCTTCGATTCTGTGCAAGCACTCATTAATGAAAGTCTGTAGCTTATTGTTTTTGTTGTTCTCCATGTTTCATAGCCATACAATAGGACTGACTTGACAATTGAGTTGAAGATTCTTATTTTCATGTTGGACTTGATTTCTCTTGATCTCCGTTTGTTTAATATATATGCTGTGAAGATGTATGCAAGAGGGTACATGTATATGTCTCCTATATACAAAAGTCTGTACACAAGTACTGATGAATGTGCTCTTAGGCACTTGAGTGTTGTATCTGTCGCCATATGCAAATATTCAATCCAGTGTGTATATACGTTATGTATGTGTACACCCAATTCCTATTCTGACAAAGCAAAGTTTCTACAACCAGTACATCCTACATTGATTCTCCTTCAGCACATTATTCAAGGGATAATCAATCATTTCAGACAGCTGAAATAAATTTCATAGCGTAAACAAGGTAAATATATCAAATGAAAAATCATAAATATAAGCAGGACAAAATATGGAAACAAGGAATTATGACTCCTGTACTAAAACTATGGATGAAAGATACATCTTAGGAGTGAAGAGTAGAATAGCTCAGGCAAAAACAGAGTTCTATAAAATGAAAATAATTTTATGCAACAATTCTTTGTCAATGGAAGTAAGAAAGAGAGTTCTTCAATGTTATATAGAACCAATCCTGAAGACCCAATAATATAAAATTTAAAAAGTTAACTGGCACCCATACCAGAAGTGATTTTTTTTAAAAAGAACAGCCAAATAGATGCAGAAAGGAAGTACATGGCTATAGGATATTTTAAATAGATTTACTGCCTACAGAACTGAACAATAAATATTTGTGTGTGAGCATGTATGTATGTATATATACATACACACACACATACATATACTTACATACAGGCAGGTCAGCAACAAGAGCTAGAAAAAAAAAGAGGAGAAGGAAGAATATACTCGTACACAAAACTAAAGGATGGGCAGGAAATCAATATCTCCATGGAACAAGAGAATATTCAGACAACTTCATGCTGCAGTATCCATAATGGAAAACAAGGATAATATTACAGCCAAGATAGTGTTCCATACAGAGTCTCTACCAGCCATAATTGCTCTATAGAACAATAAAAACAATGAATTAGACATTGCCTGACAGAAGCACTAATGGAAACAAGCTATAAATTCAGCAAAGTGAAAGTACAATGGCAGCGGATTCCTGCTCACAACAAGATACACATTGTCCTCGACTTATGGCGTATGTGACTTGTGACCACTTGTACTTACAACAGCCATCCTAGAAGTACTGTACACTTATGTTTCATTACTTATTACAGTACAGAACTGTACAGTACAGTAATTTTAAGTTTTGATTTTTACACTGTATTACTTCACTATAAACAAACACTACAATTTGTTTGAATGTATATAAAAATAAAAAACAGACATTTATATTTTACCAGTCAGATTCGTTACTTGTTAACATATCATTACGATTCATACAGTATATAGCAATTTCCAAATTACGACCAATTTGACTTACAACAGAGTCGTCAGAAGACAACCCTGTCGTAAATCCAGGTTTTGATAAGGACCATAATCAACGCACAAGGACAACTCAATCAGTGCTCTGACCTCCTCGGTTAGATCACACAAGGACAACTCAATCAGTGCTCTGACCTCCTCCGTTAGATCACACAAGGAGGATCTCAGCACAGAGCACAAATTCCATAGCACCAGTGAGGATACCAATGTGTGCCAAAGGAGGAACTAAAATTCAAATGAGGACATAACAAACAATCAATAATCAAAAATATTATCAAAGAAAAACTGTACACAGACCACACTAACAATCAAATATAACAGAAGCTACATGAGACTCCTTACCAAGAAGTGATCAAGTGATAATTTCCAGAATGAGAACCACCCACTAAAGACTCAAACTCCATCTATTCAACAAATACAAAATTGAACAGACAGATATGGCCACGTGAGACAGATATGGCCACACGAGACAGGTATGGCCACATGAGAGATATGGCCACATGAGACAGGTATGGCCACACGAGACAGGTATGGCCACATGAGACAAGTATGGCCACGTGAGACAGGTATGGCCACATGAGACAGATATGGCCACATGAGACAAGTATGGCCACGTGAGACAAGTATGGCCACGTGAGACAGATATGGCCACATGAGACAAGTATGGCCACATGAGACAGATAAGCAAACAGTAGAACGATGTCTTCTAAGAATGTGGGCTGTACTAATGGGAGTAGACTGACGGTGTGGCCTTCTCCAACCAGTGTCCAGAACAAACTGTGATGATGATGATGATGATGAGAAGCCTGGGATAAACAACCGCCATTATAGGAGAAATAGACGATGATAATTATAAGTGAGCGAATGATAAAGCATAACAAAACATTAATTTCTAAATTTGTTGTCTGCATATCAGCAATGTAAATATGTTTTACTCCATATAGCCGACAGTTTATACATCTATAACTGAATACAAAATGGCTGTAACAAAATTAACTTGCAAAGTATCCAGTCCAATCTTTTCAGCACAAAATCTGAATGTTTCCTCATAAAATCCTAACATTTCTTCACCGAGTCCATATTTTTCCACACAGAATCTAAAGGATTCCTCAGAAAGTTGTAACACTTCCTCATAAAGTCTTAACATTTTCCATGAAGTCCTAAGATTTCCTCATTGAGTCAAATCTTTTCCTCAAAGTATCTTCATTTTTTGAACTCATAAAACTTAAACATTTCATCATCCAGTCCACAATTTCCCTCATAAATTGTAAACACTTTGTACTTATTGTCTTCTGCCATCTCTAACCCACTGTTTATTCTGCAGAGTGTGACAGATAAGGTGTCTGATCCAGCACATGTGGTATGATCTGATGTGCTGTCATGTTGGGCCTCTAGGTGCCCTATACTTCTTCCATCCCTCTTCTCCTACAATACTTTGATACCCTTTAAAATAACAGCAATCCTTAAGATAAATTAATATGTTCTCTTGGTTCATGAAAATTCCACTCAACATTTGGTTAAAGCTACGTAAAACACAGTTACCTCTAAGGGCCATTATGTGCAGCTAGCTAGGTTCTTGTCAGAAGTTGATACGCTCCCCTTAGTAGACGCGCTGTCTTGTGGGCTAGAACTCCCGCCGAATCAAGCTTTGAGCTGTGCAAACAGAAAAAAGGTGCTGTGTTTATGAGATAAAGAAAATGTACAACTTGTGAAATTTTATACTGCTACCCAACAACAAGAGGAATGTGCTTGCGAAATACATGCCAAACTTTTTTTTTAACTCTTAAGATAAGGCCAAATTTACGACAGAATATTAAAACACGTAAAGGTAATTCTATCGGGGATACTGACGATAGGGAGTCAAGAGTCAGAAATTACTATCAAATATTATGACGTCATCACGATGCTAGGCCCAGCTTTATGGGATGCGATGACTTTACCACCGCTAGCTCAAAAGCAAGTCAGGTACGGTACCAATTTAAAGCTGGATGGGTGTGAAAAAAAATCGATTTTTTTTCACACCCATCCATTGTATTCCACGTCTTACCGCAGTTCCCCTCAACTTCCTCAATTTAAAGCTGGGATGACTGGAGCGAAATTCTACCAGGTTTCGAACCAGGAACCCAGTAACTTTGCCACAAGAGGATGATGGGACATTATTCCCAAAGAAAGCTGTTCAATTACAGCAAACGAATAGGGACATTTTTAAAAACAACAGTGGCATTGCAGTAATTTCTACAAATGAGCAATATACTAGAAAGACTGCATGTTTCAGGATAACTCTTCGTCAGACGAAAAGACGTAAAACTGTTATGACAGAATGACAAAGGACGTAGCAGTCAAGTGGGAAAAAATTAATTAGTGATGAAGGTTTAGAAGGAGGAAATGCAACGTTTCTGTCTGACAAAGCCTACGAAAAATACTAGAAATGAAAATAAATAACTGGCACAATGCCTCGTGTAGATCAACAAGGGATCCCTGAAGTGGCCAGGAAACAAAACAGTACTACTACTATCTTAGGCATGTCAGAAAAGGCAACTAATATGGGGTTCCACATACGGCCGACAACGTCATTATGTTAAACAAACCACTACATAAACCACCCCTACAAGAGCTAATGATGTAGTCTTCCTGTAAGGGGCTAGCTACAGTGGGTGGACCCGTGGTCCATAAAGAGACAAAAAGGAAATGATGATGATGAACCAGCATAATGTCCCAGCAGAACGCAATAAAAACAGGTGAGCAACAAATAGAAGTAATACAGTATTTATACAGGATGGAAGGGGGCTGCTGTAAAACTGATAACAGAAAGTTTAAATAAAATAAAACCTACGAAAAATGTTATTGGCAGTAAGTTGTACAACTGAATAAGGCAGTAGACCAGTAAGACGTTTCGGGGTAATCCTTCGTCAGCCATAGTCATAAACAGGCAACAAAGATGAGAAAACAGAGATATGAGAAAATTATTTATACTATATGTAACAGCGTTTAATACACAGTTCGTTGGGAGTAAGGAGGTTTTGAGACAATCATTTATACTGTATGTAAGAGCATTAAACATAGAAATCGTTGGGAGTAAGGCTAAAAACAAACAACAAACAAAATTAAAATAACTGTAGCAATAACCATAATAACAAAGATACTACTGTTCTCATAAACGCCAATACAATTAGTTAACCTATAACAAGCAGGGATATATGCAACAATTTTGTGAAAATAAAAATAAAAACATAAAGAAGCAGAAATAGCAATAGAATAACAGAATGGAAACAAACTGTTCTCACAACTGTTTCTTTGTACGCTCTCCCGTATTTTTAGCGGGGTAAACAAATACAGGTCTTCTTACAAAATATGGACAAAGAATTGCCTATACAACGGCCACACGATCTTCGTCTGGGGAAGAAAAAAACAACAACAACCCAAAACGGTAGAGAATTTCTGGAACTCTCTGTCCTCTTAGCTATTCTGTCTGAGATCATCATTTACCTGTCTACCTATGCTACTTTTGTTCTGAATCTTGATCACGTGTTGCCTAGACTTTAATGAGTATATTATACGGCCAGTTAACATTGCAGCCCTCGTTGTTAAGTGTGTTTGCAATGATTTCGTGTTATTGTTGTATTGTAATACGCCCTCACTTGAATTTTTAATTGTCCATTATATTTACAGTCTTCTCCCAAAAAGCCATGTTTCTGTCGTTATATCGGAGTCCTTTTTTCCCTGCATATTCACTGTTGATAAACCAGACAATGTGTAGAGATACAATATGTAGTAGCCAGACTACGATGTAAGATGTAGAGAGACGGTAAGATGTAAGTAGAAGACAATGTGTAGAGATACAATATGTAGTAGCCAGACTACGATGTAAGATGTAGACAGACGGTAAGATGTAAGTAGAAGACAATGTGTAGAGATACAATATGTAGTAGCCAGACTACGATGTAAGATGTAGAGAGACGGTAAGATGTAAGTAGAAGACAATGTGTAGAGAGACGATATGTAGTAGCCAGACTACGATGAAGAACAGTAATAAGATGTAGACAGACGGTAAGACGGACAGAGACTGTCTGACGTAGACAGGCGATACGGTGTAAAGATACGATGTAGATAAGATGATACAGAGACTACTAGCATTAGTGTGATCTTTTTACATGAGCTCAAATCACACCAGTCACTGATGTGTTTCTTAGCAGTTAAGAGCATTACATTCCTACCTAATTAAAATTTAAATCAAAACAGGCAGGTGGGGTTTACAGAGGCACAACAACAAAAGTGTTAAGCTGTCACAGTTTTAAATATATTAAATTATTAATTTTCGTTCTCGTTACTTATGGGGCATGGAGCCACGTCTGCTGCTGATCGCTTTACAGGAAGCCTGCATCAAGCATTCATATGCTCTTACATCATTGGTTTCTATAGCAATCTGTTTTACATGATAAGTTTGCCAGCCCTATGTATAACATCATATTAGCTGCCTTGTACGACATGCATCAGATAGCAATAGTTCAATTCTTTCTTTGTTTTAAGACAGGAATGCAAGAATTACACGGGGCCAACATTTTACGGGGATTGACATAAGTCTTGGGCCTGACCATGAAGGAGTCAAAGGAGGAAGATTTTTTTTTTTTTTTTTTTTTTTTTTTTTGCGTACGCCCGCTAATACTCGAGGCGAAATCTCAGGTTATTATTTATGTCTAACCTGACATTGATTTTACGTGAGTATCCCTTTATTTCTTGTACAGAGACAGGTGTCCCTCGCCATTCAGGCAAATACTCGCCGATTTCGGAGGTACCCATTGCAGCTGGGTCGGCTCAGGAGCCGCCAGTCCCTGGTCGACGACACTCCTTGAAATGTCCTCGCCAGGTCTCGAGTTAATCCAGTCCAAATCCCGGTCGACGAAAAATCCTCAAATGCCGTCGCCCGGGTTTGATCCTGTATCACCCGGTCGCCAGAGCGGTGTTCTAACCACTACGCTAGCGCGGCTCCCAGGAGGAAGATGAAACTTGGCACATTTAAAGTTCATCATATTTGCACTGAATGTGTGAAGTATGCGTTTGTTTCTTCAATGGGTTTTCCCGCTACGGTGCACGGCGCAATGTATCCTATTGACCGGATCTGCTGCTCCAAAGATTTGACAAAACAATGGAAAAGAAGGAGGCCAGAGCTGTGACAAAATTTCTGATGTTTCAGGGAAAAACACCTACAGAAATACACAGGGTGATGGAACCAGTGTTTCGTGATTCTTGTCCTTCATATACTTCGGTAAAAAACTGGTGTCAACAGTTTAAGTGCGGCCGCTCAAATGTTGCTGATCTGCCAAGATCTGGTAGACCAGCCTCAGAGTGCAACGATGAAAATGCAACAAAAGTGAAGAAAATCATTGACCAGGATCGAAAAATGACAATTGTGGAGATAGCTAGTACAGTAAAACTACAGTTTATAGAATTTTACACAACAGACTGAACATGAGAAAAGTGTGTGCACGCTGGGTTCCGCGACTGTTGACACGTGAACAGAAGCAAACGAGGGTAAATTGCTGTCAACAGTTGCTCAAAAAGTGTCAGTCAAAAAATTTTTTGGAGACCATGGTGACAGTAGATGAAACTTGGGTACACCATTATGACCCCGAATCCAAAATTGCCAGCATGCAATGGAAAACCCCGGGCTCCCCAACACCTGTCAAGCCGAGAGCGCAGAAATCTGCAGGAAAAGTGAGACTGACTGCTTTTTGGGACGGCAAAGGTGTCCTTTTGAAAGATTATCTGCCTCGTGGCAACACAGTTAATGGACAGTACTATGCAGATCTTCTCACCAAACTAAGAAAGGTTGGGACCAGGAAACGAGGGATAACGCGCACTCAAAATCTTCCTTTGCTTCAAGACAACGCGCCCTCTCACAAAGCACGGCTTGTGCAGCTAGCAGCCAACGATTTGAATATTGAAATTCTTCCACACCCACCATATTCTCCAGATTTGGCTCCATCAGACTTTTTTCTATTCCCAAATCTTAAAAAAATAGGTAAAAGGAAATCATTTTGACAGCGATGAAGAGGTTATACTGGCATGTGATGACTGGTTTAGTTTGAAAAATAGGGTGCTCTACTCCCAAGGTCTTTTCAAGGTCAAGCAGAGATGGCAGAAGTGTGTCAATTCAGACGGTGGCTATATTGAAAAGGAATAAACACTATACAAAATTTCAGCTCTCTGTGACATGTCCTTCATGGTCAGGCCCAAGACTTATGTCAATCCCCTTGTAAATGTTTTTGTTAAATGTTAGTGTCTTCCTGTCAATCTATATAAGTCCATTGTTGTGTATCTAGTGATACAGTAGGCCTATCAAAGTCCAGTGTTGTGTGTCTAGTCATACAGTAGACCTATCTAAGTCCAGTGTCATGTGTCTAGTGATACAGTAGACCTATCTAAGTCCAGTGTGATGTGTCTAGTGATACAGTAGGCCTATCTAAGTTCAGTGTAATGTGTCTAGTGATACAGTAGGTCTATTTAAGTCCAGTGTGATGTGTCTAGTGATACAGTAGGTCTATCTAAGTATTACGAGTACAAGTGAAGGTCTCATGGTATCACACATCATCATGACTTGCGGCTTAGTGTAGAGCACAGACCTTCAACAAATACACCCCAAGCCTTCTTGTATTTCCATGTGCTGTTCATCCCCTTCATGCCTGTCTCCAGTTCTCTTCTCCATGTGTTTCGGTCACTTCCTATTTCTCTGACCACATTTGTCATCTTGTTATACTATTTCAAAATATAGAACCTAAAAACGGACAACCAAGCACTTACGGATTTTTATAAAAGGGCAAAAAATAAAAAGGTCAAGGTAGTCTCATAGCAGATACTGCCGTAGGGGAGTGAAGTGTTAGAGACTTCATTATCCTAGGTCCCAGCTTCCAGAAGTGCGGTGACCAGTTCACTTCTTCACTGCCTTTGTCTTTCCTAACTCAAGAGCACAACCAGGTACCCATTTACAGCTAGGTAGTCTGCAGCGTGACGCCACCGTGTTTCAAATCTGGTACACTTGCCGCAAGACGTCATGATGATGTTGCCAGCCTCATACACAATCTCATATTAGTCGTCTCTTGCAACATGTATGAGAAAGATGTGGTCCTTATCTTTCTTTGTTTTCTCAAAGTTCCCCCCCCCCCTTCCGCCCCGGGGCATATGGAAATGGAACATGATGATGATGAATTCACTAGTAGTTCTGTTATCCAGGGCAGAAAGTTTTAATAAAACGCGAAAATATATATTGCTTCACAGCCACTAAATAAAGATCTTCGCTATTTCGTTATTGCGTCTAAGCAACTCCTTACCAACACAACTACCTAGCTAATGGCTCGTCAATTTCACATACATTTTGCGAGCGAGTAACTGAACACTGAACAAAGAACACAATTATACACAATGATGAGTTGTACACGTCTGCTGCACGTCGTACCGATACGCCTGCTCAGCTAGTGAGTGAATCGTGTAACACCGGTCTGGTAGTTTGTTTACGTGAATCGGTACTCGTTACTTAAACACAACTCATTTAGCTACTGGTAGAAAAATCTACAGTAGTAAATGGGTTCTGCGGGGTTCGAGTAGCTTGTCAAGGGGGTTCGAGTAATTTGTCAAGGGGATGCCAGGAATATTTGGTAATGAGCTGCATTATACTACTGAAATATTACGTACCAGTGTTAGTGAAAAAAAGGTTGTAGACCTTAGGAACAACATCACTGAGTGAGTACGAGATAGACAGGTAACGCAATCGTCTGAAAGCGGGTGTGATGGACAAATTACAAAGCCCCTATTGTCCACTCGGTCAACGTCGAAGAAACAGATACTAACAACAAATAGGGTGTTGACAGTTCACTAAGATTTAATCAGCATCTTTTGGAAGGTGACAACCAGTGCTAAATAGTGTTTACCAGTTAAATATCGGTGAGTGTCTAATGGCAAGGTGTGTCCGAATGCACTGTTCACTGGCAGCTGAAGATATTAGCCATCCGCAGGTGTCTAAAAAGGATCAACTTTGCTGCGTTGCAGATTTGATTGTCTCAGTATTAAGGTGAGCTAGTGATAACGTGACATCTTTATTACGTTATTAAACAACAGGAAAGTTTCAATAGAGCCAAGTGTATAACAAACGGTGTTATTTATAGTTTTTGTATGGAGAAGGGGCGCTGGGAATGTGCTCTGGGAGCCAAGGCGGTGATGACCCGAACAAATTTGAGAAACACTGTAGTCGACAGCGGCGCGTGTCCGGGTATCAATTTCTTCCTCCGCACCACGCGCGTTGTCGCACTGGTTTACGGGCTGGGGGGAGCTACGGTGAAATATTATGTTCATAAATAACTGCAAGATTTCAATTAAAATGCAGGAGTTAACCTTTAACAATAACAGGTATACATTACAAAGATTTTTATGTCACAGTGCTAATGGTTGCCGTGCAAACGGCGGCCATATTAGATTTAAGTGTATTTCAATTCACTAAGGTTTTTGTTGTTTGTTTGTGTTTGTTTTTCAATTAAATTATGCACAGCAAATCTGAATCACGTGCTAATTATTGTATTTTGAAACTTTTGCCAGAAGAGAATCTTTTATATCTTCAGTAAATCCAGAGTTCACCCGTGTGTTACCGGAGCCCGAAAGGGAGCAAAGAATAGTAACACTGTTACCTGCCATGCATGTCGTAGAAAGCGACTAAGGAGGGTTAGGCATGGTGGCTGGTTACCTCATCCAGTAAAAAATGTAAACCACAAAAAACTTCAACAAACATGGACAAGTCAATTAAGGAAAATAAAACACAGCCATCCAAGACAGGGGAAGGTCCTCTCGCAGGGAGGTGTATGATGCAACACAGAGAAAGCCGAAAGGAGTCTGTGTTACTGACTAACCTTCTTTCTTCTAGGAGAACTTCCAGATTTGGCACCTGGAATGTTCGGACATTAAACGAACAAGGGAAAGTGGCACAAGTAGCAGCAGAAATGAGGGAATATAAAATCGAGATTCTGGGACTGTGTGAAACAAAGTGGAAGGGGGTAGACAAGAAGAAACTCATCACAGGTGAATTGGTGCTGTCCTCAGGACATGAAGACGAAAGTTCACACCACAGTGAAGGGGTAGCTCTTATGTTATCTAAAGAAGCACAGAAAGCACTCATTGAATGGGAAGCCGCTGGACCCAGAATAATAACAGCTACTTTTAAAACAGCTAAAAAGAAAATAAATGTAAATGTCATCCAATGTTATGCACCAACTAATGACAAAGAAGAGTCTGTGAAAGAAGCATTTTATACTAGACTACAGGAAATTATGGAAAAAGTAAAAAGAAGAGACATCACAATTTTGATGGGTGACATGAATGCAAAGATAGGTACAGTCAACACCGGCTTTGAAGAAGTCATAGGAAAACAGGGGCTAGGAATAATGAATTCTTCTTCTTCTTCTTCTTCTTCTTTCGTTGGCTTGAAATATATTGTCTATATCTGCAATGTTGTTTCTTGTATAAACTTCACTGTCTTTTGTAGTTCATACAGAGGTCCATATAGTTTTGCTTCCAGTGTTGTTTCTCTGGGCCAGTGGGTTTGCCTCAATATATCATATTCGGGGCAATCTTGAAGTACGTGCTCCGCAGTCTGGGGTGCCTGTCCACATGTACACATGGCTGAATTGCCAATCTTGAATTTTGTATACATGTGGCTGCGGAGGCGGTTGTGTCCTGTTCTGAGGCGCAGAATGACTATTTGTTCTGAGCTGTTCATAGCTTGGTAGTCATCCTGTGTTGGTGTTGGTGGCTTTCTGATAGATTTGATCATCTTTTTCTTCTGATGGTACATAACTGGTACATCCGGTTGTTCGTCTGCAGCACCTTCTTTAGCCAGTCGGTCCGCTCTCTCGTTTCCTGGTATTCCACAATGAGACGGTATCCACTGCATGGCGACCCTGCGCTGGTTGCACAGTTCAGAAAGTAGGTCTTGTATACCTGGCAATTTTCTGGACTGAAGTGCTTGGAGTGCTGATCTTGCATCTGTCAGGAATACTACAGGCTGTGGACCGAGATTGGTGTTCAATAGTTTCTCAGTTGCCACCTTGATTGCCTGGACTTCTGCATCATAGTTGTTACAGAATTTCCCCGTTGGTACTCTGACCGTATCCCTAGTGTTGTTTGGGTATTCTATGTACACTCCTGCTCCTCCATTCTTTACTGCATTCTGTGCTGACCCATCCGTGTATACTCGGACCCAGAGGTCCTGTGGGTATTCATCATCCAGGAAACTGAGAGTGACTGTCCTACGTTGCACGCTGTTCTGTTCATCCCTGTCGAATATTCCTTTCACTTTTGTGTGGATGTGTACTGGTAGCCCATGCTCCTCTCTCCAGGGGTTTGTTCTGGCACAGACTTTAGGGGGCTGTTAACTTCAGGCAGGTCTGAGGTTTGTCTACGTAATCGTTTGGCCTGGTGGATAAAGCTGCTTCTTTTCAGTCGCCCCATTGCTAGGTTTTGGAATCTGTCCTTCATTGGATGGCTCGGCATACAGAGGAACTTTTCTGCCTGTGTTAGCACTTTCGTGTCTCTGCGTTCTCTCAGTGCTTGTATCCTCCCCATTTTCTCCATCTCCACTATAGGCGTTGATTTCATTGCCCCCGTGATGACCCTAAGCGCCTGGTTTTGCACCTTATCTAGCTCTTGTAATGTGGTGTTTGATGCTGGGCACCACGCAGCTGACCCATATTCCAGGTGTGGTCTTATGCCCTGCTGGTAAACTTTACTAAGTATTTTCCCGCTGGCTCCCCATGTGGTTCCACTTAGTTTTCTCAGGATGGCTAACTTCCTCCTGGCCTTTGTTGCTGCTTTGTTGATGTGCTGCTTCCATGTCAGCCTATCATCGAATGTAACTCCGAGATAGGTGGGTTGTTTATCTTCTCTCAGGAGCTCTTCGTTTATCTTGATGACACCAGCTTTTTGTTTGGGAGAGAGGGTGAAGAGCGTAGTGCTGCACTTGTCTGTATTGATGCTGACACACCATCTATTTGCCCATGAGGTTAAGGCATCTATAGCTCTTTGTAGCAGTTTGGTGGCCACTGTTGCATGCTCATCTGTGCACCATATTACCAGGTCATCAGCGTACATTGCCACTTTCATTCCATGTGGTAGTTCAGCAACCAGGTCGTTGATGTAGACTAGGAAAAGTGTGGGGGACAGAACCCCTCCCTGAGGGACGCCATGACGCAGTAGAATTTTCTTACTCTTGAGGCCATCTAGTTGTACTCGGGCTCTTCTGTTATGCAGGTATGCTTTCACCCATTTGTACATCTTACCATTCACTCTACAATTTCTCAGTTTCTTCAGAAGCCCTTCTTTCCAAACCTTGTAAAATGTTTTCCTTAGATCTATCCATGCTGCTAGTACCAGTTTCTTATCTTGGAACGCATCCTCAATCTCTTGGGAAAGGTAAGTTGCCTGATCTTCGGTGGAATAACACTGCCTAAACCGCCTGCTGTGGTACAAGAAGGTTTTCACTTTCAAGGTACCACTGTAGCCTGAGGTTGATGATACGTTCCATTGTTTTGCATAGGCAGCTTGTAAGGCTGATTGGTCTGTAGCTGGAGGCAGTGGAACTGTCTTTTCCTGGTTTTAGGAGTGGTATCATGATTGCTTCCCACCAGGTCTGTGGAACTCTGCCTGAGTTCCAACAGATATTGAAGATCTGCAGCAGCTTTGTTTTTGCTGCGGTTCCCAAGTTCTTAATCATTTCATTGGACACTCCATCAACTCCTGTCGACTTTCTCATTTTCAATTTGGATATTGCAAGCTCCAGTTCTCCGAATGTGATTGGTGCCTCCATAACTTCAGGTATGGTTCCATCTCGTCCTGCGTATTGTTGTTTCTCACGAGTTTCCTGTTGCTTCTCTGGGCTAACTTCGATGTTGTTGTCTTTAGCAAAGGAGTCTGCAAAGTGATCAGCTGCCTGTTTTCCCATGAGGATGTTTCCATCTTTGTACAGAGCAATCCTTGAGTTTCTCTCTGTACCTTCATCGTTAAGTTGTTTTACCAGCTTCCACAGTTTCCTCGTATCTCTTTCGAAGTTCAAGGACTCTGTTTTCTCCTTCCAGCTTCTTCGCCTGGCCTGCAACTTGGCCCTTTGAAATTTGGCCTTAGCTTGCTGGTAGTTATTGTGGTGTTCTTGGCATGGACTGGTCTCTTTCGAGATGTTTCCACGTCGTTGTGCAGCTGCTCTAGTTCACTATTCCAATATGGTTTAGGGCAACAGCAATAGGTTTTTCTTTGCTTACGAGTCCCCTCTCCATTTGCTGTTGTTTCCGTAATTGTTTTGGCACGAGCAGCCCGTTGATAGCCTGTAATATGCATCTGCTGAATTCATCGACTAGCTTATTGATGTCTTTGTCTACAGTCAGATCTCTAGCCAGTATACTAGTACGGTGCTGGTACATTGTCCAGTCTGCCTTCTTGTAGTTCCAGGAATAATGAATGAAAATAGGGAACTATTCTCAAACCTCTGTGCTTCAAAACAACTGGCTATAGGAGGAAGCATGTTTCCACATAAGAGAATACACAAGGCAACATGGATATCACCAGACCATAGAACAGAAAATGAGATTGATCATATATGCATAAACAAGAAGTTTAGATCATCATTGCTGGATGTAAAGGTATATAGAGGAGCAGATGTGGCATCAGATCACCACCTTCTGATAGCCAAAGTAAAAATGAAACTCAAGAGATATGCAACAATGCAAAATTATAGACAACAATTTAATGTAGGATATCTAAGAAATCAAGAAACAAGAGACAAATTTGCAGTCACAATATCCAATAAATTCCAAGTGCTCCAACAGCTGGAAGATGTAGAAAATACAGAAGACTATTGGCAGCAAATCAAAACGGTATGGAATGAGACATGTGAAGAAATACTGGGGAAAAGGGAACGACAACAAAAAGCATGGATAACAACAGAAACCATCAATAAGATAAAAGACAGAAAAAAAAGAAAGCAGATTTAAACACAAGCAAAACCAGAAGTTCCAAAGCCAAGGCTCAAGAAGTGTACACAGAAGCAAACAAAGAAGTAAAAAGAAGTATCAAAAGAGACAAGAGGAAGTATATTGAGGAGTTGGCAAGAGAGGCAGAAGATGCTGCAGCCAAAGGAAATATCAGAGAACTGTATAACAGCACAAAGAAGCTAACAGGGAAATACAAGCAAACAAGTTGCCTCATAAAAGACAAGAATGGAAAACTGCTCAGCAATATACAAGAGCAAATGAAGAGGTGGACAGAATATTTTGAGGACCTTCTCAATAGACCAGTTCCACAAAACCCCCCGGACATCCAGCCAGCAGAAGATGAGCTACAAATTAACGGTGAAAGACCAACGAAGGAAGAAATAAAGAAAGTCATAAAGCTTCTAAGAGATGGAAAAGCGTCTGGACCTGATGGCATTCCAGCAGAGGCCATTAAAGCAGATATCGACACGGCTACAGAGATGTTATATAAATTACTTGGTAAAGTCTGGGAAAAGGAAGAGATACCAGCAGAATGGAAGGAAGGGTATCTGGTTAAGTTGCCTAAGAAGAGAAATTTACAAGAGTGCACAAATTATAGAGGAATAATGTTACTATCAGTGCCAGGAAAAGTATTAAACAGGATTATCCTTGAGAGATTAAAAGAGTCCATAGACAAGAAACTGAGAGATGAACAAGCAGGTTTTCGACAAAACAGATCCTGTACAGACCAGATAGCCTCTTTGAGAATAATAAATGAACAAAGTCTGGAATGGAATTCACCACTATACATCGGATTTGTGGACTACGAAAAGGCATTTGACAGTGTAGACAGAGAATCACTTTGGAAATTGATGAGGCATTATGGAGTTCCCCTGAAGATCATTAATTTAATAAAGAAAACATACGAAGACATGACATGCAGAGTTCTTCATGAAGGACAGCTTACAGAACCGTTTGGGATAAGAACAGGAGTGCGACAGGGATGCCTCTTGTCTCCATTTCTTTTTTTACTTGCAATAGACTGGGTTATGAGAACATCGACAACACACAACAGAAATGGAATCCAGTGGACTCTGACTAAGCAGTTGGATGATCTGGATTTTGCTGATGACTTGGCTCTTCTGTCGCATAACCATAATCAGATGCAGGACAAATTGAAAACACTCAATGAGAGGTCACAGCAATTGGGTCTGAAAATACATAGGGAAAAGACAAAAATAATGAGAATAAATGCAGGTAATGATAACAGGGTTGAACTTGAAGAAGCACCAATACAAAATGTAGAATCGTACACATATCTTGGCAGCAATAAAGACAAAGTTGGAGGGGCAGACAGTGATATCAAAATAAGAATACAAAAAGCAAGAGGAGCTTTCATTGCATTGGGAAATATATGGAGATCAAGAGAAATCGGATCCAACACGAAAATAAGAATCTTCAACTCAAATGTGAAGTCAGTCCTATTGTATGGCTCTGAGACACGGAGAACAACAAAGACAACAACCAAAAAGCCACAGACTTTCATAAATGGGTGCCTGCGTAGAATAGAAGGATTAAAATGGTATCACAAGGTTACCAACGTGGACCTGATGACAAGAACCAGTGGAACAAGAGATGAGAAGAAGACGATGGCGATGGATAGGACACACACTGAGGAAACCTGTTGATAGCATTACAAGGCAGTCCTTGTTCTGGAACCCACAGGGCAAGAGAGGCAGAGGTAGACCAAGAAGCACATGGAGAAGAGAGCTGGAAACAGAGGTGAAAATGATAAGGAGAACGTGGAAAGAACGTGCGATGATGGCACGTGACAGGAAGACTTGGCATGTGTTTGTTGAAGGCCTATGCTCCTTTGGGAGTGGAGGGTTATGAATGAATGAATGAAATCCCGAGTTATTTGATTTTAAAGTCCTTGTAATAGTATTAAAAACTTCTCAACACAAAGACAAACATCTGAAATCTGATCTGACTAACTTTTTAATTAAAATGCAGTGGCAAAGTTGTGTGTGTCATATTTCATGCTGACTGCTGAATAACTACGTAAGTGATAAGATTCTTAGTCACAAACAGGGTCGGTCTTACAGTACTAGGTGCCCGGTGCGAACGGTTTTTAATGCGCCCCATCCCCCACACTCCTATACACCAATGTTAATTAAACTACTGGGAAATTAAGTAAGACTCGTGCATACCATGGCAGGTCTGTTTTAGATAGTATTCCTTATTAAACACAAAACTTAATAACAATTAAAAACAGAACGTTAAATGTATGTAACATGTTTGGCTTAAGTGCTTTCTTAGAACATATTTACAGTACGTCGTTTGACCTGGGCGTATTGTGTTACAGCTAAGAAAAGTCAAGCTTCTTGATGAAAACTTGTTTTTCTCGTCCGCTCCAGCGCCCTTGCTCGTAGCGCCCTTGGCGGTCGCCCCGCCCTTAGGCCATGCCTGGCCACAAAGCAAGATAATGAAGCTAACAGAGACTTTCTTCACGTGAAAAGCAAAGTTCCTTCTAACAACAATTTTTAAACTCAAAAAATGCATTAGTAGAATGTGTTCTAATAAGTGACTTTGACGTACCTTTATTTATATTCAAGAATATCTAAATTATCAGAGGCAAGCAACTGGAAGAAAGGATTTAGGCCATTGAGAGTGGACATATAGAAGAATAAGATGCTTCTCATGCAAAGAGAAGAAAACAAATAAATAGGTCCTAGAAAATTCCCGTTTCAAGCACGATAAGCTTTATTCTGCAGTCACTACATTCAAATAATAACACAGAACTCTTTCTCGCAACAAGTATAGTGGTGTTCCAGCCCGCTTGCTGTTCAACATGTTGCTCCTCGGAGGATATGACGACCGTAATGCATCTGTTACTCACGGAAGAGCTCTACCACGCTTGTTCCAGTGATTGTCGAGTGCCTGACCTCGTTTGAAATTTACAGGCAGAAAGGGAAAATGGCGTTTCCTTTTTGCTGCGTTGATGGATGAATCTCTTTATTCTGCAGTCACCACATTCAAATAATTACACAGAACTCTTTCTCGCAACACCTTTGTAATGTTAATGGCTGATTCACTCAAGTCTGACTTAAACGTAGCTATGTGCTCGAATAAGCAGAAAGTGACAAACATAAAAAACAACCAAGATTCACTGAAATGACAATAAATGTTTGTCCAAGGCAAGATGACCTGCTGGGTTTGCTCTCAATCGAAAGGCGCTCGAATGTGACTTTTAAGCGTTAACTGCTGACCTTTTGATTACACCCGCCACAGACAAATAGAAAATGTACTGACTTGACATTATTTTAACCTGAGTTGTTTAAAGAGACTAGCACTAATTGTTTGTAAGGAGAATGGGCAGCTGATCATAAAAGTCCGGCAGTGTGTGGAAACCACACGCCCATCAAAAAAGTAGTTGGGTGTAAACAAGACCGGTTTTAGAGCATTCAGCGCCCGGGGGCGACTGGTTTGACATGAAACCCCCCCCCCCCCCCCCCAAAAGCTTGAAACTTAAACTACCGGAAAATCCAGTTAGATACATCAATAACATTACAGACAAGTGTTTGATAGTTATTACGTAAACAAAAAAACACACACACACATACATACACTATAACAACTCAAGACAGAATGTTAAACATATGTCAGACTTTGGTTTCAGTGCTTCCTTATAAACGATGACGTACTGTACATTGTGTGTGTTCTCCTTCTTTCACCTTTCAACTCCACAAGGAGCATAGGCCTTCACCAAATGTACACCAAGACTTCCTGTCACGTGCCATCAGCTCAAGGTCTTTCCAGGCCTTCTTCATCCCCTTCAAGTCTGTTTCCCGTTCACTTTTCCACGAGTTATTTAGTTTTACTCTGCCTCTCTTTCCTTGGTGATTTCAGACCAGGGATTGTGTCGTGAGCTGAATGAGAATTTCTGTCACTTTTTAGCTGGGATAACCGCCTCTCTTTCATCTTTGATTTTATCTCCTCCCATTTTCTTCTCAGTAGCAACTGCGTAGTATATTCCTGGTTCTGGCCACGTCACTCTTAAATTCGGAAGCTTGTAGCCACCCTTCTGCACGTGTTTTGTGTCGGCTATCCTCAGAGATGTCTTTTAACTCCTTGTCTCGCTGGTAGGAGCAAAATCTACGTGTCTTTGAATCAGGGGAAGGCTGACACAAACGAGTTGCTTGTCTTTTAAAAGTCCGAACGCTTCTCGTCCTGAAAACCCTTTTAGACAAGATGCCAGCATGACACGTCTCCGCTGATCCCGCTTTCATCTCGTGAGGCAGGGAAGAAAACTTCCGGTCCCTTATGTCTTTTCTCCTGTCAGAAACGCTGCGCCCAATGCAGATGATCACATTAAGTGACGCGATCTGTAGGAGAATCTGGCTGTCGCATAACTATTCGCCTATCTACATTTTTTTTTTTTGTCTATAAATTTGCTCTACCATTTAATTCATTTACTTGGTAAGGCGAATTTTCTTCAAGTCTAACGCTATCTATAGACTTAAACAGTAACGCTGTCTAAATCTCTCACAGTCCCTCTTCTCTCTCTCTCTCTCTCTCTCTCTCTCTCTCTCTCTCTCTCTCTCTCTCTCTCCATTTTCATTCTCTCTCACTCTTCTCGTGAGAAAGAATGCATTTTTTGCCATGCGTGGGCGATTAAAGAAATTCTATCTTTTTAAATGGGACCATGGCCAGACTTGTACCGGCCAGAATTATTTATGAGGCCAGTGGCATGGCTTGAAAAGATCGACCTACGCTACCCCACGCTTAACCGCGTGATTTGTGCTGGCCGATTTTTTGGCGGTCTGGTTAAATATATGTATCCTAAAACTGTGGGTACAAGAAGCCTGGTAACAGGGCTGTTCTCTTTGTGAAGATGGTTCGAGCAGAAATTTGCTAAAAACAATAGTCAACTGATGGCTATTGCCTTTTCGTCACTGGAGAGATGGGCTTTTTAAGCAATTAGCACTGCTAAACACTTAATGATTAAGTTAATCAAACAGAATTAGGTGCCTTCACAAAAGAGACAGCTTAGATTAGTGGCCACAACCATCATACGCAAAAAATAGAATAGGGGACCACTAGAGCTACCACTGTGAGAAGACCAGGCAAGCCACCTAGAGAAGCATCTGTGGTAGACATTTTGGACGGCCTTAATGTTGGTACATAACAGCTGGAATCTTGAGAGCCGTGTGGTAAAGTGGGATGATATAAATATTTATAGGGGACTTAGTGTACTGACTGAGATCAGCTGTGAAGGTATCTGTATCTAATAGGTGTAGTGTTTTACAGATAACCTTACTTGCTACCACATTTATACCTCAGTCAGAATTATTCTGGAATATTGTAATGACTACGTTGAATGTCTAGGGTATGTATATGATGAAGTGTCAGTTGTGTAGTAGTACTATGAGGTAATACTGGTGTTGGTTTTCAAGCTATGTTGTTATTTGTCATCATGACTTCAAGTGTTTGTTTATCTTGGAAATAGTATGGGGAAAAAGTCACAGTTCCTATCAATTTACACAATGTATTTTCCCTCTGATTTATTGTAATGTCAATTTTAGAGGGGGACACATAATGTTGAGCTCCTCTGGCCACAGAAGCTTATCTTTCGTGATGGCGTCAGGAAAAGACTCCTCTGCTCGATAGCTTCCCTGTGTTCTGGAGACACCTCACTGGTCGCTATCTGGACCCAGGAGTATGCTGTCAGCCTCTAAATTCAGCAAAGCTCAGACCAGGTGCTGCTCAATAACTTTAGGACCACGGTCCCTGAAACAAGAAGGTTGTACCTCCTATTTCAGAACTAATTTATAATCTATTTCCAGACTGAACACAATACATAACAAACACTGAGTTCAGAGCGGTAGGCCAACTGCTATCTTCATCTGAAACAATTTACACCAGTATACTCCTCCCTAATGGGTACTACGCCTCTGCAATTCCGCCATTAGTTCCTTCTAGTCAATAAGATAGGTGTCAGTGTATTGTTTGGCAATTCCATGCAGTTTTAATTTTCTCCGACACCTTCTGTTCAGTTTGGAGCAATATATAGGCTTTGCCTCATGTTCGCTACTGAACTACACACATATACAGACATAAATTATCAATTTACATTCAATTTTCATTAAAAAGATATCAAATATTTCAAGCTTACCACAATTCATGAAATAATACACAATTACGTTGACTGGCAATGAATATGGCACAAAATCCGACCTGCCGCTGTCTCAGGCTTTTATTTAGAAAAATATACGCTGAATCTCAACGCACTGTTGCTTTAGAAAGTTTATTTGAAAATGTGGTGCTGAACTGACGCTTCTAATTGCCTATATTGGCGGGTCTAACCAATCGTGCCATGTTTACACAGCTTTTCAAAAAAGTACCTCTACTACTGTTTCCCCTGACAAAAAAAAAATTAGTATTGGTAGTCCGACTAATCGTGTTTCGCCTTACATTTACTGCGCTCCAATCAAATAGGATTTAACATGGAGACCTATTTCCCGTACAATGGTGGTTTCAAAATCTGCCACTGAGCGATTCTGATTTTGGTGTTGTCTGACACCCTCACTATTTCTTTTGGCTAGAATTTGTTAATTCCTAGACTATTTGCGTAACACTTAACATATTCTTTGTCAGCAAGTCCTAAGGAACCCAACTATATAAATTTTATGGGGCTAAGGGGCTGCGTTCAAAATATGCATTTTCTTCTAGGATAGTCGTGCTGTTGCCACCTCCTCACTTCCAAACTTTATGGTGTCTGCTGTACTGTCATGCTTTCAAAAGTAAACCAGTATAATGTCATCTTTCCCAATAAGCATTTTTTAGGGTTTTAAACCTAACTTTCGTATGGGAAGGGTTTTTTATCACTGTCGATTTGAAAAAAAAGTTAGTTAGTGCATGTGGCCTTACACGCGTGATGGCAGTAATTGTATAGCGAGACGCGTGTTAGTGTTGCATGCGTTCCGGCTTTCAGCCCTCCCTTTCTTTCTATCCTAAGTTCATCTGTCTTTTCGTTTATGTTAACTTAGTGTATAAAATGACATGAATGGAATATTAAATATAGGTCAGCTTGCATATCTCAAGGTTTTTCTTAGAAATGCAGTACAGTGTTATTGTAGAAAGCGTGTATTGATGCAGTAGGCTTTACTATCAATGTGAAAGCGTGAGAATATGCAGACGAAGCATAAAAAGGGGGATCTCGAGTACAGTCATTGTGACAGCACTGTTCTTTACCATTCTTCTTTCCTTTTATTGAATTTATTCGTTAGGCTTTACATTTTCTTTTTAATTTATATATGTGGATTAGAATTTCTCACGACAAATTCTCCCCACTTAAAACAGACATTATATGTCAGTCTATAATTCTATATACACATAGAGAAATTTATTATCTTTCCTGGGGCTTAGGGTGATTCTCATCACACGGATGGCGGCTTAAAAAATCAGCTCCCAGATTTGTTTTTCCACTTATATACTCTATGCTAAACTCAAATGGCTGCATCAGTAATGACCAACGGAGTAATCTAGAATTTTCATGTCTAGCCTGCGCTAGAAACGACAAGGGTTTGTGATCCGTTTGCAACTTAAATGCCTTCCCATACAGATAAATATTGAATTTCTTTATCGCCCATATTACTGCAAGACATTCTTTTTCGCTAGTTGAGTAGTTGGTTTCAGCTTTATTCAACTTTCTGCTAGCATATGCCACTGGGCTTAATTCCCCATCCAATGCATCTGATTTCTGTAGCAGAGTCGCACCTAACCCAATATTACTGGCATCCGTCCTGACAATGAATTCTTGACTTAAGTCAGGTAATTTCAAAATAGGTTTACTTGTGAGCTTTTCCTTCAATTCTTGGTAAGCCATTTCACATTGTGGTGTCCATGTAATTCGATCTGGATTTCCCTTACGTGTCAAATCAGTTAACGGTGCACATATGGAATTAAAGTTTTTGATATACTTTTGGTAGAAACCACATAATGAGACAAAGGATCTCACGTCTTTCTTGGTTTGTGGTCTCGGGGCTTTCTTTAGTTTCTCTAAATTCTTTGGGTCAGGGGTCATGTTTCCCTGATAAACTGTGTGTCCCAAGAATTCTAATTCTTTACATCCAACGCAACATTTGGTTGGTCGGGCTGTTAAATTCGCTTCCCTAAGTCGATTAAACAGCATGTTCAGAGAGTCAATGTGTTCCTTAAATGTTTCTGTGGCTATAAGGATATCATCCATGAAATTTGTGATGCATGGGTTATTCAGAGGGTCCAATAATTTTCTCATCATTCTAGAGAAGACACTAGGTGCATTCTTCAATCCAAATGGCAATCTGTTAAACTCATAGTGTCCTTCTGAGGTACTAAAAGCTAGGTATGGTCTAACCTCAGGCTTTACTGGAATCTGATAGTATCCTTTACTCAGGTCCACTTTTGAGAAATATTTAGCTTTATTTAGCCTGGCAAACAACTGATTTGTATCCGGCAATGGATCCACCTGTCCTTCTGTAATAGCATTCAGTCTCCTGTAATCTATACAGAGTCTATGTTCTCCAGAGGGCTTCCTTAAGAGTACAACACTGGAACTATACGAAGATTCACTGTGTGAAATAATTCCTTCCTTCAACAAATAGTTTATCTCTTCCTTCAAAGCTTTCTCCTTAGCAAAAGGAATCGAATGGGGTTTCATACATACAGGTGTGGGGTCTATCAGCTTCATATCATATTCCAATAAGTTTGTATGCCCTGGTCGGTCTGTTAACACCTCTGTATGAGTATCTAGAACCTGTTGTACTCTCTTCTTTTGATTTTTCGTTAAATGTGTACTGATTTTCACCTGTGCCGCTGTCTCACAGGGATGTAATGGATATTCAAATGATGAAAGTGGTTCCTTTTTCATCTCCATGGCGATGGACAAGGTCAACAAGTGTGTCTCTTCCTGATTTTCTCTTTCCAAATATTTCTTCAGGAGATTCACATGATAGATTTTTTCTTTCCCCTTCTTATCTATCTTATAATTGGTTCTAGACACCTTCTCTAGAACTGTATATGGACCTTGTCATCCAATTTGTAACTTATTTTGACTACCGGGTAGAAGAAGCAGTACCTTCTCTCCCACAGCCAAATCTCTGTCTTTAGCTTTCCTGTTATAATAGGCAGCATGTTTCTTTCTGGCTTGTCTCAAATTTTCATTGGCAAGTTTCCAGCCAGTTTTTAAACGAGTGGTCAGCTCATTCACATATTGGTATGAGGATGTAATATTTTCCTCTGCCTTTTCATCAGTCCACGTTCTTAACAGCGTTACATATGGACTTTTAATTTTGTGGACCTATTTGTCCATGCACCGGTATGGTCTCTTCCACTCGAAGCGCTATTGTGATGATTTTTCTTCCCAGAATTATCATGCCCAAAACGACCGCTACCAATTCTTTTCTTGGGGCTTTCTCCCCACTTAGAATTCTTGATGAGAGATTTCCTCTCTACATCTTCTTCCTCCAGTTTGTTTAAGTCCGATTGAGGGATTTTCGGCTTATCCTGGGGTAAGACATCTTTTTGCACTCTCCGCATAGTGGCCATTGTAAAACAGTTAATTGAAGCTTGTCCGTGAAAAGGGGCTTCCCATTCCATTTGGTCCACTTTATCAAATTTATTTCTCTTCGTATTTTCAGGCCTAATTTTGCCCCGTGGCGTGTCCAGGTCCTGATCAATAATCCCACTTGTGGGTGTTCCCTCATGTGCTATGCTACACCTTTCTACAAAATTCTCAATGTCCCACCTTGCCGTGGGCCAATAATAATTGTGAGCCATTTTTTGGATGATGGTACCTATTTTTTCATGGTCCCCATCTGGTTTCACATGTAGGCTCCTTATTAATTCTGCCCTATATCTCTTTGGAAGAACCAACTGTCCGTGACCATGGGATCTAGTTCCGGCCTTCCTATACATCAACTTGTTTTTCATGTAAAAATCTCCCTTGCCTGGAGTTGTATGACAAGTTGACAATTTCCTGAAACAAGGCTTGAGGGTCTTATCCCCAGCCTGTGCCTTCCTCATCTCTTCTGGAGTGGTATTTAACAGAATATCCTCCTCCTGTCTTGAGGTTGACCTGACTTGAAGGGTGGCCATATACACAGGTTTCCTTCTACAACGGTCAGTAACATGATTGTCCATCTGACAATTTTTGCACCACCTTTTTCCTTGGTTGAAAGATTTTCTTTCATCATATTTCCTTTCATCGAATTGTGGGATTTTATTTGTATTGTCATACCGTGGCCTATCAAACTGGTGCTTACCTTTGTTTTGATCTCTAGGATCAAATTTATTAAAGTTCTGTGTTGCCCTAAAATTTTCCACCTGTTTCTTTTTATTACCTGATACCTCTGCCTGAGCTGCTTGATACCTTTCAGCAACATTTAGTAACTCACCCAGCCTCTCTGCACCTTGTTCCATGAGAAACTTTCTCATGTCTGGAGCCATGGACTCTCTTAATTGTTCTATAAGGACCATTTCCTTAAGATCTTGGGTTTTCCCCAGAGAAGTCCATTTCTCCAAGTATGTCTCTAACCGTGCAGAGAACTGGTGATAGGTTTCACCTGACAGTAGTTTAGCATTCTTAAATTTTTTCCTATAAAATTCTGCGTTCTTTTCATATCTTAACAAAAGAGCCTGCTTTAGCATGTCATAATTTTCTTGATCACCTCTGTTCATTTTGGCAAAAACTTCATAAGCTGCCCCACGAAGGCCTTGAGATAACTTTAAGCTCCACCTTTCTCTTTCTAACCCATACGTGGTAGCTAATAGTTCATATCTATTTAGATAGCTCTCAATATCATCGTCTTTCTCAACAAAATGATCTAAATGAAAGTTCATAGCTGAGGTTGAGGCTCCCTGACTAGCAGTAGCATCGGAGGCAAAGGGACTGGCACCATTTTCAGGAGCATGGCCTTGAAACTCAAACTCCCTTAGTCGTAACTCATGTTCCCTTTGTAATCTCTTATCCTCTCTTTCTGCTTCCCTTTCTGCAGCTAATCTCTTGTCTTCCCTTTCTGCAGCTAATTTCTTCTCTTCCCTTTCTGCAGCTAATTTCTTCTCTTCCCTTTCTGCAGCCTGTCTTCTTTCCTCGGCTTCCCTTTCTGGAGCTAATCGCTTCTCTTCTCTTTCTGCCTCCAATTTCTTAGCCTCAGCCTCAATCTGCAGCCTCTTAGTCTCAGCCTCAGCCTCAAATTGTAACTTCTTAATTTCTTTTTCAGCCTCTAACCTCTTATCTTCGGCCAACCTTTCAGATTCTAATTTTCTTTCGGCCTCTCTTTCTAATCTTCTTTCTTCCCGTTCAATATATTTGTCACATTCAGCAGTGACATAAGCAATCATAATTTGCCCGTCCATTCCTAACTCTTTTGCAGTCTGCACAGCAGCAGATCGAAATTTTGCCAAGTCGGCCATTTTCTAACAGGTAAATGTATGTAATGTCTAACTAAACAATACAATCTGTAATTACTTATCCAAGGACACCACAGGCACTGAGAGCTCAACGTTATTTATTTCCACCCAAGGATACCTTTTAATTCTTATTTTTCCCAATATATATAATAGGAGAAAGTTCAATATCCCGGGAGCGAGACCCCAATATATGTGGTAAAGTGGGATGATATAAATATTTATAGGGGACTTAGTGTACTGACTGAGATCAGCTGTGAAGGTATCTGTATCTAATAGGTGTAGTGTTTTACAGATAACCTTACTTGCTACCACATTTATACCTCAGTCAGAATTATTCTGGAATATTGTAATGACTACGTTGAATGTCTAGGGTATGTATATGATGAAGTGTAAGTCACAACAACAACAGACAGATAAACAATTTAATTTATTCCACAACACTTTACAACACTGTGACACTCACACACATTTAACACTCTATAAGACTATCTTAAATGAGTCTATGGTAAAGTTTCAAATATATATGTATTAATTACTTTCACTAATATATATATATATCCTGATTCAACTACAAAGTGAACCAGGAATCACAATCAAATGTAATCACAATTTATATGTACATAATTTATAAATATGAACCTTGTAGTGACATATTTTATTAATATTATCCTATGTGTGTCAGTTGTGTAGTAGTACTATGAGGTAATACTGGGTTGGTTTTCAAGCTATGTTGTTATTTGTCATCATGACTTAAAGTGTTTGTTTATCTTGGAAATAGTATGTGGAAAAAGTCACAGTTCCTATCAATTTACACAATGTACTTTCCCTCTGATTTATTATAATGTCAATTTTAGCGGGGGACACATAATGTTGAGCTCCTCTGGCCACAGAAGCTTATCTTTCGTGATGGCGGCAGGAAAAGACTCCTCTGCTCGATAGCTTCCCTGTGTTCTGGAGACACCTCACTGGTCGCTATCTGGACCCAGGAGTATGCTGTCAGCCTCTAAATTCAGCAAAGCTCAGACCAGGTGCTGCTCAATAACTTTAGGACCACGGTCCCTGAAACAAGAAGGTTGTACCTCCTATTTCAGAACTAATTTATAATCTATTTCCAGACTGAACACAATACATAACAAACACTGAGTTCAGAGCGGTAGGCCAACTGCTATCTTCATCTGAAACAATTTACACCAGTATACTCCTCCCTAATGGTTACTACGCCTCTGCAATTCCAGCATTAGTTCCTTCTAGTCAATAAGATAGGTGTCAGTGTATTGTTTGGCAATTCCATGCAGTTTTACTTTTCTCCGACACCTTCTGTTCAGGTTGGAGCAATATATAGGCTTTGCCTCATGTTCGCTACTGAACTACACACATATACAGACATAAATTATCAATTTACATTCAATTTTCATTAAAAAGATATCAAATATTTCAAGCTTACCACAATTCATGAAATAATACACAATTACGTTGACTGGCAATGAATATGGCACAAAATCCGACCTGCCGCTGTCTCAGGCTTTTATTTAGAAAAATATAAGCTGAATCTCAACGCACTGTTGCTTTAGAAAGTTTATTTGAAAATGTGGTGCTGAACTGACGCTTCTAATTGCCTATATTGGCGGGTCTAACCAATCGTGCCATGTTTACACAGCTTTTCAAAAAAGTACCTCTACTACTGTTTCCCCTGACAAAAAAAAAAATTAGTATTGGTAGTCCGACTAATCGTGTTTCGCCTTACATTTACTGCGCTCCAATCAAATAGGATTTAACATGGAGACCTATTTCCCGTACAATGGTGGTTTCAAAATCTGCCACTGAGCGATTCTGATTTTGGTTTTGTCTGAACCCTCACTATTTCTTTTGGCTAGAATTTGTTGATTCCTAGACTATTTGCGTAACACTTAACATATTCTTTGTCAGCAAGTCCTAAGGAACCCAACTATATAAATTTTATGGGGCTAACGGGCTGCGTTCAAAATATGCATTTTCTTCTAGGATAGTCGTGCTGTTGCCACCTCCTCACTTCCAAACTTTATGGTGTCTGCTGTACTGTCATGCTTTCAAACGTAAACCAGTATAATGTCATCTTTCCCAATAAGCATTTTTCAGGTTTTTAAACCTAACTCTCGTATGGGTAGTGTTTTTTATCACTGTCGATTTGAAAAAAAGTTAGTGCATGTGGCCTTACACGCGTGATGGCAGTAATTGTATAGCGAGACGCGTGTTAGTGTTGCATGCGTTCCGGCTTTCAGCCCTCCCTTTCTTTCTATCCTAAGTTCATCTGTCTTTTCGTTTATGTTAACTTAGTGTATAAAATGACATGAATGGAATATTAAATATAGGTCAGCTTGCGTATCTCAAGGTTTTTCTTAGAAATGCAGTACAGTGTTATTGTAGAAAGCGTGTATTGATGCAGTAGGCTTTACTATCAATGTGAAAGCGTGAGAATATGCAGACGAAGCATAAAAAGGGGGATCTCGAGTACAGTCATTGTGACAGCACTGTTCTTTACCATTCTTCTTTCCTTTTATTGAATTTATTCGTTAGGCTTTACATTTTCTTTTTAATTTATATATGTGGATTAGAATTTCTCACGACAAGCCGAAACGTGGAACTGCAAAAAGAGCCTGACAACATTACCCCAGGAGTCCTGCAGAAGAGTCCAACACTTCAGGAGACCAGCAACACTTGGCTAACCTTAGAGCCAGATAGACACACACAAATTAGAAAGCTGTGTAAACTATACCAGCACTGAGAAGCTTTAATACATGTGTCTAGATGAAGAAAACCTTTTTATAGAACAACAATAACATGTTCAAAGTAACACTTGTATTGAATTTGTAAAAACAACATTTTAGATTGGGTTTTCTTTAACACCATATTTCTTTTGGAAATTCTACTTGATATTTGTATAAATCAAAAACATAGAGTCTGTTTTATTTTCTTTGTGTCACAGTTATGGTGAATGTAAACATTTTGGTAATAAGATTGTCTTTTATTCTTTTTTCGCAACTTGTGTTCTAATAAGATAGTCTTTTACCTGGGGGAACGAGCCAAAATACACGGTACTTGTAGATGATAATATAATTACATAAGTCAGGGAAGGGATAAAGTGTGACCAGAACGCCCTCTGCCTATATTCTATATTTTTTCAGTAATCTCTCTGCAGATTCACAAAGAGGCAAGTTTTACTATTCTTATAATATCCCTTGTCACGTTCTTAAAAAGGAACTGCCTTGATTGAGAGAGAGAGAGAGAGAGAAAGAGAGAGAGAGAGAGAGAACGAACGAACGAACGAACGAACGAACTTTATTTTCAAAGGGTTGAGAATTGGGCACGCAGGCCCGTCTGACATTCTGCCCTTCCTTTCTCTCACCTTTCATACTGAATTCATTTATTCTCATATGCATTTTACATATCAAATTCAAGGAATTCAACGTTGTAAAGTAAAATAATAATATAGCACACTCATATTAACATTAATTACTTATAAGCATGACATAACATATGTTGAGAGAGAGAGAGAGAGAGAGAGAGAGAGAGAGAGAGAGAGAGAAGTGTTCTTTCATGTGTCAGTGGACAGCAGGCATTCTTTATAGAATAACGCCTGCATCTTTCTTTTGTCACTCTTTTATTCATCCACATATCTTCACTTAATAACTCTCTCCTCTTTTAAAATAATGTCACACTGGCTACATAAACTAGACTCTAAAAGTACTCGGAGCTTGTCGTCTCCAGAGAACCTCTGACCTGCAGAGTGGAATTTCCACAGTTAGCATAATACCAGATGAGTTGTTATAAGGAATAATTCTTGACATATCAGTAAGAACATTTAGTTACAAAATAGCCGCTCAAAGTTTTGCCAAAACTTATAGATAACCATAGTTCATTTTCTTAAAGTTAATTAATTTTCTTAAAGCTAATTTTCCTTGACGGTGTAATTTAATATTATTAAGTTTGCCACTAACCATAATCACTGTAGTGGATTTTGATGGTATTGTATGGTTGATGTCACCTAGTGTGATGTATGAGGTCAGCTGTGAAGGCTCCTGATATAAATATAGATGTGAATTACAGAAGGCCCTTCTTGCTACCACTTACGACCTCACACATATCTTTTTTTCTAATGAATGTGGCTACGTTAAACGTCTAGGGTACTGATATGCAATGTGTTGTGGTAATGTACACACACACACAGATAATTAAGAATTCTAATAATATTAATAAAATTTATAATACACTGAACTAACTCAAGCTGTTTAAATTTTGATATTAAATTTTCTTTAAGTTTATTTGTTCTGAACCAAGGTTTTATTTTGGTCAGAACATATGAAAGGTTTTGAAATTATGAATGAAATGCATGAATATATGTCATAATAAAATAGAAAATGTGTACATATGTATTTCAAATGACTGGTTAATAGTAAATATATTAAGATAGTCACTGGAGAACTATTTACTAGATATGCTGTTGGGATGGTGGCATCACTCCTAGTCTATGAAAGCCCAACATTGTTCGTTGACGTAAGGGATAAATATATATAATTTAATTTCCCCACTGTCATGGCGTTAGTTAAGGTTGAATTAGGAATAATTTTGTGAAAATGTAGTTGGTGAACGTCCAGCAGGCCAGATCTGACTTATCTGCCTGCATCGATCCGGTACAGAAGTCTGGTGGCCCCACCTCTCCGTGCAGGGGGCAATATACGGCTGCTCAGACACAATGACGGACTGCTCTGGTCCACACTTGTATATATGTTAACACAGCATTTGACACCACTTTGGTGCCAAATATAAACTCACAGTTCTGAAATAAAAGTATTGGTCATGTGTCAGAATTCCATCCTCTAAACCATTTCTGCACACAACACTACACACAACAACACCACATAGACTAGGTCAGATCTCTCTGACTATACAGCACATCTTACCAAGTTGGTTTCACATAGAACTAGTTCCCCAAGACTACATATTCTGAAATATGTTCATTAGCTTCCTGCTATTGAATAAGATAGGTGATATGTTCCACTGATCTCAACAATTGATCCGCCCTTCATAATCCTTGCTGGCGTTTATGTATTTTGTTTGTCTCTAGACCCTGAACTTGGGCTGGGGATCTAGAGCGAATCCTTACTTGTTGTAAGGGATAGATTTTGATATGGCAGTATCAAATCACTCGAAACATTAAACAATATTAAAATATACAAAGAAATGCTTTCAGTCTTACCAGAATTATGAATAGAGAACACAGTTATATTCTAGCAAAACTCAGCTGAGCTGCTGGCTCTAGTATGGCGTCCCTCTAAATATTGCAATTAGCTTCTGGGAACTACACCACTGAAGAATTACTGTGTCTACTACTGGACAATTTATGTTGAATGGCAAAAATGCGCGTCTGTGCGCCGATAATATGATTATCTGTGGCCAATCACCGACTTCCCCCCTTTCAAATTTCAAACCTCCAACCAAAAGTCAATTCAGTTCTACCTCAGTCAAGTATGTATTAGTGTCTGTTGGTCCGTCTGTCTCTACTTGCTTTTTCATAAAAAACACGCTTGGTTCAACATGCCTTTTTACACGAATCGGTCTCTAGAGTTATTTTTAGCCACAATTCTAGACTATTTCCCCCTCTCTTTCATTCCAACTAGATTTTAGCACTTGAGTCTCAAGGCCGCAATTTTTGAAAATTAGTGACATTTTTTTAACAGTGCAGTCGCTCGTCTGTTATGAACAACACAGTCTTTTGTCAATATCTTCATTATTATCTATCCGTCTGTATAAATGAAAGCATATTATTTCTCTGCTCAAGATGGGCTATCAGACTAGCTAGGTTTTATATTCCTAACATTATTATTAAGAAAAAGTTACTTTTTCAAGGTTAGTTGTTTTTTTTTTTGAAATATGTTCCGCTGAATTCAAATAAAAGGACTAAGTATCGTAAAAGCGTCCAAGAAATGACTGTTGCGTATAATAGCTAAGGTCCCTTTTGTCCATTTCTTTACATTGTGTCAACTTGGGGACGTGAATTTTTTTCCTTTCCCCACCAATTGCGTCTTTTTAGCCTTGCTAGTTTCAAGCACGTGTTCAGTCATATTTTTCTTTTTGATCTCCGTTCCCTCCCGTCTCCAAGGGTAAACGTTTTGTCTTTACGTCTAACAAGTTAGTTTCCATGGCGGGTAGTGAACCGCGGCATGGGCGATCATGTCTTCTAGTAGCTTACGCATTATTTTTATCCCTACATTTTATCTTGATAGTTGGAGATATTTTAACGTTGCATCACGGTTAAATTTATCACAATCACTAAGGTGTTAATCTATTTGTTTTTCAAGGACAGTGTGTGGGAGTGTTTATATTAATTAATTTAAGTGGCTACCAAATCCTTGTGCTCTTTGGGTCACCTCTACACTCTGTTTACGGGGTAGAAGAAGTTCCGATTAAGAAAGAAAGAAGGCTACCAAATTGTTAACTACCAGTATATTTTCTATATAATGTGTATATATTGATTTTAATGATTATTGTATCAGCCCAATTTGTGATATAAATGTTGAAGGGCATATTTAATTTTTCTGTATTTTTGGTACTCTAAAATTGGGGAACGCACTGCATTCTTTCTTACTTACTTACTTAGTCGTTCTCCTTCTACCGTGAGGTGTAGAGGTTTGGAAGAGAGAGCGCCAGACTATCCTATCGGCTGTCTTCCCCCTGGCCTGGTTCCATTCTAGTCCTCGGTCCTTCAAAGATTGTCTAATGTTGTCCTCCCAGCGGACTCTGGGTCGTCCTGGGGGTCTGGATCCCTGGCTTTTTGTTTCCCATGCTTGTCGTGGTAGCCGATCTTCTCCCATTCTGCAGACATGGCCAAACCATCTTAGTTGGCACTGTTCTACTTAGGTCTGCAGGGGGTGGGATTTTAGGCCTTGATGTATCGTCTGGTTGCGGACCATGTCTCTTCTTGTTACTTCAACCACCTTCCTCAGATACCTCATTTCTGTGGTTTGGATCTGGCTTTTATGGGTTGTAGTCATTGCCCATGACTCGCATCCATATGTCAAGACTGGGACATAGGTGGAGCGGTATACAGCCATCTTCGTTTTCTTACCAACCTCTCTCTTGCTGAGGAATCCTCGATTTATGGCCTGAAAAAGTCTCCCAGCTGCTGCTTTTCGAGTGGCCAACTCTTCTTTGATGCCTCACTTTCGGTCTATAATAGCTCCGAGATATTTAAAGTGGTCGACCTGCTCCAGGACCTGTTCTCCCAGCTTAATCTGATGTCTTCTTTCTTCTCGTGATATCACCATGGATTTTGTTTTAGAGCTGCTTATGACCATCCCTCTCTTCTCCAGCTCTTCCTTCCAGACTTGCAGGTTGGATTGGAGATGTGCCTCTGATTTAGCAATCAGGGCAACATCATCAGCAAATGCCAGCTCTGAAATACATACCTGTCTCATCTTCCAGTACCCCACTGAATACTTTCTTGTTCTCTCCTTGCATGACTTGATGACATCGTCCATGAGGAGTATGAAAAGATAAGGTGACAGGATATCACCTTGTCTTACACCAGTGGTGGTCCTGAACTCTTCTGACTTATGGTTTGCTGTCCTCACATAATTTCTGCAAGACCTCGTAGAAGCTCTGTATAGCTTCAATCAGAGGTGTTGGAATGTTCTTTCTTGCCAAACAGTCCCAAAGTTTGCTCCAGGGGATTCTTTCTAATGTTTTTAACTGTTTTATAAGCTCCCAACGACAGAACTAACCCCTCTGTGTATGTAGAACATTTTCGGCGTTGACCTGTTAGAGACTTATGCCAGGTAACCTTTTCCCCTTTCAAAGCACTCGCTGCTCAGAGCGCGAAGTCAAACAGTAGATATCTTCCAGTGAACTCTGCGTGAGCAGATTTAATCGATAAAGGACGGAGTCAAGGTGGAATGCACGTCAAATCTGGGTCACAGAACTGTGTGTGGGGGGAAACAGGGTTTGTTGATTTTTGGTGGGAATCTGTAATACAGCGTGAAAATAAAATAAACTTATAGTATGATGTGTTAACTAATAGGGACCATGATTTGTATTTCGCAGAGAATATTACAGAGAGCCATGGCAACGAAAATAGCCTCTGTGATCGCTTTTTTCCTTAGACCCTTGCCTATATCTGTTTCTTTTTTTTATTGGATACCCATTGCTGGATTCCTGTTCCTGGATCCATATTTTTGGGGGATATATATTCCTGCTCATGATCCCATGATTTCAGATTTCATGACCATTATCCCTTGAATGACCTTTTAGAGGTTATACGTTACATCTTCACAGCATACAGGTTGCGCGTCTCACGTTTGGACCCATCACGTTTTTTTTCATACAGTTGAGCGACTGGTCTTCACGATTTACTAGTTGAGATATATGCATTCCTGGCGTCCTTAGCTCACGCTGTACTGTAAACCAACGTTTTCCGGATTAAGTGATTCTAGTTGAGAGCAGTAAATCAATGAATCCCTGCATACAGATGCCCATTGGATTTCTAAGATACGCACACAGTTATCAAATTTACAGCAGTGAAGGAATATACTTTCCTATTCATGAAGTTACTTAGCTCAAATTAAGACTGGTATTCGTCAGAAGGACTCAGGGATATTTATTTGGTGATTTCCAACTAAAGAGGTGTTAACCCCTCTGGAGTTAGTTAACGAAACAGAATTAGTCGTCCTTCTAACGAGGACTGAGGACCAATTTCTGCTAGTTTGATCATGAGATTTGGATGTTGTTATTTAGATTAATTATTACTCATTCGTTCTTGGTTGTTAATTTTTCTGGTGATAATTTATGTGTAACCAAATCTAGTGTGTGTTCTGTATAAATAGTGGGTTAACATTAAAAAAAATATACATATATATATGTGTATATATATATGTGTGTATATATATATGTGTGTGTATATATGTGTGTGTGTGTGTGTATATATATATATATATATATATATATATATATATATATATATATATATATATATATATATATGTATATATATATATAGATATATATATATATATATATATATATATATATATATATATATATATATATACTGTTCAAAAAAAAAGAAACGCATAGCTACTGAAGGCACACACATAGCCATAATTTTGAAATTCAATAACGTTTTTAATTTAATGAGTTAATTGTTCAAATTGCACACAAGAATACCTAAGGGTTCAACCAATCAATTGACAGTTGTTTTGCATCTGGGTCACGAGAGTTTTTTGGCGTACGGGCTTTCCCGTTAGTACGGTGTGTGGCCTCCTCTTGCATCGATCAGCGACTGGCATCTCCTGGGCATGGATGCGATCAGACGTCTGATGTGGGCCTGTGGGATGGCTGCCCACTCTTCCTGGAGTGCTTGGAACAGATCACGACGATTGGCTGGAGCAACGTCTCGGCGACAAACACGTCTATGCAGCTCATCCCACAGGTGCTCAATCGGACTCATGTCTGGAGACAGGGATGGCCAGGGAAGGGTGAGAATGTTGTTGGCAGTCAGGAACTGCGTGGTCAACCATGCACAATGGGGTCTGGCGTTGTCCTGTTGAAACACAGACCTTTGGGCAGCCAAAAGTGGAAGGACATGGGGTCGAAGAATTTCATTGACATATCGTTGCGCATTCAAGCCTCCTTCAATGTGCACCAATTGACTCCTTCCGTTGTAACTGATCATTCCCCACACCATTGCACCTCCACCATCGTGCGGTGGAGCTTCATCAACGCAATTTTGGGCAAAACGTTCATTTCGCCTACGGTAGACCCTACGCCGTCTATCATGACGCTGCAACAAAAAGAAAAATTCGTCACTAAACCAGACACGTCTCCATTGATTGTCAGCTGCCCAGGGACGATTCTGGTTGGCCCAAAGAAGTCGATTTTGGCGACGGCGCGTAAGGACAGGTCCTCGGTGAGGTCGTTGTGCCCAAAGTCCAGCGTCGTGCAGTCTATTCCGGACAGTTTGATCAGACATATGACGTCCTGCAGGCAATGACTGGGCAGTTGTGGAAGCTGTTGTAAACCTGTCTCTGAGGTGAAGAAGCCGAATAAAGCGATCCTCCGCTGCTGTTGTCACTCTGGGTCGTCCACTGCGATGCCGGTCTTCAACTGAGCCAGTGGCTTGGAACCGGTGCCAAAGTCGACTGAAGGTACACTGATGCACGTTTAGATGCCTGGCAACCTGACTTTGACTTTCGCCTGCTTGCAGTCGGCCAATAGCAATGTTCCTTAAATGTATCGATAGATACACCATAAATGTCTGCTTGAAAATGAACTGAATTTTTGTGTGTGTAGCGTTATCTTTTTATAGGGTTTCAGTTGCGTAGACAGTGAATAGTGTTCACCTGCCCTTAATGCAATATTTACTATATTTCGGGGAGGAAGAGTGTCAGTATGACAGTTTAACAAGCGTTGCGAGCGTGGCAGGAAAGAAGCGATTTAATACATAGGCATATCTTTCTTCTCCCCTGACTGTCATACTTCACTTTCTATTCACATCCGTAACTCTATTTTTATCTATTAACACGCATCTCACTCAGAATTGTCTTACATCAGACATACTCTTAACCACCTCGCGACAGACTGTTTGGTTAATGCTATTGTGTGGGTTGGCCTGGGCGAACAGTGTCACAGCTGAAGAAGTACGGAGCTTCTAGGAACACACAAATACTAATACTGTTTCCTTCTCGTTCGCTCTGCCCTTAGCACCCTTGGCTGTCGACTCGGTCGCCGCGTCCTAAACCGACAATGTGTGTAAGACAACCCTGTATTAGAAATAATGATACACAACCACCCCGATGACAATTAATTTTATGACAAGTTTGCAAGCATTTAATGCAATCATAGCATTGTGATGCCTCACTTGCCTTTGAGGGAGGAGGAAAAGGGGAGATGAAAAAAGGAGTGTTGGAGGGTGTTTATGTGTATGTGTTAGAAAATAATAAATGTAAATACTGATATTGAAATGTATCGCTTGCATTATCTAGACCAGTATTTGCAAGAATGTGTATGTATGCATGTTGTTTGTTTATGATTCGCGGTGACGGGAAATAAGTAATTTACGTCTTCCTTGGACAAGGAACAAAGCAACTGCCTACATTAAAACCGCAAAGTCTTCGTCTGTGACAAACTTTCGAAAACAGCAGAGAAAAGACAGAACTACGCTAAATGCAGAAAGAATAAATAAACACGATAATGGTTTACTTCAGATTACTAGAGGGTAATGAACTTGAGGCTAGCATTATACAAAGACTAACAAGTAACGTACTTTATTAATAGTGTTTAATATCAGTTTAACTTTATGAAATTAAAACAAAAATATTAATAATGAAAGCAAAGAACACACAATAATGGTTTATTCTGAAATTCACCAGGGTTTTCCAGCGTGACAACAGCTTTTGGACTGGGACTTACCAGAGCGACTACGTTTTCCATTGACAGCTCGTATCATTTACATTTATTTATTAATAAATGTATTCAGCTTAGCTCTCATTCCCTTTTCTGTACTGTTTTTTTTTTTTTTTTTGGGGGGGGGGGGGGGGGAAGGGGGTATAGTTTCTATAGTTTTTACAACGACGAAGAACATTGCGGTCCTAACGTAGGCAATGCCTTTATCAGTTTTCATGGTAAGGCTTATATTAACTATTTTCGCGTACCCCGCCGTTTTGAGGAAGCACATATCGAGGAAGCATCCCAACAAACGATACAAAGACAACACATATGAGTGGCTGAGTATATTATATTTGTATATTTGTGTAGTCTGTAGTAAGATTAGATACCCGTTTCATCTTTCATGAATGATAACTAACATTCTAAACACGAAATATCATCGTTTATCAGTACCCTTCAGCGCCCAATGGAGCACTGGTCACCAACAAACACGTGCTGTCACAGAACGTCTGAACATGCTCTTTTGTGTGATCTCTCACACCTTTAGCCCTATGGTAGTATCATTTCTTTTTCTTCTTTTTTCTCACCAATCGCTTATTATTTGGCAATTTTTTTTGCCCTTTCATTTATTTGTACTCTCTATGTTGGATTAGTAGGATTAAATCTCTAACACTCGACTCCCCTGCGGACGTATCTGCTTTACACGCAGAATTGTTTACGTTCCGCAAGGTAAATGCGATAATACAAGGTAATTATACCAGTCATACGCTTATCTGACCATCTTGTGAAACGCGTCGGTCCAACATTTGACCCCAGGTGAAAAGCTGTGACAACACGGTCTCCGCCGATCGACACGAGAAGAACCCAAGATTGTCTGTCTGGATTACCGACGTCGGTGTCTGTTTGTCTGGTAGATTACACAGAGGGTAGATGCGTTTATCGCTTTTTCTGGGACAATCCCTAGTGATGGTTACAAATAATCTGTCTGGATAGACATCTTGGCGGAAGACATTACGCCAGGCAAACATGGTCACACGTTGTTGTGAGTGGGCGGAAATATTACCGCATGATTTGAAAAAGGTCACGCGTTGGAATATTAAATTTAATATTTTAAAACACGGGGGATATTTTGAAATTAGGCACCACAGCCCAGTGCTAAAGAGCTTACGATTAGATTAAAGTAAGAAGCTGGAATAAACTATGGATCCTTGTGGAACATCCGACGGAAGCACCATCTGTGATGTGAACTGAGAAGTGGGAAATATAATCTAGTGAAATCAGACCTAATCTTCACACTCAGACAGCTGAGTGAAAAGGCCCTTGAGTATAAGAGTGAGATCCATCTTTGTTTCATAGATCTGGAAAAGGCGTTTGATAGGGTCCCCTGGAGAAAACTTTGGGACTGTTTGGCAAGGAAGAATATTCCAGCACCTCTGATTCATGCTATACAGAGCTTCTACAAGTCTTGCAGAAATTATGTAAGGACAGCAAACCATAAGTCAGAAGAGTTCAGGACCACCACTGGTGTAAGACAAGGTGATATCCTATCACCTTGCCTTTTCATACTCCTCATGGATGATGTCATCAAGGCATGTAAGGAGAGAACAAGAAAGTATTCAGTGGGATACTGGAAGATGAGACAGGTCTATATTTCAGAGCTGGCATTTGCTGATGATGTTGCCCTGATTGCTAAATCAGAGGCACATCTCCAATCCAACCTGCAAGTCTGGAAGGAAGAGCTGGAGAAGAGAGGGATGGTCATAAGCAGCTCTAAAACAAAATCCATGGTGATATCACGAGAAGAAAGAAAACATCAGATTAAGCTGGGAGAACAGGTCCTGGAGCAGGTCGACCACTTTAAATACCTCGGAGCTATTATAGACCGAAAGGGAGGCATCAAAGAAGAGTTGGCCACTCGAAAAGCAGCAGCTGGGAGACTTTTTCAGGCCTTAAATCGAGGATTCCTCGGCAAGAGAGAGGTTGGTAAGAAAACGAAGATGGCTGTATACCGCTCCACCTATGTCCCAGTCTTGACATGTGGATGCGAGTCATGGGCACTGACTACAACCCACAAAAGCCAGATCCAAACCTCAGAAATGAGGTATCTGAGGAAAGTGGTTGAAGTAACAAGACGCAACCAGACGATACGTCAAGGCCTTAAATCCTACCCCCTGCAGACCCAAGTAGAACAGTCCCAATTAAGAGGGTTTGACCGTGTCTGCAGAATGGGAGAAGATCGGCTACCACGACAAGCATGGGAAACAAAGAGCCAAGGATCAAGACCCCCAGGACGACCCAGAGTCCGCTGGGAGGACAACATTAGACAATCTTTGAAGGACCGAGGACTAGAATGGAACCAGGCCAGGAGGAAGACAGCCGATAGGATAGTCTGGCGCTCTCTCTTCCAAACCTCTACACCTCACAGTAGAAGGGGAACGACTAAGTAAGTAAGAAATCAGAGACACAGAACTCAGTGACTGCAGCGTACATCGTATGACGACTCCCAGAAGCTAGAGAGACATCGGACTTAGAATTCCTATATTATAAGTGATAGATCTAAGTATTTGGGAAACTTAAAACCTTAAAAAGTAACCCTGCCTTTATAAATACAGAGAATGA
The DNA here is from genome assembly GCA_024509875.1 of Oreohelix idahoensis. Taxonomy (NCBI): domain Eukaryota; kingdom Metazoa; phylum Mollusca; class Gastropoda; order Stylommatophora; family Oreohelicidae; genus Oreohelix; species Oreohelix idahoensis. The sequence continues at coordinate 412,991 of JAMPIV010017634.1, forward strand.
AAAACTTAGAGGACCAGGACTTAACATACGAAGACTGGAAACCTAGGAATAGGATCATCCGTCATACGAGAAACTTTCCCAGACCAAGTGTTTTGCAGATTCACCCGTCTGAAAAGGGATTCCAAATTTTCAGACCGAGTGGTTCGAGAGCATATAACCTAAATTGCTCGTGTCCATTCTACCTTGTGCGGGGAGATTGTGTATTCCCAAAACATTGGGGTAAGTGTAACAATTATTTTACAAATGTGAATTAACATGTTTCTTGCTAAGTGGTTATATATGAGGCTGGCAACCTCAACATACGAAAACAGTTATTGAAAAACTACAACAGCAAGCGATGGTGATTTCTTCTGGCTAGTCGAGCGGAAAACCGACAGCAGAGTTGACTCAAGACTCCGAATGGAGCAGTGATGACTGATGATTACATCACATGTGCTTAAAGGGTATAATATTTTGTGAGATATATGCATTTTGTTAATTGTAACTCAGGCAAATCATTTTTCGCGCTGTCCAGACACATTTTCCCAGTTAATACCCAGAGAAATATGGTGAATTTTATTCACCTTCCCTGAGCTACACTGTGTACTCGGGAATTTAATTCTTCTGAGAGATTAACATTGGTGGGTGGACAGCGAGAATGCGCCTGTTAATTGACAGTCCACAAATGTACTTAGCAGAGGCATTTGTTTTCTTATTTTTCCACAAGTTCGTGGTTACACGCTATCAGACGGGTCGAAGTACTGAAGTTACTACGCCAGTCGTGTGAGAGAAATACACTCATCACCAAGAAGTGACGAAAACCACAGCTGCAGGACCTTTTTATAAAAGTTAAGTGCTTATAACATGGGAGCAGCAAAAAAGGGACATAATTTTCTGACTATATCCTCACCCCAAATCTCTGTGAAGAGAAAATTCGATTCTAATGTAAAAGTCACCTGCATTTTATTTATTTTAAATTTTTAATACTAATTGATTATTAAATTTGTTACGTGTTCTTTTAAAACTATACAAACATAGTTGATTCAGTTATTACATGTATGAAAGCAAATGTACGAACCAGAATATTTCATATATATATATATATATATATATATATATATATATATATATATATATATATATATATATATATATATATATATATATATATATATACACACACACACACACACATCTCGACATATATTTACCTCTAAACAGAGCTATAAGAGGAAATTCGCTGAATTAACTCAGCTGGGGGCTTAAACGGGCTATACACCATTGCTTAAATCCTTCACAAAAGGCGACGGACAGATATAAGTTAACAAATGCTCAGTGCTAAGCAGCATTGTTCTTGACTTCTTAATTGTCTTGTGAACACTCCCATTAGGTAGAAGAGTCATTAACCTTCTATCTACATCTCTGCCAAGAGTAATCTTGTGCGAAGGTAGACATTTTGACGACCCATTTAGATACTCCTGAGTTTTGGCCACTGTTGGACCACTACTGCAAAGCAGGGGAGGCAATCCGTGACACATGCCAAGCCCTCTTGTTTTATGCAATTTGCTCAAGATCTGTCTGCGCCTTTTTAATTACTTTTATGTCTGTGTGTGTTATATCCCTCTATTTCACTTTTGGATATACATGAACCAAATGTAAAAACAAGAAGCCATAACTGCCATTTGACAAACACGTTTTTTTTTAATTATTCACAGAAACATAATAAAATAATAACATATGGTCAATAAACTGGCGGTACAAGAGATAGCAGACATTGCTGCAGGCTGTGAAATTATGGGTTGAACATGCCGGATCTCATGATGAGCTGCAATGTTTATGGGACATAACATTTTACGCAATAAAATGGCAGTTAATTGTCTTTATTGTGACGTTAGTTTGATATCAATTGGTTGAACTGGAGTGAAGAAATGACCATTTAAAACAGAAAGGGACTTGTCAATCACCCTGTATACTGCGGCCACGACAGATGTATGATTCCATGTCTACCCTATATTTGAACCAAAAATGAGTTTAGCCAGAGCCAGATGTTACACGAGGCTTAGTCTCAAATCCGACAATCAAGATATGTTTCGACAAAAGCCAGATATCAACATGTAATAGCCTAAAATCGAATGTCAGAAAGTCCTGGCATATAATAAATTTGTCAAAACTCTTATACTGTGTTTACACATTTGTTATAACTACCTTGTAACGCTGTCAACGTGTTTGAAAAGTGTGCGCCCTATATATGCTATGTCATCGTCTCTTGTATGTTATTTGGTTTCCTTCAGGTTTTGCTTTCCTGTTGCGTGGCAGGTAAATTTAAACCTAGACTTACGTCCGGTTATATAAGAGATCAATTGCCATTCAAACAAACATAAGTGTGACGTATAATGGAAATATAGCATACAGCATCCGACAGCCTTTCGTGACCTCGGATTCCTTAGCAAAGTCCAGCATTTGACAGACTGCATTACTCACTTTTAATCCACGCCTCTTTTTACTTGACCATAACAAACGAGCTTGTTTACCAACTTTCGCAATCTGTCATTCATAGCAGGGGGCGAACCACGTTCGTTTACGCAAGTTTATTACGCGAGCTGATCCGTCAATATTACGATAACGGACAGATCGCTGGTGGAAAACACGTGGAAGAGTAACGGCCTTTGAAGATTCTCTATAAGGGGAGCTAATCCTTTGATGTTCGTACATTCAGGGGGAGATAAACGTTTTGATCTCGAGAAACAGGGAAAATCTCGGACAGAAGCCCGCTACACGGGTTAAGCCTCTGTTGTCGGTTAGCAACAGCCGACAGAAGCGACCGTTAATCTTTTATCTGGGAAACGAAGTTTCAGATTTCTCTACTGGGAACCAGAGTGTGAAAATTCACATCTTCTGGAGATCATCATAATATGATCGTATATAAACTGCGTCTTTCCCAAATAAGTTATCAGAGTCGCTCGGAATTTTCGGAGAGTCTAAACGCGTTAACTAGAACGATTGGGAATAGATGTGTTAATAGTTTCGTGGTGTTTCTTTCTGGATTTCTGGTAATATATAAATTTGTGCTTAAGCGTATTAAAGTGTTAAACGTTTTAGCACCTTAAATTCACTGTAATTTTCTAGGTGTTAGAACTAGGGAATTAAATAACGCGTAGCTGTTTTTTATTCCAGATGTTTCAGTTGTAATGTTAATTTTAATCACCCAATCTATCACATAAGAAGATACGGTTTAGCTGACTAATTAATACACTAGGCGTGACTGATAAGTGACAGAAAAGATTTCGCGTTTATTTCATTTGTGTAACTATATAAGTGATTGTTATTTAAATATCATGCGACTGAACAAACCGACGCCGACCCTCTTATAGCTATTTAGCGACAGGCGATTTTTGTTAAAGTGCGCGTATGGATAATTAAACGATAACTGACCGTATAAGAATAGGCTAGAGACACCGTGTGCTTATATGTAGATTTTTTATTAGCAGTAATTTTTCCATAACGTTTTTCCATCCATAGGGCATGAATTGATCAACGGCGACCAGTGGTTTTTTTTTAAATTTGGCTTTATCTTGGGCCTTGTCTCCATTTTACTGATTGGATTAAAGTTGTCTTCTGTTGGTACGCGTCTCCAAGTTAAGTTGTGAACAGGACGGGCCACATAGACTAACGAACATTTTAATAGTAAATTTTAACTGGACTTACAAATACCCATATATATATATATATATATATATATATATATATATATATATATATATATATATATATATATATATATATATATATATATATATATATATATATATATATATATTTGCAATTTTATCAGCCCACTGGGGTGTGAAAGATATAACAATTCTCCCGACTTTTGATAGTCGTATCCAAGTGGATATTTATCCAGAAGAGTTACGCTATTTCAGAATCGGCACTCACCAGAGCCAGCCGATAGGATTTACCATCATCATCAAGTAACAATAATTAACAGTTTTGCAATCAGATGTTTTCCTACTGTTTACGGTGAACACCAGACCTCAGTCTCAGCGTTAACTATTCAAGGAGACATGGTGTATTCAGGAAATCAACCACCAAATTAGCCGTTCCCCTTATAAAATTTAATTATTGAAATCGACAACAGAGGCTTAACCCGTGTAGCGGGCTTCCGTCCGAGATTTTCCCTGTTTCTCGAGATCAAAACGCTTATCTCCCCCTGACTGGGGCCCAATCCGGACGATAAATATTCTGGACTTTATATCCCTATTCACGGATTTTTTACGTCCAACAGTTTGTATCACCAAGAACTAGGGCAAGAAGCGAGATTGTGTGGCCACGTATGACAGAGAGAGAGTGAAATATTTTCTTTAGTACAGGAAACAGTGTATCACCTGCACTCTGTTTGACTATTGTTTAATTTTATTGGATAACGTTTAGTGGGAACTTGGTTCTTTCTTTACTGTCTATACTGTAACCCAGTCCTAAACCTTTAACCTTTGGAGTTATTAACTTGTTGGGTTCTTATCTTCTCAATGAAGGGAGGGCACAGGTATTCTGTTATTTTTCTATGCATGTAATTCTGATATATTTGATCTTTCTGTTGTAAAGTTTAATGATAATAAACAACAAAAGAACTAACCTTTATATGTTGGTCAGACCCATACCCACATTTACCATAGTTGTTTTCACGTTTGTGTGTCTTGTTGTCACATAGCTGTATGGTTAGTGTAACATATCTCTCAATATATGGAGATGCAAGATTGTCTTATACTAAATTATAGTCGTATAGATAGGCTGGACTAGAGAAACTATTCAGTCCAGAGACAGATCTTCTCCTTAAACTATCCACTCGTGAAAATCTATTTCTTACACCTTTACTTCTCACCATCCACTATACTCAGGCGGGACCTTAAATAACTTTAAAACCTGTCTAAGCACGACAATAAGTGAGCATGGTATCAGGGTCCCTTCTGAGGACATGGCCAACCCAACTCCAGCGTCTGCCAGCTATGATGGTGTGCATGTCCTCCTGGTTACTCCGAATAAGTAGTTCTTGGTTGCTGATGGTGTTTGGCCAAAAGATTCGGAGACTTTTACTTAGGCAGATTGTGTGGAAGGAGGACAGTTTCGACATTTCCTTCTCTGTTACTCTCCAACATTCCGCACCATAGAGAAGCACAGAAGGTACACAGCTCTCATACAGTCTTAATTTGGTGTTCGTGCTGTACTGGGAAGACTTCCAAATGTTGTTGAGAACAGCAAAGGCTGTTCTCGCTTTATTCATTCTGTTGTTAATGTCCTTCCATGTACCCCCGTAAGGTGTTACTTCCCATCCTATGTAAATAAATGTGTTTTTCTTTACTAAAAAAAAAAAAAAAAAGAAGAAAAAAAAAAAATCAGCTTTTGTACCACTGGTAAAACAACAAAGTCTAGTATCAGCTCTTGTTCCACTGGTAAAACAACAAATTCTAGTATCAGCTCTTGTTCCACTGATAAAACAACAAAGTCTAGTTTCAGCTCTTGTTCCACTGGTGAAACAACAAATTCTAGTATCAGCTCTTGTTCCACTGATAAAACAACAAAGTCTAGTTTCAGCTCTTGTTCCACTGGTAAAACAATAAATTCTAGTATCAGCTCTTGTTCTGCTGGTAAAACAACAAATTCTAGTATCAGCTCTTGTTCCACTGTGTGACGTATAATGGAAAAAGAGCCTACAGTAATCTGAGTTTTGTAATCTCGTAGCGCTCTATGATTTGCTAGCTAAAGCCATGCATTTACTGCCTGTGTGTACTTACACAAGCGTACTTTTTCGTTCCACCTCTTTTCTTTGAACACAAGGAAACGAAGTGTTTACAAACTTTCGTGACCTACCCGTCATAACAGGTGGCGAATCAGGTTTGTTTACCTCGTTTCTCATGCGAGCTTATCTGTCAATCATATGATACCTGACAGACCGCACGTGAAAAACACAGAATCTTTTGAAAAAAACAGAATCTTTTGAAGTCTAGTCGCGTGGCAAAAAAACCGAAGGGAAATCCGAAAAACGTCGACGAAAGACTGGCCGTAAGCCTTTATCTTGTAACTTTGTTTCTGATTCTCCGTAATAAACGGTAGCGCGAAAATTAACAACATCTATAGATCAGAGAAATAAAATGATATACGAACTGTGTTTTCTTAAACCTGCTATCGGTTGTCACTCATAATTTTTCAATACATTAAGCACGCAGTTCTAGAACCATTATTGTGAAAAATGTGTTATTAGCATTCGTGGGGATTTTTCATTCGGATTTTCTGGTAATATAAATTAGGGCTTACGTGTTTAAAAGTGTTAGCTTTTACCAATTAAAAGTGTTAGCTTTTACCATTATAATCCACTTAGATTTTCTAGCTGTTAAAACTAGTGAAATAAAATAACGCGTAGCTATTTCATACCAGATGTTCAGTTACAATGTTAATTTTCACCACACGCTCACACAAGAAGAGACGGTTTTAGCTGACTGGTTTAAATGCTAGGTGCGACTGATAGTGACAAAAAAGAATTCGCGCTTTATTTCATTGTGCGTATTTATTATTAATTTAAGTGCCTATTTATTTTAATACCATTACGATGACTAACAAACCCACGAAACGCACACCGCAATTTAATAGCTATTAACGACAGGCGATACTTTGTGTAAGTGCGCATATGGATAATTAACATTGTACGCTGACTGTCGGCGCGAGCAAAAAGGCGCGGGAGAGAGAGTTAGCATAACTCCCCTCCGACATAAAAACTCAGCGCTAGTCGAGCAGGCTGACCGAAGTGTAGGCCGATGGGTAGGCATAAAGGAAAAACACCGTGTGCCTTTTAAATTAAATCAGGAGTGACGAGTGGATAAGAGATCGTTTTTTCCTGTCTGTGTGATATATTATGTGACCTATATAGAATATAGAGAATAGGAATAGAAGTTTTTTATTCATTATAAATATTCCTACAGGAACCTAAATGCGTCCAGACGGACTTTTTCTTATATTCCTAGCATCGCAACCTGATCAATGAAGCGTCCAGCGGTCTTTTTTTCTGATTGGTTTAATGTTTGTCTCTTTTACTTTCCTTGGCTTGTGCGTCACACCAATTTTCATTTTGTGAGCGAGTATTCGCCAAAGATACAGGAGAAACATTTTAACTTATAAGTTTAACTGGACTTACCAAATCCAGATACTTTTTCCAATTTTTCCAGCACACTGGGTTGTACAACATAACATTATTGTTTCCCGAATTCTGACAGTTCGTATTCAGCGGATTTATCCAGATTTTTCGCGGGTCAGAATCGGCGCTCCTTACATAGAGTCTGCTGATTGGATTATCATCATCATCATTTGTAACCATTTTTGCAAACCAGAGGTTTCCCCATACTGGAAGTAATTTTCCTCTTTTAACTGTCAGAACCCCAAGAGCACCTGTTTCCTACTTCAACTATTAGGTGGTGAAATTTTTTTTTCATCCAGAAGAACACAAAACACCAGAGGAGCCCGCGCTAGCGTAGTGGTTACAACACCGCTCTGGCGACCGGGTGATTCAGGATCAAACCCGGGCGACGGCATTTGAGATTTTTCGTCGACTGGGAATTAGACTGGATTAACTCGAGACCTGGCGAGGACATTTGAAGGAGTGTCGTCGACCAGGGATTGGCGGCTCCTGAGCCGACCCAGCTGCAATGGGTACCTCCGAAATCGGAGAGTATTTGCCTGAATGGCGAGGGACACCTGTCTCTGTACAAGAAAAAGGGATACTCACGTAAAATCAATGTCAGGTTAGACATAAAGTAATAACCTGAGATTTCGCCTCGAGTATTAACGGGCGTACGAAAAAAAAAACACCAGATTCGGCGTTCACCTCACTAGTCTTTATTTGCTAGAGGATGGAGTGGGGCCAATTTGGGAAGTGAACCGGACATTATATATAATCATGAATAATTGTATTTCCAAGGGATTTCACCAAGTGTGGGTAAGAGTGATTGAGTGGCCACTGTATGAAAGAGTGCGAGAGTATTTTTCTTTGTTTCAAGGAATTTACCAACATTGGATTTGCTTAAACTTGTTTACTTTACTGGGTAGCATATAGTAGGAACTTGTTTACTTTACTGTCTACTCTGTAACATAATGCTAACCTTCGACCTTTGAGTTATTAACTTTTGGGTTCTTTTCTTCATAGGAGGGGGCATTTATTCTGCTATTTCATATGTATGTAAATCTGATTTTATTTGATCTTTCTTTAGATATTGGTGTTGTCGAAGTTTTTGTTTAAATGATAAATAAAATACAACAAAAGAAGCTTAACTTTGTGTGTTCGGATCAGGTTCAGAATAATGAATCAAACCCATGAACCCAAGTAAACGTAAGTTTTTTTTTTCACGTTTTGTGTGTCTTGTTGTCACATAGCTGTGTGTGTGGAGTTAAACTTATATTTATATGATGACAGTGGGGGGGCAAGAGGGGCAAGGTTGCCTTGTACTAAAATTTATAGTCGTATAGATAGGCTAGAATAGAGAAACTTACTCATTCCAGAGACATAATGTTTTATTTCCATTCAAGCTACCACCCGTGAAAATCTATTTTCTTCAACAGGTTTTTCTCACGTACACTTTTCGATAGCACTTTGGTCCATCCACTTCTACTCAGATCCCGATGCAAAAATAACTCTCAACCAATCCGTTCTTACGACACACTGGTGTAAAACAACAAATTCTAGTTTCAGCTTCTTGAAGCACTGGTAAAACAATAAATTCTAGAATCAGCTGACTCTTGTACCAAACTAGGTAAGAATCCATCACTGTTAGCGCAAATTGTTTATTATCAGCTCTTGTACCACTGGTTTAAAACAACAAAGTCTAGTAATCTAGTTTTTCTTATACCACTGGATTTAAAACAACAAATTCTAGTATCTAAAGCTCATGGAACCACTGGTAAAACAACTAAAGTCTAGTATCAGTTCTTGTACTACTGGTAAAACAACAAATTTCTAGTATCCACTCTCTTGTACCACTGGTAAAACAACAAAGTCTATTATCATTACTCCTTGTACCACTAAATAAAACAACAAATCTAGTTCAAGCTCTTGTACCACTGGTTAATTAAAAAAATAAATTCTAGAATCAGCTCTTTTACCACTGGTAAAGCTTTTTATTACATACAATTTTCTAGTTATCAGCTTTTTGTACCCACTGGTAAAAACAACAAATTCTAGAAATAGCTCTTGTACCACTGGTAAAACCAACCAAAGTCTAGTATCAGCTCATGTATCCTCCCCACTGTGTAAAACAAACAAAAGTCTAGTATCAGCTCTTGTAACCACCTGTAAATCAAATAAATTCTAGAATCTAAGCTCTTGTACCACTGGTAAAACAACAAAGTCCAAGTATCAGCTCAATACCACTGGTAAAACAAACAATTTCTAGTATCAGTTCTTGTACCCTTTACTGGTAAAACTAACAAATTCTTATCGTGAAAGACGAAATCAGCACTTGTACCACTTAAAAACAACAAAATCCTAAGTATCAGCTCTTGTTCTTAAACCACTGTAAAACAAATAAAATTCTAGTAATCAGCTCTTGTACCACTGGTAAAACAACAAAGTCTAGTATTCAGCTCTTGTACCACTGGTTAAAACAATAAATTCTCTCAGTATCAAAAGCTCTTGACAACCACTGGTAAAACAATAAATTCTAGTATCAGCTCTTGTACCACTGGTAAAACAATAAAGCGTTCTAGTATCCCACCCCAACCAGCTCATGATTACCACTGGTAAAAACAACAAATTCTAGAAGTAGTCAGCTCTTGTCCCGAGTAACCAACTGTTTAAAACAAACAAACTTATTTAATAAATTCTCAGAATCAAGCTATAAACAAACTTGTACCACTGGTAAAAACAATAAAATTCTAGAATATCAGCTCTTGTACCACTGGTTTAAAACAATAAATTCTAGTATCAGCTCTAATGTACCACTGATAAAACAAAACAACAAATTCTAGTATCAGCCTCTTGTACCACTGGTAAGAAAACACAACAAATTCATGCCCGAAAATTATCAGCTCTTGTACCACTGGTAAAACAAATAAATTCTAGTATCAGCACTTGTGTAACCACTGGTAATAAAAACAATAAATTTCTTGAATCAGCTCATGTACCACTGGTAAAAACAAACAAATCGAAAAAAGACAGTATCAGTTCTTTGTACCACTGGGTAAAACAACAAATTCTAGTATCAGTTCTTGTTAACACTGGTAAGCAACAACAAATTCTAGTATCAGTTCTTGTATCCACTGGTTAAAACACAACCATTTCTAAGGTATCGTTTAGCTTCTTGTACCACTGGTAAAACAACAAATTCCTGAAGTATCAGTTTCTTGTACCACTGGTATAAACAACAACAAATTCTAGTAGACAGCATTTTTCTTGTACCAACATGGTAAAACAACAAATTCTAGTATCAGTTCTTGTACCACTGGTAAAACAACAAATTCTAGTATCAGTTCTTGTACCACTGGTAAAACAACAAATTCTAGTATCAGTTCTTGTACCACTGGTAAAACAACAAATTCTAGTATCAGTTCTTGTACCACTGGTAAAACAAAAAATTCTAGTATCAGCTCTTTGTACCACTGGTAAAACAACAAATTTCTTATGTAATTAGCTCTTGTCCCAGTTTTTTTTGGTAAAACAAAAAATTCAAGAATCAGCTCTTGTACCACTGGTAAAACAACAATTTCTAAAATCAGCTCTTGTACCACTGGTAAGGAACAACAAAGTCTAGTCACTTCATGTATGTTAAGGGCAAAGTAAATCCATGAGTGTTTTTAAAATTCATCATTGAAATTTTCTTGTGGCTTGTGATGGAGCATAGTAAATCAACCTTTGCAGCTGGTGCCCCTTGCAGGAAACCTGCACAAACCATTTTCAGCTCTTGAAGTGGTGGTGGTTCTGTAGCAATTATCTTTACATGAATGAAGTTGCCAGCCCAATGCATAACTTCAATATTAATGGCCCTGAAAACGGAGCCAAACATGCCTGAGGGAGCAGTGTCATATTGTCTCTCCTTCTATCAGGAATGTCATCAGAGACCCATGCGAGCTACATCGCGGGTCAGGTGTTTAACTTTTAACTCATTGTGTTCCTTTGTGCTGTAGAATCTGAGCACGGAGCCAACACGGCAGCTGGTTGCCTGGCAGGAATCCTCCAACACGTCTTTGGCAGTGGTGGTTACTAGATGGTTATTTGTGTTGTTAGATGGTTACTAGATGGTTACTAGATGGTTATTTCACATTTACTAGACAAAATAAAGAATATTGCAGGCAAGAATGTGTGGAGCTAGGTAAAAGTAGGTCAGACAGAAATTATAGCCCACGGCTTTATTAAATCAATGCGCTACACAAAGTATTTTTTTAATGTCATGCCTCACGTATTTAATGAGTCATTCTCAGCTGATAACACGCCCCACTCAATCATAGGACAGTTTTTGTTATCAGTGAGTGCGGCTTGTGAATGGTGAAGGTAAATCATCCCTAACCACTGTGTATTTTAGTGCGGAAAATGAAATTTAGCTTTTACTTAATAACAGAAAACTCAAAACAGAACTAGAGTTACAAAAGAATGTAATTCTGATCATCATAAATAGTTACCTACATATTACAAAGTGTTTCGGTTTAGCCTTTTACATCCATGACACGTCAATCGGGCCGGTAATAATTTGGGTTATGACTCCCTCCATGTATAGTTTTTTTCTTCACCGCCGCGTCGTTGCATTGAGAGAAACTACTCTACCTGGGTTGCAAATTACCAAATTTGTCAATTCCTCCTAGATTTTAATCAATTCAGACAACTTGAAGTGTTAGGGGGGAAGTAAATTTACGTCATGAATTTCATTGCACCTCCACATTGCAAAGGCACAACAGGCCACAACCAGACGATACGGTAAGGATTCAAATCCCAGTCCCTGGAAACCCAAGTAGAACAGTCACAAATACGATGGTCTGGTCATGTCTGCAGAATGGGAGAAGATTGGCTACCACGACAAATATGGGAATCTCAGAGCCAGGGATCCAGACCTCCAGAGTCCACTGGGAGGACAACAGACAATCTCTGAAGGACCGAGGGCTAGATTGTAACCAGGCCAGGAAGAATACAGCCGAAAGGATAGTATGGCGCTTTCTCTGGCCTAATCTCTACACCCTAGGGCAGGGGTCGGCAAACTTTTAGTAGTGTCGTGCCGAAGTAATGTTGCAAAGTCACTCAGCGTGCCAACCTAAGTCCATCATATTTTTATATACAACAATTATTGAAACAATTTTAAAATGATCTTGTATTAACATGTTTCCGATAAATTAAATAACTATTCTATTCTTTGTAGATTTTTCAATATTTTAATATAAATAGGAATAAATATCAATACAAATATTATGTTTTGCAAAATTTAAGTTTCTGAAACACATTAGTTTGAAATTTTATAATAAAATTGCCATATGTATATTTTGTTAAGACAGAAAGTCCAATAATTTGAAGAACAAAACAATTAAATAAACCAAACATAAAACACGTTGTTAAAATTTTAATATGAGTAATCATTGATTTGTTTATTATTGATCTGTGGTTATTAATCAGTTAATGGGACCCGATTGTCCTTGCTTCTCCTTGGTTATTTGTTCAATATCAGGTGTGTGTTTTGTCAATTTCAGCTTCACACATGCTTCTGAATGCACAAGTGTTAGGCGACTTTCTCTGTGGACTTAAAACTGCTTTCATGTGTTAGATAAAATTTGTTTTCTCATGTATAAGTTGACCCAAAAGCCGAAAGTAGAGCAAATGCAACTTTCTTCAAACAGGTGAACGCTTCAGGCAGGAATGTCCCAGCAGTTGAGGATGGGCAGCTGAACTTTTAACACCAAGCAGCTTCCTTCAAGAGTTTTTTTCGCAATTCTACAAAAAATTTTATCGTCCATAACTCTGATGCTTTGAATTCGATGTGTTGCATTTCAAAATTGTCAACATCCATCCCCACTCGAAAAAGAGATAGGTCAAATGGGATGTTTTTTAGTATGATGCAATTAGTCGAGAGGCTTGATGTGAGGTAAGATATAAAACATGGGCCCGTTGAATTTTGAGAGATCTTGGACCCTCGTTTTAGCAATTCGCCTCCCTTTGAGCGCTTCAACGTACTTCCTGAAGCTCATCTCTGTATGATACAGTAAATCGATTTGAATGGAGCCTTTACGGTTTGGGAAAGTACTTGTATGTGTTTAGTGGTAATATCTCGTGCAAAAATATTGTCTAATTTTTGGACGCTAATCCTTTCCAGTGCGACCCAAAAAGATCAAGTATTGTTTGAACCCTGCCCTTGTAAACGGCAAGTTTAATTCATTCATAATCTGTAGTTATGTTCAGCCATTGTATCAAAACATCAGCTTTTGCACAGCCAGTCCTCGTCATTCAGGATTCCGGGAAATAAGGTTCCTTTTCATCAAGAAAACGCCCCTTGAATTGCTTCTAGAGATCATGATACAAATCTGTTCAAAACCATTACCTCGACTAAGCCAACGAACATTGCTGTTACAGCGGGAGGTCCGCATATGCGCTCGCCCAGTTTCTTGTAGAAGGAGACTTGAATTGCCCTGTGGGTCAATGAGAAGAGCGAGGAAACTATGAAGTGTTAACTAGCCACCTTGAACAACAGTCACTTTTCAATACAGAGTTCAAGGATAGTGACGAAATTCTTTCGCACACAAACTCTCCCCTGGTGTATAATGTGCAATGGAAGCTCAATACTTGACGTCCAATACGATCCTCAAGAAGTTTAACAAATCCTTTGTTCTTTCCCAACAAATGCAGGGGCGGCATCATCTTAGTAAACACCTGAAATTATTTCATAATAGTTTCACTTGTTATTGTTCTTGATTTTTTCGAATGTTCTAGATTTTTCTTAATTACAAATGCAGTCATAAAGTGGCCTCTCCCTTGGCCTGTACCATCAAAAGGTATCAAGCAGCACAGTTCTTCATAATATGCGTCGTTGTTCAAACTATAGCCTAGGCCGCGCAACGACGTCATTCACATCGACACTTTTCGTCAAGAGCGACACTAAATACACACAACTTTTGTGTAACCCGGTTGTTTGTTTTACGTTGTTACATTTTCAGGCCATGTCAAGTTATGCGCCTCTCGGGATTGATCTCGCTGAAGCCGGGTATTCTCTCGAATTCCGAGACAGTATTGTTTCTTTATTTGGATAAATCACTAAACAAAATTTCAGCATTCTGCTCAAAAAAGTTGCCATTGATGTATTGCGCTCTCCATCTGTGACACCAGGTTTGCCCTTCGAAGCCACACCCCTGTGGCAGTTTTGTAACGACATTCGGTTGCTTTATTTTTGGTTTCCAAATTACGTGACTAAAAATACTATACTTGTGTTTTTTTTGTAGCCAGAAACAGCCATTTTTTATGGCTTCACTTTTCTCCTCAGAGTTTTTAAACATGGACTGGATGTGTTGGTTTGATAGTGTCTTTGTACACTTGAGCGTACGGCACAAGACTTTCATAACATAAAGCACAATCAGCACGATCCTTTGTTGTTATGAAATCCATATTCGTTTGTCCAAAAGTCCCTTGAAACGAGCGTGGTATCAAGTTTTTTGTCTTTTTTGTGTTCTGTTTTAACGGCACCGTATTACTTAATAATAACCTACACCAACTTTTGGTGCTTGCCGTCAACGGACTGTACGGGCATGAGATTGCGACAGTCCGAGAGAACCTTAGAGGGTTAGGTGGTGGTCGGGAGAGATAGGGGCAGGATAACGTAACGGAATATACCATTCGGTTTGAGGTCAGTCATTGGTTTGCGTCCAAACTCACACTGAGCAAAAAACTGCGAGCGAAATCGAAATAAATACGCTCGTCCAGGCGCTTGGAGCCATACACTATTGCGTAATTATGATAATTACGTCTCCGCTTGCCCGACAAAATTTGCGCTGGGGAATTCTTTTCCAAGAATCTCATCCTGCAAACTACGGTAGCAGGTAGGACGCCAAGACTAGCGGCGCCGCCGCAAGTGTATTAACCACTCCCCTTGAAATCGTTGAAGAATAGTTTTGTTCTCGGAAACAGTCCGTAAAAACTAAGACTATTACGTGCAGTAAGGATTCTATGGATCAGGCCTTGAGGGTTTCATCAGATCGGCACATTCTTACCTCCAATGTCTAAAAACTTTGCGTTTGTGAAGGGTTGTAAAAAACAGTATTAGAATGCTTTAAAAAGAAGTTTTAGTGGCTTCTATTTTAATTAAAAATTCAAAGTTTTTTTTAAAAATGAGATCATATTCTGTACAGTATTTTAATTCACTCAGCGTGCCATTGAAAATCGTTCCACGTGCCACGCTTGCCGTAGTTTGCCGACCCCTGCCCTAGGGTATAAGAGGAATAACTAAGTAAGTAATTCCACAGCGGTTGTTCCACACCCAGCAATGAATCCTGTCCCTCGACCCAGTTTTTACGACTAGTCTTTTAAAAAGCCCCTCTTCTTGACTGTCCTTTCTTGACCCATGATTGTGGGTGAGTAGATCATAAACTGAGTACCCGCCACTAAACCTACAATGGAATGGGGACCCCAGTTCACTAGCGTTGCATACAGGGAGATGCGCTTAACACTACCCAACTTTAAGAAGAATACTAAATTAAGGTAGGGTCTAAATCAAACATAAGTGTTCCCGACTGACACAGAGTGGTTTGTAGGAGCGATGGAGCTCCGATCTTTTCGCGGCGTTAGCAATGAGTGTTAAGGGTTCGAATCTACGGTTATCGACATGCTCCATTCTACCCCAGCAGTTATTGGGTACCCGACTGCTGTTTGTTAGGGAAGGAAAAAAAGCGGGGTAAAGAAAGGAATCTGGTCGCCCACCGCCCTCGTTGATGCATGGAACCCCTAAGGGTGGTGAGGTCTCTACCACTTTCCACTTCACTCCCCTACGACTGTATCTGCTATGGGACTACCTTGTCCTTTTTTAGATCCAAAAAATAAACTATTGGTATATCCTTCTGTAGGCCTCTGACCTCCACGTGAGAGCATAGAAACGTCAGTCAGTTCACGCCCAGTTTCCTCCAACAATTTCCAAGGTCGTTCCCGGAGATCTATGAGGATGACAGAACAAGACAACGTACTCCCATAGATATGCTGTTAAAGGTGACCTTCCCATAGAACCTGATGTTAAAGGTGACTTCCCATAGACCTGCTAGTTTAAAGGTGACTTCCCATAGACATGCTGTTAAAGGTGACTTTCCATAGACTTGCGGTTGATAAAGGTGACTTTTTTACATAGACATGCTTGTATTATAGTTTTTTGAGGTAAGTGCATGCGACGGTAACCTCATATGGTCAAACGAACTGATACAGGATACCACTGACTGGCACATGAATGCTTTGAGTGCAGGAATTCTACTGCAGATAGTGGCTACGTGCTCGCTAGGGAAAATGAAACAGGAAAAATGAATGAAGCAAATTATAACGTGTGTCATAATGTTCAAGTGCCCTCTATTTCCCTTCTTTATCTTATGTCTCTTTCTAAAAAACTTGGATAACATGTCGAACGATTTGTCACGTGCCTGGGGCCTTCAAAGCATTGTATACACTGCTTAGACAGCGCGACTACGCTGGTTTGTGGGGCCATGTCCCGCTCCGCATGGAAGATGTTCGCAATCCGAAAAGCTTACTTCTATGAACCAACTGACAGGATGGCAAATATAGTTACGCGACCGGCAGCCGAGATGCGAAGATGTGTGACAAGAGAGACCTGAGGGCACTGGTCATTAATCCAGTAACCTGGGAAGATGAAGCAGCCGATATCGCAGCAAATGGCGATGCAAATCTACGGGCGCAAATATCGCCTCAGATTGGACGATAAGCTCATACAACAAGCGGAGGAGAAGAGAAAACATCAGGAAAATTAAAGCAGCTGAGGGCTGTCCACCTATCAAGGGGCGCATTCCCCATAGTCAGTTATGAACTGGAAGGGGGCTATTATTATTATTATTTGCTTCTTATCTCCAGTCCTGTTTTTCTGGGTGTCTATTCTCTTTCACCCTAATGATAAACAAAATAATACCTATCATGTTAATAATTTATTTGACATGTGACCGAGGTGTCTCCTTATCTTTCATTTTAATGTTTGTTCCGTGTATTTTTTTTTTTTGGGGGGGGGGGGGGGAGGGCGCGTGAAGGAGTCTACCTCTATTTCTTTCGAGAGTCCGATTAAGCGGCTAGAGTTTTCCTCTCGCGGCGACGTTACCGGGTTCCTGGTTCGAAACCTGGTGGCGCCACGCTCAGTTACAGCTGTAAAATGCCACCCTGACTTGCTCTTGAGTTAGGGAGGCACAAAGGTAGCGAGGAAGGCATTGGTCACCCTCACCTCATTAATAGGCGTTGACCTAGTATGGTGACGTCATTAACATCTACTCCCTATCAGCAGTTTCTGATATATGAGATGAGGACTACGTTATACATATTTAATTCTCGTGACGATTTGTGATAGGACCGCCTTGTGAATGTTTCCAGCGTGTTGACAGTAGCCGTTCGCTCAACGCTTGTCTTGTCAAAAATCACACATTCAAACGCCCGCTTATCACGTGATGCGGTTATTGTCATGCTTCCTACACACTTTAACGTATTCGCGCATGCCGTGTTGCAAATAAAAACTTGTGTCATGTTTTGAAGCTATGACGTGACAAAATTTATAAAGCAGCGGTGTTATAAAGTATGATTAGACATTCAAAAATCCGGCACCTCCGGACTGAGGAGAGCCGGATTTTTTATGGTTCTATATTATGTATACATTTAAACAGAAAATGACTACCTGTACAACTTTATCTGCGATCGACAATGCACGATTGTTTAAGTTTTACACACTTTCTTTTATTTGACTGAATCCATAATGGGGACTAAAACAGCCGCATAATTAAATGATAAAATTGAAGATAGGATTATGAGAGGAATGCTGTTAACACGTGCAACGCATGACCAATACAGCTGCATCTAAAACATAAAATGCTCCAGAAAACAGTGGCGCGCAAAACGCGGTATATTTAAAAATGCGCTCCGAAAATCCATTGCCGAAATCTGAAGGACAGGATTATCGATGCCGGACTTTTGGTATGTCAAAAATACTTGTAGTAGGCATAATGAACAGAGAGAAATTATGCAACAATATATTTGCTACACATGTAAATTGTATGAGGCCTAGCTGTGAAGGCTCCTGAGATAAAATGTAAATGAGATTTGTCAGAAGGCTCTTTCGTGCTACCACTACGGACCTCACACTTAATGTTTTTTTTTTATTGAATGAAGTAGCTACGTAAAGTGTTCTAGGGTAATGATATGTAGTTGTGGTGTAATAAGGTTATAGGATTAATACCCATGTAATATTTAACAAGACTAATAATATTAACAAACCTCGTTAAAATACACTGAAACTGCACTACACTCACGTGTGTAAAGTTTTTGATATAATTATATTACATTTATTTGTTCTGGATCAAGTTTTATTTTGACCAGAACTTGTTAATAGAAGGATTTAAAATTTATATAAAATTATGCATCGGATTGTTACATAAATTTAAATGCAAAAGTGAACATATTTATAGTACTATAATAGTTAGTTTTATTAAAATGTTCTAGTAGTCCCAGCTACTAGGGAGGAGATATTTAATTGTCTGTGCTGTTGGGGTGCGTACTCATCACACCTGTTATTATTGAATACACAGTGTCCTGTAGAAAATCGGTAGGGAATTTTTTTGGGGGTATCCTGCATACTAAAATGGGGGCTTGGTGAATTAGTCAGCAGGACAGGAGGCTCACTCATTCATGGTAGGTTGTAGCTCTGGCTGAAAATCTGGATGGTGCGAGCCCCACCTCTACCACGTGCTGGCGGGCATTTAATGGTTGGTCTCTGTCAACTCAGGACTGCCAACAGATTGATTACACTTGTGTAAGTCACCACTCCGAATTGATACTGCTTGGCGTTGTCGACAGAAACTCGCAGCTCTGCAATCAAAAAAAAGTATTAGGGCCATGTGTCAAAATCTTTTCTTCTACCCACCCGTCTGGGACACCACGCACTGACACAACAACACAACAACTTACGTACACTGACAGGTCAGATCTCTCCTGACAAAACTAATACAGCACACTGTACCATGGTGGGTTTTACAATCACGATATGATCCTCCAGATCGTTAGTTTCTGAATAATATTATTATGTTTTTCTACCCTAAAAGATGATAGGTTAATATGTTTCCTTATTCTCAACTCTTGATCATGTCTGTGACATAATCCTTGCTGGTGTTTAGGTACATTGTTAGTCCCTAGACCCTGACTTGGGCGGGGGGTCTAGAGCAAAATCCCTACTTGTTTGTAAGGCTAGATTATGATATGGCTAGTTATCAAAATACAATCGTAAATGGAAACTAAATATTCAAAAAATATATAATGAAAATTATTTCAATCTTTACAAGTTTGAGAATAATTAACACAGAAGTGCTAGCAAAACTCAGCTGAGCTGCTGGCTATAGGATGGCGTCCCTAAATTTAACTCACTGTCTTTCATATGGGAAACACCACACTTTAAAATCTGTGTCTAACACTGAACAATTATTGAAGAATGACCCCAAATGCGCTCTGAGCGCTAATGATATGATTGTCTGTGGCCAATCACTGCCGAGGTTTATTTTTAATTTCAAATTTCCTCACTAAAGTCATTTCAGTCAAGCTTCAGTCACGTATGGATGGTTATCTGTTAGTCTGTCCGTCTCTACTTGTGTTTCTAAAAAATTGTGCTCGATTTTTGACCCAACCGTTCTCTCCCCTTCAAATTTTTGTTGTAAAAAGTTATATTTAGACACAGCTACCACCAATGTCCCTTCACTTCTATGCCAAGTAAATTTGATACATCATGCGTCCCCCAAGGTCGTGTTTTTTGTGTTGCAAATACCGATATGTTAGATTCAATGCTGTCTGTGGCTGATGTAAACTACACTGTCTTTTGTCATTATTTTCAATATTATCTATCCGTCTGTAAAATTAATGACCATATTTTCACATTGCTCAGAATAGGCCATCCGGCCAGCTAATTTTTATATTCCTAACATTAATATTAAGAAAAATTTACTTTTTAATTTTTTGTAATTTTTATTTCCAGGACATCTGCGAGTTCTTCCTTGCTCGAATATTCAAATCAAGCGCTTGGTATCCCAAAACGTCCACTTCCTTACCTCGTTGTCAATTTTAGGGGACTTGAATTTGTTTAACTTTCTTCCATTTCCATCCCCCCCAATGGGGCGCTCCTTACCTTGCGTACTCTTTAATCTTTCCATGTCATAAATAATTTTTTCCCTTTTTGATCCTCCCGTTCCCCCTCGGTTCTAGCAAGTTCTAAATTTTATGGGGATGATGACCCGCGGTCTAGGCGATCATGTACATCAGCAGCCTACGCATTATGTTTTTATCCTTAAATGTTATCCTTGGAGGAATTTTACCGTTGTATCTCTGTCAATTTCACTACACCCCCACTAGACAGACCAAGCTAAAGCACAAACTCCTGCAATGGAGGTTTCTTTTAGCACATTTTTGTACATGACGAGGTTGTCAGCCCACAGGACAACCTCATTTCAGTCACCTTTTACGACATGTCTGAGGCAGCAGTGAGTCTAATCTTTCTTGGTCTCCTCAGAGACATCCGGGAACTATACAGGACAATACATCCTCAGACATCCGGGAACTATACAGGACAATACATCCTCAGAGACATCCGGGAACTATACAGGACAATACATCCTCAGAGACATCCGGGAACTATACAGGACAATACATCCTCAGAGACATCCGGGAACTATACAGGACAATACATCCTCAGAGACATCCGGGAACTATACAGGACAATACATCCTCAGACATCCGGGAACTATACAGGACAATACATCCTCAGAGACATCCGGGAACTATACAGGACAATACATCCTCAGAGACATCCGGGAACTATACAGGAATACATACTCATAGACATCGGGATTTTTACAGGATCAATACATCCTCAGAGACATCCGGGAACTATACAGGACAATACATCCTCAGAGACATCCGGGAACTATACAGGACAATACATCCTCAGAGACATCCGGGAACTATACAGGACAATACATCCTCAGAGACATCCGGGAACTATACAGGACAATACATCCTCAGAGACATCCGGGAACTATACAGGACAATATCTCCTCAGACATCCGGGAACTATACAGGACAATACATCCTCAGAGACATCCGGGAACTATACAGGACAATACATCCTCAGAGACATCCGGGAACTATACAGGACAATACATCCTCAGAGACATCCGGGAACTATACAGGACAATACATCCTCAGAGACATCCGGGAACTATACAGGACAATACAATCCTCAGACATCCGGGGGGCAACTATAGCAGGACAATACATCATCAGAGGAATCGGGAACTATACAGACAATACATCCTCAGAGACATCGGGAAAATATACAGGACAATACATCCTCAGAGACATCGGGAACTATACAGGACAATACATCCTCAGAGACATCCGGGAACTATACAGGACAATACATCCTCAGACATCCGGGAACTATACAGGACAATACATCCTCAGACATCCGGGAAGTATACAGGACAATACATCCAACATATTCGATTGTTTATGTCGCTTGTCTGTCCTTCTATCCCGTCTTCTTCAATGTTTGTGGCGGAGAACAGAAGGAAAGAAATAATAGGACAAAATCATTCATGTGGGATTGATTGAAAGAACCAGTGTTGTGGAGTCGGGCAAACAATTTTCCGACTCCGAAAACAGTTTTTTTTAAACTAGTGATATGGTATTCTTTTTCTTCCTCGTTCGCCCTGAAAAGGACGTTGGTTGCGTTGTGTCTGTTTACACCGGAGCTGTGATATCTGCGCCTTTCGGTCGACACATCCGACATTTTTTGGGACCGGGTTTGCCTTCCCTCTACGATCCCTACTCTCTCAGCCAGACTGCAGTGATGCAGCCTGTTTCCAGGACCACCACGTGGAGGTGGAGTAGGGTCTTGGTCAGCTCTGGTTCGCTGACCCTGATGCAAGCAGTCAAGCTATGGGTCGCTGACTGCATTCTATTGCTGCATCTTTGGATCCCGTGATATGGTATAAAATTATGCACTTATATGGAGTCGTAAGCATAAGTATGGTTATTGTGTGAATAGATTAATATGTAGCTTTCGTACACTACATTTTAAACTATTCACTCATTCATACAGTAATATAAAATAACAAATAATCCACACCTGCACACAGATGACTGCTCTGCCAAACACCTTGAGGTAATATAGTGTCACTTTAAGAATAACGTGAAAATTGACAGTGTATACAGTTTATTTTTATTTCCTGTGTGCTTTTTCTAAATGTGCCAACATATTTCCAGTTGTGATAACAACTTTATTTATGATCATCTGCAACTGAAATTTTCCTACATTGTGTAAAAATGGATGTACTTTAACATGAAAGTGGTTTTAGGATTTCTACTACTTTAAAATGTTATTTAAAATTTCTTTCAAGCGCCCCCTTCCTTGCATTAATCTTCTCCTTCTTCTTTTTCCTCGTTCGCCTTCAAACTTCCACATTTATGACTAATAAAGGCAGTAGTCAACTCAAGGTTCCCGACATCTCCAAACAGTTTTTCGTTGACAGAAGATCTGCCTTGACTTAAGTCTCGTAAAATTCAAAATCAGGACATTTTTTTTTACCGACTCCGATTCCACTAAAAACATGACCGACTCCACAGCCATGGAAAAAACCACACAAACACCAACGCAACAGGAGGCGAGAAAAAGAAGCTGACGTTGGATGGGGCACACGACAGTCTAGAGTCTCCAGGGCCAGAGAGGGAGAAGCACATGGAAAATAGAACAGGAAATAGAAATGAAGGGATCATAGAAAGATCTTGAGTAGATGCACGTGACTGGAGGACCTGGTATAACTTTGTTGAAACGTCTATGTGCCTTAAGCAGCTTATGGGTAATGGATTACTGATATCTGGCCACCAAATTACATTTTATGTAATCAGAATGTGAGGAAAAATATTTGTTCTGGGGGTTGGGTGTTTAATGCATCTGGTAACAAACAGTTAAACGTGGGGACCCCTGACACCTGTATCTTTCTGGGATTGTGTCTAACTGGTGTAAATCTGGAAAACAATGCTTCCATGTGTACTGTATCCCAGGTACGTACTATCGCGCCTTTATCTGTATAAACTTCAATGTTTTAACTATACTCGTTGCTGGTTTAATTAGTATAAATGTTTATGATTTGTCCTCGGTATATGGTTTGGTTTTTAGGGACTATCTTCATTGCAACACGGACAAACTACATCAGTGCTCGATTTCCTCCCTTTAGATCACACAAGGAGGATCTCAGCACAGTGCACGAACTCTGTATAAGCACCGGCGAGAATCCAATGATGTGTATAGGAATCACACTTTCTATAAATACATTTGGCGTGTTGATTTCTAATTTTTAAAATTTTGCTACGAACGGAGCACTTATGGCCTATATTTAACGAGTTCCAACTACCGTGGGATTTTTAAGGTGCACAACTTGCGCACAGGACCTCTATTTTTCGCCCTTATCCGAGATATCAAACCCGTGAGGACCAGGGAGGAATATGGTGTGGTGAAGTTGGAAGTTAGGTTATAAATATTTATAGGGGGGGACTTAGTGGTTCTGGACTGAGATTCAGCTGTGAAGGTATTCTATATATAAATGAAGAGTAGTGCTGCCACATATATATATATATATATATATATTAATATATATATTATATAGATATTACTTACTTGCTACCTATATTTATACTTATATTTATATATATATATATATTTATATATATCTCAGTCAGAATTATTCTGGAATAGTGTGATGACTACGTTATATGTCTAGGGTATGTGTATGATGAAGTGTAAGTCATAACAACAACAGACAGATAAACAATTTAATTTTCCACCACACTTGACAACACTGTGACACTCACATACATAAAACACTCTACAAGGATATCTTAAAGGAGTCACTGATAACTTTTCAAATAACAATATGTATTCATTGCTGTCATGAATGTATATGTGTCCTGATTCAAATACAAAGGGAACCAGGAATCACAATCAATTTTAATTACAAGTTATATGTACAGAATTTCTCAATATGAATATTGTAGTGACATATATTATTAAAAGTATCCTATGTGTGTCAGTTGTGTAGTAGTAATATGAGGTAATACTGGTTTTGTTTTGTTCAAGCTCTGTTGGTATTTGTCATCATGACTTCAATAGTTTGTCTTTATTGGAACTAGTATTGGAGATGTTCTCAGTTCCTGATATTAAAACAATTTACTTCCCCACTTAAGTTTATGTTACAATGTTATTTTAAGATGAGGGGACATAATGTTGAGCTCAGCTGGCCAAGTTAGCTTATCTGGCGTGATGGCGGCAGGAAAGGACTCCTCTGCTCGAATTCTCCTCTGGGCTCTGGAGACAGCTCACTGATAGCTAAAAGGACCAAGGAGTATGCTGTCCGACACTGGATTCAGCAAAGCTCTGACCAGGTGCTGCTCAGTACCATCAAGACCACTGTCCCTGAAATCAAGAAGGATGTACCTTCTACTTCATAACTAATTGATACTCTAGTTCTACACTGAGCACAATACATCACAAACATTGAGTTCAGAGCGTTAGGCCAACTGTCAGCTTCATCTGAAATACTTTATACCAGTATTAACCTCCTTAATGGTTACTACGCCTCTGCACTTCCAGCATTATTTCTTTTTAGTCATCATTCCAGTGTCAGTGTACTATTTGGTCCATTCCATGCCGTTTTTACTTCTTCCTCGACAACCTTCTGTTCTGGACGGTTGGGAGGCCATTTATAGGATTTTACTCATCACGTTTGTACATGAAATACACAGATATATACAGGCATAAATCAACAATTCACATTCAATTTGTCATTAAAAGATACTGAATGGTTCAAGCTTACCACAATTTCATGGAAATAAACACAGATACGTTGATTAGCAATGAATTCTGGCACAAACTGGCACAAATTCCGTTCTGCCTATGTTCCAGGCTTTTATTTTAGCAAAAATGTGAGCTGGCTTCAACGTACTGTCGCTTTATCAAGCTTATTTGAATTTGTGGTCTCGAACTAACGCTCCCAAGTGTGTATATCAGCGAGACTGGCCAATGAGCCACGTTTCG